>JAGFBZ010000775.1:210000-640000 GCA_018398805.1 Hirundichthys speculiger | reverse complement strand
CAGCGGTAGGTGACAAGGACCATCCATCAGTCTCATCACTCCTTCACAACAAAAGCCTCCTGACCCGGCACGCTCACTGACAGATGGCCCCCCCGCCACCACCTCCTCCTCCCGTCAGCCATCCCTCTCTTCCTCCCGCCTCCCTCTAACCTCCCCCAACACCCACCCACACACACACACACACACATATATCCACGTCTCTAACAAAGACGTGGGGGGTGGGCTCCATCCCACCACATTAAGGCCCCGCCACCACCGCGCAACTTTCCCTCGTATCACTTCCTGTTCATTCATGGGAGACCCACCAACCCCCACCAACCCCCACCAACCCCCACCAGTCTCCATCAGCCCCCACCAGCCTCCACCAGCCCCCACCAGCCTCCATCAGCCCCCACCAGCCTCCATCAGCCTCCATCAACCCCCACCCAACCCCCCCCAACCCCCACCAGCCTCCACCATCCCCCCCCAGCCCCCCCCCTCCATCCCATCCCCACCAGCCTCCATCATCCCCCCACCATCAGCCTCCACCCCCACCAACCCCCACCACCCCCCCCCCACCACCCCCCCACCATCCCATCCTCCCACCCATCCTCCCCACCACCCCCCACCATCCCCCCCACCACCCCCACCCCCACCAACCCCACATCCCCCACCCCCACCTCCTCCATCCCCCCACCCCCACCCCCCCCCACCACCCCCACCAGCCCCCCCCCTCCCACCCCCACCCCCCCACCCACCCCCAGCCCCATCCCCCACCATCCCCCACCCTCCCCCCCCCCCCACCCTCCTCCCCCATCCTCCCTCACCCCCCATCCCCCCCAACCCCCCCCCCCCCCCCACCCCCCACCCCACCCCCTCCATCCCCCCCCCCCCCCTCCCCCCCCACCCCACCCCCCCCATCCTCCATCCCCCCCCCCCTCCTCCCCCTCCTCCCCCCCCCCTCCACCCCCTCCATCATCCTCCCCCCCCCCCCCCACCCCCCCCCTCCCCCCCCTCCCCCCCTCCCCCCCCCCCCCCCCCCCCCCCCACCCCCCCCCCCCCCCCCCACCCCCCTCCCCCCCCATCCTCCATCATCCTCCATCCCCCCACCCCCACCCCCCCCCTCCCCCCCCTCCCTCCCCCCCATCACCCCCCCCCCCTCCCCCCCAGCCTCCATCCCCTCCATCCCCACCACCCCCACCAACCCCCACCAGTCTCCCCCACCAGCCTCCACCTCCTCCACCAGCCTCCATCACCCCCACCAGCCCATCAACCCCCACCAACCCCCCAGTCTCCACCAGCCTCCACCAGCCTCCCACCAGCCCCATCAACCCCCCCCCTCCAACCCCCACCAACCCCCACCAGTCCCCTCCACCAGTCCTCCACCAGCCTCCACCAGCCTCCATCAACCCCCCACCAGCCTCCATCAACCCCCACCAACCCCCCACCAGTCTCCACCCCTCCACCAGCCTCCACCAGCCCCCATCCCCCCCATCACCCCCAGCCTCCATCAACCCCCACCAACCCCCACCAGCCCCCTCCCCACCAGCCTCCACCAGCCCTCCACCAGCCTCCATCAGCCCCCACCACCAGCCTCCATCCAACCCCCACCAACCCCCACCAACCCCACCAGTCTCCACCAGTCTCCACCAGCCTCCACCAGCCCCCAACCCCCACCAAACCCCCCACCAGCCTCCACCAGCCTCCCCATCAGCCTCCATCAACCCCCACCACCACCACCATCCCACCAGCCTCCATCAACCCCCACCACCAACCCCCCACCAGCCTCCACCAGCCCTCCACCAGCCTCCATCAACCCCCACCAACCCCCACCAACCCCCACCAGCCCCCAGCCTCCAACCCCACCAAGCCCACCACCAGCCCCCACCAGCCTCCACCAGCCTCCCTCCATCATCCCCCATCATCCCCCACCCCCCACCCCCCCCCACCTCCCACCCCCACCACCAACCCCCACCACCACCTCCACCCCCTCCTCCCCCTCACAGCCCCCCACCCCCCCCCCACCCCACCACCTCCCCCACCAGCCCTCCACCAACCCCCACCACCCACCACCTCCACCAGCCTCCATCCATCAGCCTCCATCAGCCTCCATCAACCCCCACCAACCCCCACCAGTCTCCACCAGCCTCCATCAGCCTCCACCAACCCCCACCAACCCACCACCCCCACCACCCCAACCAGCCTCCAACCCCCCACCAAGCCTCCATCCCTCCACCAACCCCCACCAACCCCCACCAGCCACCCCCCCACCTCCACACCCCCAACCACCCCCCACCCCCACCAGTCTCCACCAGCCTCCTCCATCAGCCCCCACCACCCCCATCAACCCCCACCAACCCCCCACCAACCCCCACCAACCTCCACCAGCCTCCCCACCAGCCTCCACCAGCCTCCATCAGCCTCCATCAACCCCCACCACCCCCACCAGTCTCCACCAGCCTCCACCAGCCTCCATCCACCTCCATCAGCCCCACCCCCCACCACCCCACCAGTCTCCCCTCCACCAGCCCATCAACCCTCCATCAACCCCCCCAGCCTCCACCAGCCCCACCACCTCCACCAGCCTCCCCCCCCCACCCCCCCCCATCCCCCTCCTCCATCAGCCTCCAGCCCACCAGCCCCTCCATCCAACCCCCACCAGCCTCCATCCAGCCTCCATCCAGCCTCCATCAACCCCCACCAACCCATCCCACCAGCCTCCCCCCTCCTCCACCAGCCTCCCCCCATCAGCCTCCATCAGCCCCATCAACCCCCACCACCCCCACCCCCCCACCCCCACCAGTCTCCACCACCTCCACCCTCCACCAGCCTCCACCAGCCCCCCCCCCACCCCCCCCCCTTCCCCCCACCAACCCCCACCAGCCTCCCAGCCCCCACCAGCCTCCATCAGCCTCCACCAGCCCCCCTCCATCCCCCCCACCAACCCCACCAACCCCCACCAGTCTCCACCAGCCTCCACCAGCCTCCATCAGCCCCCACCAACCCCCACCAACCCCCACCAGTCTCCACCAGCCTCCATCCATCAGCCTCCATCAACCCCCCAACCCCACCAACCCCCACCAGTCTCCACCAGCCTCCATCAGCCTCCATCAACCCCCACCAAACCCCCACCAACCCCACCAGTCTCCACCAGCCTCCATCAGCCTCCTCAACCCCCACCAGCCTCCACCAGCCTCCATCAACCCCCCACCCCCCAAACCCCCACCACCTCCCACCAGCCTCCACCAGCCTCCATCAGCCTCCATCAACCCCCACCACCCCCACCAGTCTCCACCAGCCTCCATCAGCCTCCCCCCAACCCCCCACCAACCTCCACCAACCCCCACCAGTCTCCACCCAGCCTCCATCCAGCCTCCTCACCCCCCCCCAACCCCACCCCACCAACCCCCACCAGTCCCCACCAGCCTCCATCAGCCTCCATCCAACCCCCACCAGCCTCCCCAGCCTCCATCCACCCCCCCCCAACCCCACCCCCCACCAGTCCTCCACCAGCCTCCACCTCCTCCCCAACCCCCCCCCCCTCCACCAGCCTCCATCACCCTCCCCAACCCCCACCAACCCCACAGCCCACCAGCCTCCATCCCCTCCATCAACCCCCACCCCCCCCCATCCCCTCCACACCAACCCCCACCAACCCCCAACCCCCACCAGTCTCCCACCAGCCTCCATCAGCCTCCACCAACCCCCACCAACCAACCATCCCCACCACCCCCCACCCCCACCAGTCTCCACCAGCCTCCATCAGCCTCCCCCACCCCCCCCCCAGTCTCCATCCTCAGCCTCCACCTCCACCAACCCCCACCACCCCACCACCCCCACCAGCTCATCAGCCTCCATCCCCCAAACCCCCCACCCCCACCAGTCTCCACCAGCCTCCATCAGCCTCCATCAACCCCCACCAACCCCCACCAGTCTCCACCAGCCTCCATCAGCCTCCATCAACCTCCACCAGCCTCCATCAGCCTCCATCAACCCCCACCAGTCTCCACCAGTCTCCACCAGCCTCCACCAGTCTCCACCAGCCTCCACCAGCTAACCCGGGAGGAGGTCTGGATCTCGGTCCACCCATCAATCCTGGTCTTCTCGCTGCTCCGCAGCCTGATCTCTGTCCCCGGTCCCCCGGTGGCGGCGACACCGCGGCAGTAAATCCACGCCGCCTTAATCACCTCCGCGGGAAATAATCTGAAAAGCGATCAGCCGGGCCTCCGAGGAGCGCGAATGAGTAATGTTGAGAAAGTGTCTCTCTTACTACAACAGCTGACAGTTTTTCAATGGCCACAGTTACATGATGTTTTTTAATTCAGAATTAATTATTCTGAATTAAATAATTCAGAATTAAACTATTTTCCTTCGAGTTTACATGGAAATAGCAATTCCGAATTGAGGTTTACATGGAAAACACATTTGTTCGGCTTTATCCAATTTTGCTTAAGGTCTGGGGGTTGGGAAGGTTTCTGATTGGATGGGGGGGACGGAAGAAAACAAACTTACTCGATTAGCAACAACATGGAGGACTACATTATTAGCATCAGCTGCTACAACTTTGAAAAGCTCACAATTTTTATGTTTCCTGCCATCTGTTCTTTTAATTATTTCCAGTTCCTCCAAGCTATTTATTAAATAAATCGTCTCTGCTCTTGAACACCGTTTACTGCGTGCTGCCATCTTGAAACTTTGTTTCGAAAACAAGCCCAGCGCGGAATATAAGCGTCATAGCGACAGACGGGCAAGGGAACGAGCATGCGCAGAAAGACTGAAATTAATTTAAAGCAGAATGAGTGTTTACATGACCGCGGAATTATTCTATTCAGATTTAAAATCTGAATAAACCAGCCACTTACTTTGGAATTAAGTTTAATTCAGAATGGACATTTTCATTCAGAATTAGGTGTTTACATGGTAATTTTTAATCATTTTAAATCGGATTAAATTTTAATTCTGAATTAAAGAGGAATTAAACTTCCCATGTAAACGCACTGATTGTGCAGAGGACTGGACTGGGCTGGACTGGACTTTTTCTGGACCTGACACGTGAAAGGTGACACAAACCTGCGTTACACTTCCAGCGAGTTAATGAGACAAAGCCGAGGCAACACCTGAGGCTAATTTGTCCCGTCGTGACACGCGCACAGAGGAGACAGACGCGCTTTTTAAATACACCAAGGCCACGGGGCGGCTTTGAGCGACAGCTGAACACCGTTGACGTCACTCAAAGGCACCTGCGACGACCTGGTTCGACGCGACACGTAGCAACGTTCACGCGTTCACCGATCCGTTAAAGCGATGGCGCTGGTCGCTGGTCGCGTTCACGCAGAGGCTCCTCACAAAACTCACTCAGATGTGCACTCGAGAGTGACGGAGGGCCGCGCTGCGCGAGCGCTGGTCTCCATCTGCACAAGAGCGAACAGTGAATCCAGTCGAGGTCACATCTGGATGAGGATTCACGTAAACGTGCAGAGCGCCGTGACTTTAAAGAGAACACAAGCGATGGACGGAAGCGGTTGAAAATGCACCTTTTGGACAAACCTGGGCTTTATAAAGCCTAAGTGCTGATTAAAAAAAAGCAAACAGACAAAAATAAAGTTTGGGGTCTTAGGAGTGAGAGCTTGATTACCCATGATCCTTATCTCCATCACCGTTACTGTACGGATATTAAGGCTGGTTTCCCCTGGAAACAGAGCAGAAGCTACAGGTGCAGCTCAAAAACCCTTTGACAGTTTTGTGTCATCAATATAAGACGGAGTATTAGCGCCACACTGAGAAAAAACATTGTGGGCAATGACTTTTTTTTCATTCCTCACTTACAAGAAGAAAGTCAAAATGTCGAGAATAAAGTTGAAATGTCGAGAAGAAAGTCAAAATGAAAAAAGTCGAATAAAGTCGAAAAGTCGAAAGTCGAGAAGAAATGTCGAAGTCGAAATGTAAAGTCGAAATGTCGAAAAAATGTCGAAAAAGAAGAAGAAATGTCGAAATGTCGAGAATAAAGTCGAAATGTCGAGAAATAAAGTCGAAATGTCGAGAAAAAGAAATGTCGAAAAATGTCGAGAATAAAGTCGAAATGTCGAAATGTCGAGAAAGTCGAAATGTCAAGAAAAAGTCGAAAAAAATGTCGAGAATAAAGAAAAAAGTAAAGTCAAAATGTCGAAGAAAAAAAAATGTCGAGAATAAAGTCGAAATGTCGAGAATAAAGTCGAAAAGAATAAAGTCGAAAAGAATAAAGTCGAAATGTCGAGAATAAAGTCGAAATGTCGAAAATAAAGTCAAAATGTCAAGAATAAAGTCAAAAAATGTCAAGAAAGTCGAAATGTCGAGAAATAAAGTCGAAATGTCGAGAAGAAAGTCAAAATGTTGAGAAGAAAGTTGAAATGTCGAGAATAAAGTCGAAATGTCGAAAATAAAGTCAAAATGTCAAGAATAAAGTCAAAATGTCGAGAATAAAGTCGAAATGTCGAGAATAAAGACGAAATGTCGAGAATAAAGTCGAAATGTCAAGAAGAAAGTCAAAATGTCGAGAATAAAGTCGAAATGTCGAGAATAAAGTCGAAATGTCGAGAATAAAGACGAAATGTTGAGATTAAAGTCGAAATGTCAAGAAAAAAGTCAAAATGTCGAGAATAAAGTCGAAATGTCAAGAAGAAAGTCAAAATGTCGAGAATAAAGTCGAAATGTCGAGAATAAAGTCAAAATGTCGAAAAGAAATGTATAAAGTCGAAGTCAGAAAGTCAAAATGTCGAGAATAAAGTCGAAATGTCAAGAAGAAAGTCAAAATGTCGAGAATAAAGTCGAAATGTCGAGAAAAAAATGTCGAGAAAAAGTCAAAATGTCGAGAATAAAAGTCGAAATGTCGAGAATAAAGTCGAAATGTCAAGAATAAAGTCGAAATGTCGAGAATAAGACGAAATGTCGAAAATAAAGTCAAAATGTCAAGAATAAAGTCAAAATGTCAAGAATAAAGTCAAAATGTCGAAATGTCGAGAATAAAGTCGAAATGTCGAGAAGAAAGTCAAAATGTTGAGAAGAAAGTTGAAATGTCGAGAATAAAGTCGAAATGTCGAAAATAAAGTCAAAATGTCAAGAATAAAGTCAAAATGTCGAGAATAAAGTCGAAATGTCGAGAATAAAGTCAAAATGTCGAGAATAAAGACAAAATGTCGAGAATAAAGTAGAAATGTCGAGAATAATGTCAAAATGTCAAGAATATAGTCAAAATGTTGAGGATAAAGTCGAAACGTCGAGAATAAAGTAAAAATGTCGAGAATAAAGTCAAAATGTCGAGAAAAAAGACGAAATGTCTAGAATAAAGTCGAAATGTCGAGAATAAAGTCGAAATGTCGAGTAGAAAAGTCAAAATGTCGAGAAGAAAGTCAAAATGTCGAGAATAAAGTCGAAATGTCGAGAATAAAGTCGAAATGTCGAGAATAAAGACGAAATGTCGAGAATAAAGTCGAAATGTCGAGTAGAAAGTCAAAATGTCGAGAATAAAGTCGAAATGTCGAGAATAAAGTCGAAATGTCAAGAATAAAGTCGAAATGTCGAGAATAAAGACGAAATGTCGAAAATAAAGTCAAAATGTCAAGAATGAATTCAAAATGTCGAGAACAAAGTCGAAATGTCGAGAAGAAAGTCAAAATGTCGAGAATAAAGTCGAAATGTTGAGAATAAAGACGAAATGTCGAGAATAAAGTCGAAATGTCAAGAAGAAAGTCGAAATGTCGAGAATAAAGTCGAAATGTCGAGAATAAAGACGAAATGTCGAGAATAAAGTCGAAATGTCGAGAATAAAGTCGAAATGTCAAGAATAAAGTCGAAATGTCGAGAATAAAGACGAAATGTCGAAAATAAAGTCAAAATGTCAAGAATAAGGTCAAAATGTCAAGAATAAAGTCAAAATGTCGAGAATAAAGTCGAAATGTCGAGAATAAAGACAAAATGTCGAGAATAAAGTCGAAATGTCGAGAAGAAAGTCAAAATGTTGAGAAGAAAGTTGAAATGTCGAGAATAAAGTCGAAATGTCGAAAATAAAGTCAAAATGTCGAGAATAAAGTCAAAATGTCGAGAATAAAGTCGAAATGTCGAGAATAAAGTCGAAATGTCGAGAAATAAAGTCAAATCGAGAATAAAGAAATGCAAGTTTCAGAACGAAGTTGAAATGTCGAAAATAAAGTCGAGAATAAGTCGAAAAGTAAAGTCAAAATGTCGAGAATAAATGTCGAAATGTCGAAATGTCAAAAGTCAAAATGTGAGAATAAAGTCGAAATGTCGAGAAATAAAGTCAAAATGTCGAGAATAAAGTCGAAATGTCGAGAATAAAGTCAAAAATGACGAGAATAAACTCAAAAAAATAAAGTCAAAATGTGAGAATAAAGTCAAAATGTCGAGAATAAAGTCGAAATAAAGTCGAGAATAAAGTCGAAATGTCGAGAATAATAAAGTCGAAAGTCGAGAATAAGTAAATGTCGAGAAGTCGAAATGTCGAGAATAAAGTAGAAATGTCGAGAATAATGTCAAAATGTCGAGAATAAAATCGAAATGTCGAGAATAAAGTCAAAATGACGAGAATAAAGTCAAAATGTTGAGAATAAAGTCAAAATGACGAGAATAAAGTCAAAATGTTGAGAATAAAGACAAAATGTCGAGAATAAAGTCAAAATGTCGAGAATAAATTCAAAATGTTGAGAATAAAGTTGAAATGTCGAGAATAATGTCAAAATGTCAAGAAGAAAGTCAAAATGCCGAGAATAAAGACGAAATGTCGAGAATAAAGACGAAATGTCGAGAATAAAGTCGAAATGTCGAGTAGAAAGTCAAAATGTCGAGAAGAAAGTCAAAATGTCGAGAATAAAGTCGAAATGTCGAGAATAAAGTCGAAATGTCGAGAATCGAGAAAGTCGAAATGTCGAGAAAAATGTCGAAATGTCGAGAATAAAGTCGAAATGTCGAGATAAAGTCGAAATGTCGAGAATAAAGAAAGGAAATGTCGAGAATAAGTCGAAATGTCGAAATGTCGAATAGAAAGTCAAAATGTCGAGAAGAAAGTCAAAATGTCGAGAATAATGTCGAAATGTCGAGAATAAAGTCGAAATGTCGAGAATAAAGTCAAAATGTCAAGAATAAAGTCGAAATGTTGAGGATAAAGTCGAAACGTCGAGAATAAAGACGAAATGTCGAAAATAATGTAGAAATGTCGAGAATAAAGTCAAAATGTTGAGAATAAAGTCAAAATGTCGAGAATAAATTCAAAATGTTGAGAATAAAGTTGAAATGTCGAGAATAATGTCAAAATGTCGAGAATAAAGTCAAAATGCCGAGAATAAAGACGAAATGTCTAGAATAAAGTCGAAATGTCGAGAATAAAGACGAAATGTCGAGAATAAAGTCGAAATGTCGAGTAGAAAGTCAAAATGTCGAGAAGAAAGTCAAAATGTCGAGAATAAAGTCGAAATGTCGAGAATAAAGTCGAAATGTCGAGAATAAAGACGAAATGTCGAGAATAAAGTCGAAATGTCGAGTAGAAAGTCAAAATGTCGAGAATAAAGTCGAAATGTCGAGAATAAAGTCGAAATGTCGAGAATAAAGACGAAATGTCGAGAATAAAGTCGAAATGTCGAATAGAAAGTCAAAATGTCGAGAAGAAAGTCAAAATGACGAGAATAATGTCGAAATGTCGAGAATAAAGTCGAAATGTCGAGAATAAAGTCAAAATGTCAAGAATAAAGTCGAAATGTTGAGGATAAAGTCGAAACGTCGAGAATAAAGACGAAATGTCGAAAATAATGTAGAAATGTCGAGAATAAAGTCGAAATGTCGAGAACAAAGTTGAAATGCAGTTTCCAGAATCTGTGTAGTTTCTTTTTCTGAATAGGCGCAATTTCTGACACAATCTCTTCAAAGTACGAATACTTATTATAATACTGTGTCTATGTGATAAAAGCACGTAGACACAGACATTATGTTGGTAGAAATAAGCTGGTTTGAATAAATCTTTAAGACAACTTTATTGTGAAAACTGCATTTCGACTTTATTCTCGTAATTGAGGAATGGGGGGGGGGGGGGGGGTGTATTATTCAGACAAGACTCTGACACGTTGAGCACGTGACTTCTGGAGGAGGTTTAAGACAAATCCACGACTCCCAGGTTCCTTCAGTCTGGAGACAGTCAAGATGCTGAAGTTCAGTCTGGAGGACGTCATCGTGCTCCTGACGTAAAGGCGATTTACAAATGAACTGAAATGATTTTAGAGAAGAAAAAGAACTTTCAGCTTCTGAAACACAGTGTTCAAACATAAAATCCTAAATAAAAAAATGAAAAGAAAATGGTGATTTTCTTGTCACTCCGTTTGGATGAAGGGCAGCAGGTCAGTTTGTCTCCATTAGAGATGGAACGGTTACCGGTATTACGGTAAAGCGCGGTAAAATTTTACACGATAACGATTACCGTTTATGTTTGACTTCATCTCATTATCACGGTCGATTACCAGGATATGTAATATCAGCCTCATTAAAGTCTGTGAGCGACTCGCGACTGTCTTGCGTGAATTTGTAGCTTGTAACACCGGCATCGTAACGTTAGCATGGAGGAAAGTGGTGATAGCACACAGGACATTGAAAAATGACCAGAACAATGTTCTTCTGATGCAGTTAAAATATTAATTTATTCCATTAACTGATCCGACAACCATAACACCGGCAGTTAGCGCCACAGCGGTCAAAAACCTTTTGCTCTTCCGGGTCAAACAGCTAACCAATAACAGGCAGCTACCTTTATACCTGACCCTCAGGTAACAACACAGGGACACCCACAGACACACAGAGTGAACTACAATTCAGAACAACATATTTGGATCCTAAACAACTGTTTCTTTATTTGCACATTTATACTATTTAAGGTTCAGCTTAAAGTCAAAAGTTTATTTCATTTGAACTTGCACTATAATTTTAGTTCCTGATAATTGTTTACATATTTTGACCTACTATGGTTGTTAAAGTGTTTATTTAAATTTGCACCAGACAAATAAGCTTTGTTCCTGTTATTTATTTTGTTCATTTAAAATTAAACCTCTTTCTGTGCCAGTTGTTTGCCCTTTTAAAGTGAAAGTTTCATTTTGATAAAATTTTCACTTCTGATGTTTTAGTATGACAAGAAAATCACAAGATTTTGTGAAATTATTTAAATGTATGTGTTTTTTGGACATTTGTACAGCAATTAAGAATATCGCAATAATATCGTAAAACGTGATAATTTGGTCACATCCCTAGTCTCCATCGTCATCATCACCGCTGTGATGTCACGGTGAACCTTTGCTGGCGGGAAAACAGGTCGAGCTCTGACTTCTCTCCGTTCCTTTCTCTTTTTCTGCTTCACTTCTCCCTCCTCAGCAACATAACAGCTGTATCAGAGGAAGCCGTTAGCGCCAGAGACGCAGGCGCATCTGCGCGCCTTTTTTTCTAACGCACTAAAACAACACGTGTGCGCGTAAACACGCGGGAACATTAAACACATGAGATGAAGTGGAGTCATAATTAGCTTTTTTTTTTTTTTTTTTTTTTTTTTTTTTGTATAACAGGCCTCGACATAACCTTGTTGTGTGTAAAGGATGCTCGTGAATGCCTGTCCGCGTGCGCTCGACGCTGGTGACGCATGTTTCTGCGGCGCAGAGAGCACTCACTTTTCCAGACATTTCTCAGAGAAAGGAGCTTAGCCTGCGGTCTAATTCTGCATCAGTCAGCTCTACTGTGACCGTCTTGCACACAGAGCAGGATAATGCACACGCACTGGCGCGCACACACTTCCAAGTCAAAGAAGCGGAATGGGGGGGGGGGGGGGGGGGGGGGGTCATCCCTTTTGACAGCGGACCGACGGGATGAATCACTGCGCCGAGGAAAGAGGCAGTCGTCAGTTCGCGGAAACGTCGCTCCCGCCGGAGACGTCGGTGTCGGCCGCGCGCATTTAACGGGGGGGGGACGCGCGGAGGCGGCTCGGTTCATTTGAATATTATTTCCATCAGCGTGAAACTGATGAGGCTCAGTGTTTTCAACCGAAACTCTCATCAGGAGAAAAAATGGAGCCCGACTCCAAAAACGGAGCAGCGCTGTTTCTAATTAATTAAACAGAGAATGGCTCGTTTTCAAGAAATTGCATCTTGTTTGAAATGGTGTTTGTACTAATTTGATAAAGCTGCAGATTGATTTTGGCACTTAAACAACAGAGTAAAGTTGTAAAGATGCTACATACATCAAAAATAGAAAATGCCTCATTTGCTGCTAATTCTCTGCTTCCTCTGATATGAATTCACTTGTTTATGTGAAAATATGAGCTTTGCATAAATGGAGTCAACAGATCATGTTTGCACATGTAAAACTACAGGAAAGCTTGTTGACTCATTTACTCACAGAGCTGCAAATGTTCACCACACACCAACAGAAACGTTGCTGTATTACAGTGATCCTGGTTCGCGGTTTAAGTTCTGCGGTTTTAGTTATTCGCAGATTTTTTAGAAATATATAATTAAAAAAAAAATTTTAATCGCAGAAACATCCCAGGATGTTGTGCGCGTTCTCTCACAGTGAAGAAATGCTGTGAGCCAGCCTGGCCCCTTTAAGAAGGTAGCCTTATGGGTAATGTAGTGTGTGTGTCGTGGGACGGCAGAACCAAAACGGGGTTAGATGAAAAGTTCCTGTTCTATGCAGAGAAAACCGGACTGTTTCTTTTGTTGTTGTTAGCGAGTTAGCCGCTAATTACGAGCCAAAAATAGCACAATAGCAGTGGTTTCTTTACTACAGTTCAGAGATCAGAGGCTGTGAAGGTAACAAAGACCACAGTTGAGTCTTTGTCTTGTTTCGCTGCAGTGTCTCGCTACTTTTCGTGAGTTTTAAACATATTTTAAACACATTATTGAGGCTCGGGGGGCTCTGGCTCCCGTTCCCGATTTTTTTTTTTCCACGGGGGGGCACCGGTCCCCATTAACCACGAAAAATAAGGGATCACTGTAAATACACCACTCTAAAACCCGACACCAGCATTGGTGAAACGCAGCAGCTCTGCAGCATGACGAGCAAAAAGGCACGAATGAAAACAGCCGATGAGTCCGTCCAAGACTGACGGAGATGGACGACCAAACTGGTCTTCCTGCCACATCTGAGGTGTTTATGGGACGTCATGGTCCGTGATTTCACTGCAGCTCTGGAGTCAAAGCTTAAGGATGACATCTGATGAGTTATATGAAGCGAGAAGAGTCGGGACCAGGTGCTGAAGAGGTAAAAAGCGTCTAAAAGAAAAACAAGTAAAAGATCAGCACCAGGGACAGCGCCGCTGCAGACTCAGGAAGTGGACCAACCTCTCCATCAGTCTCCATCAGGACCTCTGGAGACCCGGGGTCTGGTGGGGCGGCTGTTGTCCTGAAATCAGGCAGAACCAGATAGGAGAGGGTATTTAAGGTTTAAGGAGTTCAAGGGACAGAAAAAAAGAAAAACAATCCAGCGAAGGAGCAGCAAACAAAATGCCAGGCAGGCAAGAAATTAGCAATAAAGTTGACAAAAGAACTGATTCTTTGTTACATTCACAACTTCAGCTGCAGAAAAGAAAGGCAGCTTTTCTCAGGGTTCCACTTGACCCCCGCCCCCAAAGGTCTGCGCTCTCATGAGGCCCTGAACGCCTCACGGCCATAAAATCCCATCTCAGCATGCTGCAGCAACATCTGGGAGATGGCTGGAAACAGAGGAAGACCAAGGTGAGCAGAAAGAAACAGGAAGGACATGAAAAGCTCCACATACCTCCCCGTGCTCCCTCCCTCGGATGATGATCTGCTGCCACGTGACCGCGGTTTTTCAGCGCGCACGTCCTTCACGGTGTCTGTTTGGCTGCATATTCAGCGTTTAACAGAAAGTCCTGAAGGTTCAGCCGAAACGAACGTAAAACAAAAGTCTTTTCATTTCATTTCCCTCCCGTTAGATTGCAGACGAACAATAGATTTTCCGGAGACAAATTGTTGGTAATTAAGTGGGGGCTGCAGCGATATAAACGCAGTTCATTGGTAATTATAAAACTGCCAATTTGGAGCGTTTGTGTGCGAGGCCATTTAGATTACAGCACTGCAATTAAACCCGAAACAGACTGTAATTACGGACACCAAACACAACAGCCAGCATTTCAGTTCTCCCACTTTCAGCGTTTCTACCTTTTTTTTTTTGTTCTGTCGCTGATTACGCTCACGTCCTGGAGATGTGAACGCTGCAGAACCTTCAAATGTGGCGTGGACGTTGTTGACGGACAATAAAACGAATGGCACCAGGTCATTTATGCATCTATTTACATTTATTAAATGCTTTGATTAGCAATTTGTCCCCAGTATGTTTTGCCAATGACACAGATCCACTAACCTCTAAAATAAATGAATGAATTAAATCAATAAGTGAATAAGTTTACTGAGCTGAAAAACCTATGAGGCAGTTTAAACACTGATTCACTGTCGTTAACAACGTCAACATGGGTAATTATTACCTTTTTCTTGTTGCTTATAAATTAATTTATAGAAGAAAAAGAGTGAAGCATTAAATATCACTCACTGACTTTAACCTCACTGTATTAAAGTGTGAAATGCTGCCATCTGGTGGTCAACAGGCAGCGCAGCGTTCACGTCACACACTGAGCATCCCCTTTAAAAGACAAGAAAGTGATTCAAGTTTTAAAGGTAAGTGTTGGGTTAAGACTGAAAGGAACTGTTTAAAACAATTATAAGACTTGACAGGATCACGTGATGCTGTATGAAGTTCAAAATAAACAAAAATTCATTCATTAAAAAAACTAAACTAAACTAAACTTTTTTCAGGTGAACACATCCTTTCGGTCAGGTTCAGCCAGGTGGCTGTGGTTATATAAATGCATATTTCAGGCACTTTAGTTTTATATCAGACATGTTATTGTCTTGAACAGCAGCGACACAAACACACGGAGGAGAAAACTGAGAGCCGGAGAATGAGATCGATTATATAATTTATACATGAAAAACACTGAAGTTTGACCTGAATCATTAATTCATAATTAGTTCATATTTTCTAAATTTACAGCCCCACTGCTTCAGTTTGGTTAAGGCTCCACTGAGTGAAATAAAAACCTATAAATTCACAAAAATGAGCTTTTTTCATAAATAATGTGGTTTATAATGTTTAAAGCAAAACTTCAGCTGATAAAAGTAAAACTTTGGCTGAAAGCAGGAGAAGATAAGCATCTCTCATGCTCACGAGCAGTTCTCCAGCTCTGAATTTTCACTCATTTCTTCTAAACTGGATTCGGGCAGAAATGTCAGGATGGAAATTCTCTAAATACGTGAGAATAAAAGTTTCTGGAGCCACATTTCCTTCAGGATTGGAATGGATCTGAATGGCGGCCCGTCTCTCCTTGGACACCAGGAAAATGCTTTTCAACGCGGCACCAGAGCTTCACATCTGAAGGCTGTCAGGAGACAGGTCCAGATGGGCCGACAGCTGCGGGAGGAGCAGCCTGGACCGGCGCCGCGGGACCAGGACAGTCTTACAGGTGGCTCCACTGGTTGTCGCCGGAGAAAGGTACCAGCTGGTTTGTGTCGCCGCCTCTCTTGTTTCAGAGGTTGGGATCGCAGGTAAGAGAGCTGGACACATCTGGATGCCTGCAGGTGCACCGGCAGCTGGCGGGTCCCACGGGTCTCGTGAGCAGTTTGGAAACTGAGTCAGACAGAGGAGACAGGAGCAGCCAGCTGGGAAGGAAAGAGGCTGGTGGTTCTGAAAGTACAAACTGGGTCTGAATGTTGGCCACCGTGGCCCCGGGTTTCTGGCCCTCTGAGCAGCCCACCGGGTCTGAATGGAGCTGGAGGCGAAGCAGCTCTCTGGTTTATTTCACAGCTCTTCTTATCCGCTGCCTTTATGACAGACTGGATTCACCTACAGCCGTCACTGAAATCTGTTACACATCCAATGAGTTGTGTAAACCTTCTGCTCACTGCAAAAAAGGGAGTCTTCAAACAAGATAAAAACACCACAACTAAGAAAAAAGGTTGTCAAAACAAGCGAAAAAAATCTGTCCACGCAGCAAGATAATTACATTTGGTAAGATTTCTTAAATTAAGATTGTAGGAACACTTGTTTCTAGATTTAAGAAATGTATAGTTTGTTATTAAATCTTAAAACAAGATTTATTGTGATCGATTATATAATTTATACATGAAAAACACTGAAGTTTGACCTGAATCATTAATTCATAATTAGTTCATATTTTCTAAATTTACAGCCCCGCTGCTTCAGTTTGGTTAAGGCTCCACAGAGTGAAATAAAAAACTATAAATTCACAAAAATGAGCTTTTTTCATAAATAATGTGGTTTGTAATGTTTAAAGCAAAACTTCAGTCTCCACCTCAGTCGGTGGAGCTCTGCTGCAGTGGAAAAAAGGGCTGGCCTTGGATTTTCGAGGCAACAAACGGTCCTCCCGAGCAGTTGTCTAGCAGGGTCTGCCGGACCTGGGCTTGTCAAAAACATCTCCAGTCTCTTCAAATCTTTTTCTTATTCTTTGTACTTGACGCTGAGACACATTGAAGGTGTCAGCCACCTCAGCAGTGTTTCTGGTCTTCAGCCTCTTTATAATCAATGCTTTGGTCTCAGGGTGAATCTTAGGCACGTCGTCAGAGGTCAAGTTGCAGTTGATGTGAAGGTCTGGTGTGCTGGGGTTCTTTCTATACACACCCACTAATTGATTGATCAATTATTGATCACAGGTGTGGCTGTAATCTAGGATTGGGTGCATCATATGACAAGGCGACAAGACTTTTGTCTTTGCAAAAACTGACTCAGTGGGCTTTACCCAGCTGTGAATGTTAGAATGCTTTTCAGCAGTTTAGTTTGGCACCAAAACATTATTTAAAAAGCTGCTGGGATTAAAATTAGCCATTTCTTGTAAAAAAAAAAAAAAAGGAACTGATTACTAATATATTTAGGTGCACTTAAGGTCAACTTGTACCCAGGGCTGGACTGGGACCAAAAAATGGCCCGGGCATTTTTTAACCCCTGCCGGCCCACCATACACCGGGGATCAAAAATGCCGGTTATTTATACGATATGCGGAAGCACATGCTGCATGTTGTATACTATGTGCACATAGTGAAGTTTCAAAAATTAAAATAAAGTGCACACACACACACACACAGGTCATCACCTCCAAATAGCTATTCTGACCTCAATCTCGCCCTGCTGCTGGGTCTCATCTCTCTCCTCCTCCTCCTCCTCCTTCTCCCTCTCCTCGTCCGCTTCTTCTCCGACAACCACCTGTTCACTCGACGGCCCCGCGGCCGACGGCCCCGCGGCCCCCACCCCCGAACTTGTGGTTCAAAACATTTCCGTGATTTTGGCACATTTTGCTGCATCCACTTTTAATTTTTTTTGTCTCCGTTCTCTGAGCTTTTCTGCTCCTCCCTTTCGCTTTTGTGCTTTTTTCTCCATTTCCATACTCATCCACGAGCCACCACACTCTCCGGTCAGGCCAAACGGCAAAATTTGGTCAGGAGGGATGGGAGGGGCGGGCCAACGAGAGTTGAGAAATTTCATTGGACTAGCCCAATGTCCGTCAAGAAAATCAACCAATGGGCCACTTCGTGTCTTCGCAAGGCCCCGCCCCGCCTCCACCCCCTCCCTTCAGCAGAAAATAACGTTCATACTGCGTTCACATCAGCGCAGCACTGTAGCGCTTGTCTGATTAGCTGTCAGTGTCTCTTTCTTGAGTTTGTTGAGTGTGTGTCGTCGTCGTCCCCCCCACCTCGGAGATTTTTATGAGCCGACTACCAGTCCGTTACCGTCGCGGTCAATAAAAACTATATACTTTTTTTTTTTTTTTTTTTTTTTTTATGACAGACCTGGGCCGGCCCACAGATGTGCGTCGGCCCACCGGGCATTGCCCGGTACGCCCGATGGCCAGTCCATGCCTGTTTGTACCCAAGCGACAAGACTTTTGTCAGGGACTGTATGTTTGAAAGTCTCAGTCTTAGTTTAACCATCCCGAGCTGGAAATCAGAAAAGCCAGTCTTATTGGTAGTGGTGTACTGGCCACCTGCTGGTGCTTATCTGGAGTTTCTGTCTGAGTTCTCTGATTTTTTAGCTGGTTTAGTGCTCAGCTCAGACAAAGTCATCATAGTGGGTGACTTTAACATCCACATGGATGTTGACAGTGTCAGCTTTAAATTAGCCTTTACATCTCTCTTAGATTCATTGGGCGTCTCACAAAAAGTGAAAGAACCGACTCACTGCTTTAATCATATCCTGGATCTGGTTCTCACCTGTGGTATAGATACTCAACACTTGTTAGTGTCGCCGCTGAATTCTCTTCTCTCGGACCACTTTTTAGTTACATTCGAGTTCAGCATTTGTGGCATTAAAACAGAAAATGAAACGTGTCATTACAGCAGATGCCTTTCTGAAGATGCTGTGAATAATTTTAAGGAGGTCATTCTCTCTCATCTCTCTATGGTGGAATATGATAAAATAGCTAAAGGCAATGACGTGAAGTTTACTCCGGCAGATATTGATTACCTTGTTAACAGCTACTCTCAGTAGTGAAGACTTTATGAGCTTCTTTAGCGGGTAAATAATCAGAATTAGAGAAGAAATCAACCAAGTTCAACTACCAATGACTGTAGGTGTTTCTTCAGCTTCAGTAACTTCATCTGGTTCTGATTTGACTCTGGACTGTTTTTCTCCTGTGGGCCTCTCTGAGTTGACCTCAACTATCAGTAAAGCTAAACCATCTACATGCCTGTTGGATCCCATCCCAACTCGGCTGCTCAAAGATGTTATGTCCTCTATTGGTATATCAATTTTGGATCAGATTAACCTATCTCTACAACTAGGATACCAGAGGTTTTTAAAGTTGCAGTCATTAAACCTTTGCTCAAGAAACCATCTCTTGACCCAGACATCTTGGCAAACTATAGACCAATATCCAACCTTCCATTTATCTCTAAAATTCTGGAAAGAGTAGTTGAAGCCAGTTAGGAGAACACCTGCATAGAAATGATCTATTTGAGGTCTTTCAGTCAGGATTCAGAACACATCACAGCACAGAAACGGCGCTGATTAGAGTCTCCAACGACCTCCTCATGGCCTCAAATGATGGATAAGTATCTGCACTCTCCTGCATATAAGGCCCTTAATGGCCTAGCTCCTCGTTATCTACCAGACCTGATAGCGCGTTATGCTCCTAATAGAGCTCTCTGCTCTCAGAGTGCAGGATTACTCGTCGTTTCTAGAATATCTAAAAGTAGGTTTGGAGGACGGGCCTTCTGCTACCAGGCACCTTTATTATGGAACCAGCTACCAGTTTGGGTTAAGGAGGCTGACACCACCTCCATCTTTAAAACTAAATTAAAACAATTTCTGTTCAGTAAAGCCCACAGTTAGTCTAAACTATAGTGTGTTATAGTGGAGATTTCTGATCTTTCAAACAGGGGAAGCTCATAGTCGGATTACATCATAAAAACATGTCAATTTATTTATATGTAAATTCTTCCCTTCTCTTCCCTACAGTGAGTTTGATTTATTTACAGAGTAAGAAATGAAGTATTTCGCTGTAGAAATGCCAACAAATGGTCGCTGCTTATCATTTGACTTTGCATGCGAAATCTTCAATGGACTGAAATCGTGCATAAGACGTGACAGTATATATATCTGGAAAACCTGTCAGTCAAAACTGCTTTTCCTCCAATCAGCATGCGGACTGATCAGCGTCCAGGTCAGCCGAGGCCAACCCACAGCTCCATTCACTCCCAGAGACGCTGAGAGTCTGGGGGGGGGGGTAACATTGACATTTAAGCCAATGCCCGTTGAGTTTTAGCAGTAATGAATAAACTGCTCCATGCAGTCACAGAGACTCTCAGCTTCTACGGGGAAATGCATTGAGCAGAAAGCATTATGGGAATGTACGGACAAGATAACTACTTTATTGGTGAAGAAGTAGCTGATTCTGAATCAACCCGTCTTCATGTTTAACGTGTTCTAACACATTTATAGTCAATGGAATGTTAACACAACTGCACATATTAGCTCATTAATTTTTTTTGACATTATAGGGCAGGGAGGCAGGGGAAGATCAGAGGAATCCCCTCTGGTGTGTAGGGCCTAATAGTTATAGCCACAGACTAGACTAGGCTCGTCTTAATCACAGTTTCATCATAGTTATGCTGCTATAGGCCTACACTGCAGGGAGACGCCAACATGATCTGCTGAGCGGTGTCTCCACTTCTCTCCTCTTTCCCTTTCCTCCTTTCCTCTTCCTCCTTCAGCTTCATCCATATTTTTTAGCAGCACTTCGTAACTGTAACTGTGTTGTTCCTGTAGTTTGTTGTGCTGTTTTGTGCCCCTTTTTTCTCTTTTTTCTTTCTGTGTGTTTGCAGATCAGAGTTTCCTGAGTTTCATGCTGACTTGCAGTTCCCTCCTCTGTCCATCCCAGCGTTTACCTCCACCTGTGTGTGTAGATGTGTTCAGGGTGCCGGCTGGCGTGGTGACCAGTGATCTAGTCCTCTGACTATTTCACCTCAGTGTTGCTGCCTACATCTGTTTATACAGTGATCCCTCGCCAATTCGCACTTTAAGTTCCGCGGTTTGAGCTATTTGCGGATTTTTCAGAAATATATAATATATAAAAAAAAGAAAAAAATCGCGGAAACATCACAGGATGTTGTGCGCGTTCTCTCACAGCGAAGAAATGCTGTGAGCCAGCCTGGCCCCTTTAAGAAGGTGGCCTTATGGGTAATGGTGTGGCCTTATGGGTAATGTAGTGTGAGTGTCGTGGGACGGCAGAACCAAAACGGGGTTAGATGAAAAGTGTAGTGAGCATCAACAGCAGCCCAGCGTGTATAGATTTACATTCTCTGTTAACCAACAGGAGCCCAACAATACAACCTGTGTGATGTTACAAGTTCCTGCAGTGCCAGAATAAAGTGCTCGTTCCATGCAGAGAAAACCAGACTGTTTCTTTGTTGTTGTTAGCGTGTTAGCCGCTAATTACGAGCCAAAAATAGCACAATACCAGCGGTTTCTTTACTACGGTTCAGAGACCAGAGGCTGTGAAGGTAACAGAAACACCACAGTTGAGTCTTTGTCTTGTTTTGCTGCAGTGTCTCGCTACTTTTTTACGGTTTTTAAACATATTTTAAAAACATTATTTGGGCTTAGGGGGCTCCGGCTCTAGTTTGCGGATTTTGATTTTCGCGGGGGGGGGCGCCGGTTCCCATTAACCGCGAAAAATAAGGGATCACTGTATAGTCATCTCTGTAGTTCATGAACTAACAATGAACCAGTCAGAATATAAATGCTAGCTTAGTGCTAAAGTTAACGGATAATAATTATTTATACATTTTGTCTAGTGTATTGTTGCCAGGATGTATGTACTCTCCTCTCTGTACCGTCTCCCTCCTCTTTTTTTTTCTTTACCTGTCTGGTCTTCATCAGGAAGGTTCCCCTTATGAGGTCCTGCTAGAGGTTTCTTTCTCTTATAGTCGAGTTTTTTCTTGCCACTGTTTGGCTTAAAGTTTTTTCTTCCACTAGGGGAGTTTTCACTTGCCATTTTCTTTGACTAAGATTTAATAATCTTTGTTCGATATTTGCCCGGGGGTCATGATCTGGGTCTCTGTAAAACGCCTAGAGACAATTTGTATTGTAACAGACACTACACAAATAAAGTTGAACAGGAGATTTATTCATCATTTCTGGCCCACCGTTGGACCTGGAGAACAGTCTAATGCACCGGTGGAGGTCTGCTGCACACCAGCAGCAGCTGTAACCCAGCCTGTAGTTGTCTGGCTACAGACCGATCCAGCAACCTTCCAGTTAGAGGGCAGGCAGCTCTAGAGCCACGTCTGCTACATGTTGTCAGCATCAGTACATCCAGGTGAGAGGACACCTGTTATCGTGTGTCTCTAGCTGCTCTCATACCTGCTGCCGTTGAACAAGGCTGCAGAAACCAGCCGAAGAGAAGCTGTTGACGCATGAGAATGGAATGCTAAAGATCTGGAGAAGGAGGAGTACTCCTCTCAGGTTTTATCAGCGACACGCAGTGGGAGGAGCCTGGTTCAGGAGTCACGATGACATCACTGTTTGAACGCAGTAAAACCAACAGCAGCCTCCTGAGTTTTTCATGATCTCATCATTAAATGCAACACCTAAACACTCAAAAAAACAAAAAAAAGATAAAAAAAAAAAAAGACTTAAGAGTAAGATGAAACACCAACGTACATGTGGGTGAGTATTCCTGATTCCCTCCCAGCGCCTTCATCATGACAGCGCGACCGGATGAGCTGCATTCCACAGCTTCACTCCTCCTCCTCCTCCTCCTCTTCCTCCTTCACAGATGAAGTGCGCGTCTGTAGGTGAGAGTTTGGGCCAGAGCCTCCAACCTGCGCGCGACGGTGACGAGAAACACAAGAGCGCGAATGAAGCAGAGAGAAGTTTGAGCTGGAAGGTGAGTGTGGTTTTTTTTTTTTTCTAAATAAGCTTTTTACCTGATAATCGCAATAACAAGTTTTTTAAGTTATTAAAGAGGACAGCATATGTACAGGTAACAATATAACACAGATATATATTTAAAAAAAAAAATAAAGAAAATGAGGTGTGAGTTAATCAACTTGAGATTAAGCATATCTGCAAACTTTAAAAAAGTTTAAATATATATATATATATATATAATCTTAAAAAGAAGAGAAAAAATGAGAAGTGTCTGGAGCCGTCAGATCACCTTCACCTGCCTGAATGACAGAGGTTCTGTTTGAAAAAGCTGTGATTTATTTTATTTTTCTCTATCACGAAACGAGGACGGCTGCTCTGCTGCTCTGTTGTTGTCTAGTTCCTGAAATCACGGTGACACAGAAACTGGTGTCGGTGAAACTGTCCCGGTGGAGGTATGTGGGCGGAGCTTCAGTCCTGCAGGAATGTCAGTGTGTTCTGCAGCATTTCTGCCCTCACAGGTCTGCGTGTCCTCAGACACATGACAGCCGCGCTGATAGCAGCTTCCTTCCCGGGTCCAGCTCTGGTTGGTTAACTGATCCCTCTGGAGACTAGATTTCAGTTTAAACTGAATACAGATTCACTCACAGAGATGACAGGAAGTCCGTTTGTGTCCTCAGATCTCTGCATCTGTTGTCTTCCGTGCTCATCTCTCCCACAGAGGATGAACTACACTGTAAAAAAAAAATAGTAAAAAAAAAAAATAGTAAAAAAACAAATTTTCCGGCAGCTGGGGCACCAGAAAAATACAGTGAAATAACAGAAAATTACTTTCTCATAAAAATCCTTTTTTTCCATAATTAAAATACAGTTTGAAGTTGTAATTTTAACAAGATTTTGCCTTATTTTCAGGTTGTTTTTAACATTTGTTTAGAAACATTTTCACATTTTAAAACAATCAAATTACCTAGAAATATGGTAAATAAATGCTGTATTACGAATAATAATGCTTAAATTTACAGAAATGTGCTGTTATTAATTGGTTTCAATTATATTATTTTATGTAAAGAAGTTGTATAATAATTTGTGTTTGATGTAATATAACAGTATATGACAGAAAAATACAGTGAAATAACAGAAAATTACTTTCTCATAAAAATAGTTTTTTTTCCATAATTAAAATACAGTTTGTAGTTGTAATTTTAACAATATTTTGCCTTATTTTCAGGTTGTTTTTAACATTTGTTTAGAAACATTTTCACATTTTAAAACAATTAAATTACCTAGAAATATGGTAAATAAATGCTGTATTACGAATAATAATGCTTAAATTTACAGAAATATGCTGTTATTAACTGGTTTCAATTATATTATTTTATGTAAAGAAGTTGTATAATAATTTGTGTTTGATGTAATATAACAGTATATGACACAAAAAATAACACGATTCATCTTTCAAAACATGTCAAAAAACTGTTGAAAAACTAGATATTGAGTTTAAAATTGCTACTAGTGATGGGTCGGTTGTGAACAGAGCCAGAAAAGAGCCAGCTCTTTGAAGTGAACAACGGGAGCCGGCTCACGATCGCGAGCATTTTTTAAATTTTTTAATTTAACACGATCCACGGTAACACGATCCACAGTGTGCACGGCTGTGAAAACGCCCCGGAGGAGGAGAGTGGAAGACCTGAAACCTGAGACCGACGCTGATAACACCGCCGCATCCACGAACGAGCAGAGAGGAATTTCTGACAGCAAACGCTCTTATCTGAACATGGTGTCACTGCACGACTGCCCTGCTCCTGAAGCAGAGATGGTTCTGTTGGTTCTGGGCCTACGTCTCTTTACGGTTTCACGCCAACGCTCACTGACTGATGTTCTTGCATCCCGGCAGGTCAGGTGGTGTCGAGCGATGGAGCTGAAGGTGTGGGTGGAGGGCCTGGTCCGAGTGGTTTCTGGCCTCTCGCTGGACACGTCCTGTCAGGATGTCGTCATCAGTCTCGCACAGGCGATCGGTATGTGTCACCGTCACCAAATACAGACCCGGTTGTGATGAACCCTGTTCAGGAGCAAACGTCTCTACTAGGGCTGGGCAACGATTACAATTTTTAATCGCGATTAATCGCATGATTTCCCTGATTAATCACGATTAATCGCATTGTTTACGCAAAATCAAATAATTAATTCAAAAGTAGTGTAAATGTCACTTTTATTTAAATGTTCTGCTGCCATATGAACTAAAGTGTCATAACATTTGTTGTTCAAACACTTTTAACATCAGCACTTGTCAATAACACATATTTAGTGTAAAACCCATCTTAAAAAAATGTAAAATAAAATAAAGCTTATTGCCACTGCCAGGACATTAACGTCATCCTGTTTTTATAGAAAATTCAAAAAAGTCTACAAACAAAATCCAACAAAATGATTGTATCTCAGCACAATCAGAACATTAAAACAGGTAATTTCTGAGGTAACAGCAGAAACTTTTAACGGGGAGTTCAACTTGTCAGTTGTTACAAATAACCTTGTTTCTGTTGAATCCTCCGTCTGGAAGAACTTTAAAATGAAAATGTCCATGTTAAAGTTCAGTAACTTTACCAATCCGTCTATCATTCATTTTTTCCATTTTCAATTGTCAATCAAAAATTAAAAAATAAAAATTAAAAAGTGACATTTTATTACATTTTTTGTTTTTTAATCTAACACAAAAAAATTATTATTTTTTTTTTTATATTTCAATTTTAGACTTGGATCAAAAATACAAAATGAAAAAAATTGGCCACAGAACTGAATTAGTTTTATAATTGAGGACTGGACTTTCTGTGTCATTACACATCTATGCCACTAGATGGAGCCGCACTGCAGTAACCAGCTAGAGAACAGCAGGACAGTGAACACATGGAGCAGATCTGATGGAACATGGAGGAATGACGCCAAAGTTTTGTTGTAGTCCAGAATTTTTTTTTCAGACAGAATTGTTAATATTGCTACCTGAGTTGTTACCTGAACTGTAACGTTCATGGATTTTTACCGTTCTCCATGTATATTTTAACTTTTCCGCATGTTTACCTGCCAATTATTTTCCGGTTCCGCAGCAGCCAGAAACAGACTTTTCAAAACAAACGCATGTGAGCAACATGCGTTAACGCGCGATAAAATAAATGTCGGCGTTAATAAATGATTGCATTAACGCGATAATAACGCGTTAACTTGCCCAGCCCTAGTCTCTACATCTTCTTTTTTTAAGTTATACCCAGTGTCCCGACTGTTTTAGAAACTTGGTTGTGGGATTTCTGTTTTCTGTTTCTCACGTGCAGGTCAGACGGGTCGCTACGTTTTCATCATGAAGCTACGAGGAAGCGAGCGCCGCTTGGTGGCCGACGACTGTCCTCTGCAGCGTCTGGCTCAGCTGGGACAGCTGGCCGCAGAGGTCCAGTTCATTCTGCTGAGGACCGGCCCCAGCCTCAGCGAGGGTCCACACACCCACCCTGAAGAGAAGCGACCGGTCCGGCTGACGCCATCAGAAGAGCCCGCCAAACATCTGGTTCCCCAGAAGGCTTTCACCTTCAATCTGGGTCCCTCAACTGTCCCCAAGAGGTCTAAACCCAACAGGAACTGGTCTCGGTCACCGAGGGCGTCGCCCGAACCACGAACATCTCCCACCTCGGTGAACGCCGTCACCTCCTACCCGTCCAAAGAAGACGTGTTCAGACAGATCCTGCAGCAGCAGAGGAGGCTGCAGGACCTGGAGATCCACGTCGCAGCTCTGGAGAGAGAGGCGGCTCTGTGGGAGCAGAGAAGCTCATCAGCTTCTCATCTGACTCCCAGTCTCACGGAGGAACTGGCGGAACTGGAGCGGCGGCTGAGGCAGAACCAGGCGGAGCTGACGTCCGGAAACAGCTGGGAGGAGGAGCTGCAGGCAGAGCTGGAGCGAGAGAGAGGTATGCTAACGACCAGCATTTCTGGTGATGGTTTCCAGTCCCTGGCATCTCTAAGACGAAGGAAAAACTCTTCCAACAGCTATGCACGGTCGTCTGCAGCAGATGAGCTCGTCTTTAGACGGGCAAGTCCACGAGATCAGGGGGCTCCAAACCCGGTCTGCAGACCTGGAGCAGGAGCTGCAGAACCAGCGCCCCCAGGTGGAGCCTCCGCAGACGGACGAAGCCCTGAGGTCACTAACGCAAGAGCTCCAAAGCCGCCTGCAGCTCGGAGAGGAACTGGACGCAGCGTTGTCAGAGTCGCAGTGGGAGCTGCAGGCTGCAGAAGACAGAGTGAAGGTAGGACTCGTCTTTTATTGTTCTGACATAATTATCCACAACAGCAGCATTTCAGAGTCCAATCACAACTCCTGGAGCTTAGAATATCGATACCCGCAGCTTAAATATCGATACTCCCTGGAGAAATAAAATATCGATATATATCGCAGAATCGATAAAATCGCTCACCCCTACTCAACAGTCCTGGACCTTCACTGCTGGATTTCTCCAGATGTTTTCTACTGGTCAAAGGTCTGGACTGCAGTCAGACCAGTTCAGCAGCTGGATCTTCTCCTGTGATGATCCAGTCTGTGGTTCAGCATCGTCCTGCTGAAATATGGAAGGTCTTCCCTGACAGAGTCGCTGTCTGGATGGAGCAGGTGTTGCTCTGGAACCTCTATGTTCTATTCAGCATTGATGGAGCCTTTCCAGATGTTCCAGCTGTCTCCATAGACACTAATCAGCCCCAGACTATCAGAGATGCAGCTGTTGAACTGTCTGACAACATCTGGATGGTTCCTCTCCTCTTCAGTCTGCAGGACGCTGCCTCCATGGTTGATCCATCTGACCTCAGAACAGTTGTCCTCTTGTCTTCAGACCATCTCAGATGAGCTTTGGTCCAGAGGAGACGCTGGTGTTTCTGGATGGTGTCCACATGTGTCTTCTTCTCTGATGGTCCAGCTTTAACCTGCATCAGTGGATTGTAGGTGGACTGTGTTCAGGTCCAGTTCAGACCTTCGTCCTTGTCCCTGGAACACAGAGACTCCTGATTCTCTGAATCTGTTGATGATATCATGGACTGTAGGTGGTGGATCTTCTAAGTCTTTGACAGTTTACATTGAAGGACATTTTGCTGAAAATGGTTCTCCACTAACCCTAACCCTGCAGTTTGTGTCAGATTGATGAAGCTCTCAGTGAAACATTGATCTAGGAAGGAGTGGATGTTCTGGTAAACCTCCTCGCTGTGTCCTCCAGGACAGACTGGAGCTGAGCGAGGAGCTGAAGAAGGAGCTGAGACAGTGCAACCTGCAGCAGTTCATCCAGCAGACCGGCGTGACTCCACACGGCGACCAGACCAGCCCGCTGCC
Source organism: Hirundichthys speculiger (assembly GCA_018398805.1). NCBI lineage: Eukaryota > Metazoa > Chordata > Actinopteri > Beloniformes > Exocoetidae > Hirundichthys > Hirundichthys speculiger. The sequence goes on along the minus strand of JAGFBZ010000775.1, from coordinate 612,204 downwards.
CCTCAACGAGCTTTACCTCAGCAACGCTGGCATCATGGAGTAGACGCCGCCACGGGAGCGTCGCTGCACATCTGCAGGTCTGCTGGGTCGTTCTGAATTTATTCTGTTTTCCAGAGACTGTTAAGGTATTAGCTTTTTTAAATTCTTCATAAATGCAGCAACGTTTTCTTGATCTCACTAAACCAGTGGTTCTCAACTGGTCTGGCTTCAGGACCCACCATCACCCTTAATGACAAGCCGCGACCCAAGTCAAGGAAAATTTCCAACTTCTCAAATTTATTGAATGAAAAGATCGTGCAGTTTGAATCAGAGATTGTAGAATAGAATATGACAGAATGCTAACACAAAAAAATAAGTTTATTGGTGAAACAAAATGGCAAAAACCAAAATGACTTCCAGTGGGAAATATTTCCTTTGATGCTCAATTAGCTGCATTTTAATTAAATCCAAAACATTTCACTTCAGTAACTTCAGCCTTGAAATAAAAAACTGCAACCACTGAGCAGTAGTTTCAAAAAGAACTCAAAATATATAGTTTTAGCTGAATAACCACTCACTGACCTTTGTCTTCAAGATAAGAAAATCCATATCTCATATATTCTTCGTTGTATCTGTGTTTCACCTGCTCAACATATGTAAACAAACTCTGCAGGTCTTTTTCTATGGTGTGGACTGGCGGGTGTCAACTCACATTACAGGCTATTATCGCCATCTACTGTTAAGGAGTATAAATGACACTTTTTTTCTTTTTTTTAGCATTTCCTTCCCCAGGCAAAGGCCCACGACCCACTGAAAACGGGTCTGCGACCCACTTTTGGGTCACGACCCACCAGTTGAGAACCACTGCACTAAACCATTAAGTGTTTAATAAATGTTCTCTCCAAGTGTTGCATCGATGCAGTGATACAGGAAAAAAAACCCCTGAATGTTCAACTGATGCTGGTGTTTTCTCTCCATCTTCTGCAGGAGCAAGAAGAAAAGCACATTTAGAAACCTCGTATTTCCGTCCGTATCCTGCTGTGCATGAAGAGTGAGCACGTCTGTGCGTTCATGAGTTTCCCCCGAAAGAAATATGATTATAAAAAGAGCCAAATCAAAATGTATCAACTGTAACTGCTGTTAATATTTTCCACGAGTCACTTTTTTATTTGAGAAAACCCTGTTTTTTTTTTTTGTATTCCTGCTCTGAATTAAAGCTTTCCTGATGGAGAAGTTTGTCTTATTTCCAGCAGAGGGCGCCAGATCTTTGTCCTGCCTAGATCTGGACACCTGGAACGTCACAAAGACCTCACCTCCACCATTAGGTTCACGTATACGGTTTATTAACGTCACAAGACCTGACAAGGAACTTGAGTTAAAATAAATCACATATCACTTTTAAAAAAAAAACCAAATAAATAAAGAGAAGCTTTAGAGCTGTGAAGACACTCTGGTTGGGTCTAACAGAGCAGACAGCAGAGGAGATCATCAGAGTCCCCCCCCCTCACTGACATGTCCTCTCCTCTGTCTCCTCTCACTCTTTCTGTCTGTGGTTGGTTTGAAGAGAAGTTTTCTGGGTTTTGTTAAAGTGTGTGGAGAATTTGCTGGTTGTGAAGGTTCATGTTCACATTCAACAGCTGACTTGTTGCTCCATAGCACCAGCCATTACCCAGGTTTCCTGTCAACCAACAGTCACTTTAGACCACATGTGTCAAACACAAGGCCCGCGGGCCAAATGTGGCCCGCCACATCATTTTATGTGGCCCTCTAGAGCTTGTGCATTATTGGCTTCAATTTTGAATCAATATTTTTAGACTTAAAATAAGCTGATGCCGCTTTAAAGCGCATATGGTCAATAAACTACATCTCCCATAATGCATTTCGTCATCACCAACGATAACGGTATATAACCAGGAGCAAGACATCAAGGCGATTTTCAGAACTGACGAACTTGAGAAAAACTTCTACAAATTAACCTCAACATCTCCAAGAAAAGAACATTTGATGCACAAGGAAGGTAGTTTCATTAACGATGAGAAAATTAATACAAGTTTGTACCTCAAGGTGAAGAAACAGTAGCCCTGACTTTTGTATTATGAGGCAGGTGTCAGTCGTGAAAGAGCATAATCAACGTCTGCGAACACGGAGCTAAGTATGCTAAATTTAGCCTGCAAGAAAAACAAAGAATCACTTCCGCTTCTGAAACCAAGCTAATGGTTGCTCTGAGTGATCACCTGTGCGAGAGCAAGTTTACAACCCCAAACCCTGAGTTTAATATAATAATGAGTTAAATATTTGACACTTGAATACACAATAAATACAGAAACTGTTATCTAACAGGTTGTAGTTTAATTTATTTTGATTTATATTGCATTTTGTTACATTCATGTTGTCAATCTGGCCCTTGGACGGCAACCATGATGCTCATGTGGCCCTCAGTGAAAATCAGTTTGCGCTCCTGCTTTAGACACTCAGAATGTTTCATCCATCCATCCTGATGTCTATGAGCTGGTTTTTCTTGATTTTGTTCTTTTTTTTAAATAAATTTTAACAATTTGTCTTTTCGCCCTTGAGTATAGAAGAGTAATAAAACTGTTGTGTTGAATTACTTTTTATGTTGTGAATGCACATTTTATAATTTATTGCATTGTGTGTAAAAGGTGGGGTAGGAGACAAAACGGAAAAAACGGTTCCATCAATCCATCTCAAGTGAGATTTTGAAAATATACACTCCCTCCCTCCTCCCAAAGGCTCCGCCTCCTCCTCTTCAGCCCACCCCTCGAAACCACGCCTTCACACGATTCACGACTACATGAACCACAGGGAGGGGGGTGGGGTGGGGGGGGGGGAGGGCATTGATATTTGATGGACGTATTAGGCAGCCAATGAAAGTAATGATGATCACTATTTTGATTGGTCAGAGTTTTTCTCTGATTATACCCTCTAAACCGGACCAAAATGTTTTATTTCAGTGGGTGCAATGGGAATGTGAAAAGGTTTTCAGGCAATATTATAAAAAGTGCTGCAAAAAAAGAACACTTACCCCACCTTTAAAGTTTTGTTCAAGGCAAAGGTTTGTCTTGCTGAGTTAGCAGCATTGTAAATAAGGCTAAGTAAGCTACATGCTAACCACACCTGAGTTAGCAGCATTGTAAATGAGGCTAAATAAGCTACATGCTAACCACAGCTGAGTAAGCAGGATTGTAAATGAGGCTAAGTTAGCTACATGCTAACCACAGCTGAGTAAGCAGCATTGTAAATGAGGCTAAGTAAGCTACATGCTAACCACAGCTGAGTAAGAAGGATTGTCAATAAGGCTAAATTAGCTACATAGCTACATGCTAACCACAGCCGAATAAGCAGCATTGTAAATGAGGCTAAGTTAGTTACATGCTAACCACAGCTGAGTAAGCAAAATTTTAAATGAGGCTGAGTAAGCTACATGCTAACCACAGCTAAGTAAGTAGCATTGTAAATTAGGCTTAGTTAGCTACATGCTAACCACAGCTAAATATGAAGTATTGTAAATTAGGCTAAGCTAACCACATGCTAACCACAGCTAAATATGAAGCATTGTAAATGAGGCTAAGTTAGTTACATGCTAACCACAGCTGAGTAAGCAAAATTTTAAATGAGGCTGAGTAAGCTACATGCTAACCACAGCTAAGTAAGTAGCATTGTAAATTAGGCTTAGTTAGCTACATGCTAACCACAGCTAAATATGAAGTATTGTAAATTAGGCTAAGCTAACCACATGCTAACCACAGCTAAATATGAAGCATTGTAAATTAGGCTAAGTTAGCCACATGCCAACCACAGCTAAATATGAAGCATTGTAAATGAGGCTAAGTAAGCCACATGCTAACCACAGATAAGAATGGAGCATTGTAAATCAGGCTAAGTAAGCTACATGCTAACCACAGCTGAGAAAGCAGCATTGTAAATTAAACTTAGTTTGCTACACACTAACCACAGCTAAATATGAAGCATTGTAAATGAGGCTAAGTTAGCCACATGCTAACCACTGAAATGCCCCCTGAGTTTCACTGATTCTCATCTGAATGAAGATGAGCTGTGAACCTGCTTTGTTCACCACATACCAGGATCAGTCATTTTATTAAGACTTTGAAACTTAGCTTTTCTGTTGTTATCATTCTGAATTTAGCAAACATGCTAACCACAGCTGAGTAAGAAGGATTGTCAATAAGGCTAAGTTAGCTACATAGCTACATGCTAACCACAGCCAAATAAGCAGCATTGTAAATGAGGCTAAGTTAGTTACATGCTAACCACAGCTGAGTAAGCAAAATTTTAAATGAGGCTGAGTAAGCTACATGCTAACCACAGCTGAGTAAGCAGCATTGTAAAGGAGGCTAAGTTGGCCCCATGCTAATCACAGCTAAGTAAGTAGCATTGTAAATGAGGCTTAGTTAGCTACATGCTAACCACAGCTAAATATGAAGTATTGTAAATTAGGCTAAGCTAACCACATGCTAACCACAGCTAAATATGAAGCATTGTAAATGAGGCTAAGTTAGCCACATGCTAACCACAGCTAAGAATGAAGCATTGTAAATCAGGCTAAGTAAGCTACATGCTAACCACAGCTGAGAAAGCAGCATTGTAAATTAAGCTTAGTTTGCTACACACTAACCACAGCTAAATATGCAACATTGTAAATTAGGCTAAGTTAGCCACATGCTAACCACTGAAATGCCCCCTTGAGTTTCACTGATTCTCATCTGAATGAAGATGAGCTGTGAACCTGCTTTGTTCACCACATACCAGGATCAGTCATTTTATTAAGACTTTGAAACTTATCTTTTCTGTTGTTATCATTCTGAATTTAGCAAACATGGTATTTTCCTCTGATTTCAACATGTGAATGATTTAATTCTGTTAAATATCTTTGGTTTATAACACTTTAACAGGGACATACTCTTTTTACTTCCTGCTCTCGGTGGAGGCAGTCGCATTTCTGTGAGCTCCCATCTATCTGTCCCTGCTGCTTCTCTTTTGTCTTGTCTGAGCTTTTTTTTTTTTTTTGGAGCCTCACTCGGCATAATATTCAAATCTCTAATTATGGATCTGATCAGCTGGTTTCTCAATGCAATTAATCAATTTTTCTCGAAGAGAAAACAGGACACAGGAGAGTCCTCCGGTCCCGATGGAATACTGGCTGGATACATCAAAGATTTTGGATGGAATCTGGGATGTCTGCCCCCCTTGTTCATTGTGGACACCAAAGTGTACCTATTGGGATTTATGATCACAGGATTTCTGCGGTTTGGAGTTGGCGGATACCTGTTGTATCGGAAAATTTACACGGCAGCTGCTATCCTGGACACCGCCAACCTGCCTGCTGTGTGTGTTGGAGTGAGTCGCGCTGTGAACACTCAGACTGCTGCTCTTGGTGAGCTGAACCGGAAACTGGACGTGATTCTAGTGACGGTTTTGAACTCTGGCGAAATGGATTCGATCCTGGAGAAGTTCAAGCGCCGCTCAGGGAGAATTGACCAGTAATTCGGACAATTGGAGTCATTCCCGCCGAGATGGACCAGCAAAAACTCTGAAGGCAGACAGAATTATGTCAGCCTGACCGTAAACATTCTTCTCTTATCTGAATCCGGCTCCCCTGACGAAGCTCGCCTCAAGGCCGGCCTTCGACCTAATCTCTCCTGAATATTATGACTTTTCGACGCTCCTTCCCGACCCCTCCCCTTTCCAAACAACACCTGTGGCTCCAGACCAGGAGTCACTGGCTTATGCACACACATACACACGTACACACACACACTTCCCTCCCCCTGCCCAACTGCCTCCGCTGGCTCCTGGATGTTTTTACCCCCCCACGCTTGACAGACTGGGCACTGAGCGCACAGACTGTTTAGCTGGACCCCCTCCCCCCCCTCTTTCCTGACCCATATGATGTCTTCGTAATAAGTTTGTTATGCTTGTAATTAAATGTGCTGAGGTGTTTTTTTTTTTCCCCTCTCACGACGTGTCCATTTGACACGTAGTGGGAGATGTTCTTTTTTTTAACCTCCACCCTCCTTCCCCAATGTGATCATATTTTCTTCTGCTAAAAGTGCCCTGGCCGGAGGGTGGTGTACTTGGGCATGTGCTTAAGTGTACTACTCTCTGACACGGTAGAAGCGCTCTTATAGCGCTGACCCAAGCACCGTTGACTCCTGTCCATATGTTGTTGTTGTTTCTGTATGTTTCTCTTGGACGGTGTACTGGGAAGACAAATTTCACTGTGTTGGGACGCTGGCTCAGTGACAATAATAAATCTGATTCTGATTCTGATTCTGATTCTAACATTCAGCTGCTGCTGTACAGAAGTATGACACAAACACAGTTCCTTTCAGAGAAAAGTCTGGATACAAAACACTTAGATTTGGTTTGCATTTTATTAACTCTTCATTCATATTTGGGACAAGTATTTCAAATTTGCTGAAAGAAAAAAAATGAAGTAAATTGTTGAAAAACTATAAAAGTGGGGGGAACTGGAGCACACGGAGAAAACCCACCACCACAGAGTCTGTGGTGCCTATTTTTTCTTTTCTCTTTTCAACTGTTACACATGGATGGTCTTGTTCTTAAACCTGGTCTTGGTTCTTCTTCTGGTCCTTGGACTGGCGCCTCCACGATGGAGTCATAAATTTCTTTAAACGCCTCAACAAGGAAATCTTCTCTGCTTTTTGTTTTTGTTCAGATGTTTCTTGTTGTCTGGAGACATCTTCTGGTTTTAAGACTTCCATTTCTGCCACCACCTCCTCTGGAATAAACACGTCTTCAGTTTTAATGACTTCCTCTTCTAGTTCTGAGACTGATTCTGATTCATTGATCTTCATCAGCTCAACAGTAAAATAATGATCTTCTTCATTTCTCCGCTCATGTTTGTTCTGTCGCAGACATGATGGGGTCATGAATTTCTTGATTCTTCTCCACATAGAAGGCTTCTCTTGTCTTTTGCAGTCTTTGGTTGAAGCTAAGACGTTCAAGAACTCTTTTGGAATAATGTCAAACACCTGAGGGATGTCCTCAAACACAGGAAGTCATTCCAGACGATGATTTGTTTATTCTAGAAAAGCTGGCTGAAATGATGGGGGACTCAGAACCAGGAGAGGTCTCTGAAGATGTAAGACAGAAGATGGAAGCAACAAAGAAACTGGGCATGAATCTGTTAGAATTAATTGCTGATGAAAGTGAAGTCACTCCAGAAATCCCTCAGGTGTTTGACATTATTCCAAAAGAGTTCTTGGAGGTCTTTGCTACAACCATGGAAGGAATGACCTTCAACCAAGTGTTAGAACCAGAGGAGGTCTCTGAACTGATCTCCAAACCAGATGGCAAAGTTCTGGAATAAAACCACAGAAGAGGTATTTGTGTGATACTAAGACCCGTAAGAATCAGATGACTTTTATTATGTTTTTACACAAAACATGACAAAGCAAAAAATAGCTGGTGACGAGCTTCTTTAACGTGAGCCAGCTGAGATGGTTCAGGTGTTTCAGGAGCTGCTCCAGGTCTGTCCAGCTGGCAGGGGACTGTGAAACGGACCCTGCCACACTGGAGGACCTGGACCTGGAGGCCTGGGAACGCTGAGGTACCCTCCTCCCTGGTACCCTCCTCCCTAGTACCCTCCTCCCTGGTACCCTCCTCCCTGGTACCCTCCTCCCTGGTACCCTCCTCCTACCCTCCTCCCTATTATCCCTCCTCCCTGGTACCCTCCTCCCAAGTATCCTCCTCCCTAGTACCCTCCTCCCTGGTACCCTCCTCCCTGGTACCCTCCTCCCTGGTACCCTCCCCCCAAGTATCCTCCTCCCTGGTATCCTCCTCCCTGGTACCCTCCTCCCTGGTACCCTCCTCCCTGGTACCCTCCTCCCTAGTATCCTCCTCCCTGGTATCCTCCTCCCTAGTACCCTCCCTGGGATCTCCCTCCTGGTATCCTCCTCCCTGGTATCCTCCCCCCTCCCTGGTATCCTCCTCCCTGGTACCCTCCTCCCTGGTACCTCCTCCTTGGTACCCTCCTCCCTGGTACCCTCCTCCCTGGTATCCTCCTCCCTAGTACCCTCCTCCCTGGTACCCTCCTCCCTAGTACCCTCCTCCCTGGTACCCTCCTCCCTGGTCCCTCCTCCCTCCCCTCCTCCCTGGTACCCTCCTCCCTAGTACCCTCCTCCCTGGTACCCTCCTCCCTAGTATCCTCCTCCCTAGTACCCTCCTCCCTGGTACCCTCCTCCCTAGTACCCTCCTCCCTGGTATCCTCCTCCCTAGTACCCTCCTCCCCTGGTACCCTCCTCCCTGGTACCCCTCCTCCCTGTAGTACCCTCCCTGTACCCTCCTCCCTGGTACCCTCCTCCTACCCTCCTCCCTGGTATCCCCTCCTCCCTGGTACCCTCCTCCCTGGTACCCTCCTCCCTGGTATCCTCCTCCCTAGTACCCTCCTCCCTGGTATCTCCTCCCTGGTATCCTCCTCCCTGGTATCCTCCTCCCTGGTACCTGGTATCCTCCTCCCCCTCCTCCCTGGTATCCCTCCTCCCTGGTCCTCCTCCTCCTCCCTCCCTGGTATCCTCCTCCCTGGTATCCTCCTCCCTGGTACCCCCTCCTCCCTGTCCTCCCTTATCCTCCTTCCGGTATCCTCCTCCCTGTATCCTCCTCCCCCTCCTCCCTCCCTGGTCCTCCTCCTCCTCCTCCTGGTATCCTCCCTCTCCTCCTCCCTGGTATCTCCTCCTCCTGGTACCCTCCTCCCTGTATCCCCCCTCCTCCCATCCTCCTCCCTGGTATCCTCCTCCCTGGTACCCTCCTCCCTGGTATCCTCCTCCCTGGTACCCTCCTCCCTGGTATCCTCCTCCCTGGTATCTTGTCCTTCCTGGTATCTCCTCCCTGGTATCTCCTTCCTGGTATCTTGTCCTTCCTGGTATCTCCTCCCTGGTATCCTTCTCCCTGGTATCCTCCTCCCTGGTACCCCCTCCTCCTCCCTGGTATCCTCCTCCCTGGTATCCTGGTCCTCCTCCCTGGTATCCTCCTCCCTGGTACCCTCCTCCCTGGTATCTCCTCCCTGGTATCCTCCTACCTGGTATCCTCCTCCCTGGTATCTCCTTCCTGGTATCTTGTACTTCCTAGTATCTCCTCCCTGGTATCTCTTCCCTGGTATCCTCCTCCCTGGTACCCTCCTCCTGGTATCCTCCTCCCTGGTATCTTGTCCTTCCTGGTATCTCCTTCCTGGTATCTTGTCCTTCCTGGTATCTCCTCCCTGGTATCCTCCTCCCTGGTACCCTCCTCCCTGGTATCTCCTCCCTGGTATCCTCCTCCCTGGTATCCTCCTCCCTGGTATCCTCCTCCCTGGTATCCTCCTCCCTGGTATCCTCCTCCCTGGTACCCTCCTCCCTGGTATCTCCTTCCTGGTATCTCCTCCTGGTTGTCCTCCCTGGTATCTTGTCCTCCCTGGTATCTCCTCCCTGGTATCTCCTCCCTGATATCTCCTCCTCCCTGGTATCTCTTCCCTGGTATCTCCTTCCTGGTATCTTGTCCTCCCTGGTATCTTGTCCTCCCTGGTATCTCCTCCCTGGTATCGCCTTCCTGGTATCTCCTCCTCCCTGGTATCTCCTCCCTGGTATCCTCCTCCCTAGTATCTCCTCCCTGGTATCTCCTCCTCCCTGGTATCTCCTCCCTGGTATCTCCTCCTCCCTGGTATCTCCTCCTCCCTGGTATCTTGTCCTCCCTGGTATCTCCTCCCTGGTATCGTCTCTTCCCTGGTATCTCCTCCCTGGTATCTTGTTCTCCCTGGTATCTTGTCCTCCCTGGTATCTCCTCCCTGGTATCTCCTCCTCCTTGGTATCTCCTCCCTGGTATCTTGTCCTCCCTGGTATCTCTTCCCTTGTATCTTGTTCTCCCTGGTATCTCTTCCCTGGTATCTCCTCCCTGGTATCTTGTTCTCCCTGGTATCTTGTCCTCCCTGGTATCTCCTCCTCCTTGGTATCTCCTCCTCCTTGGTATCTCCTCCCTGGTATCTTGTCCTCCCTGGTATCTCTTCCCTTGAATCTTGTTCTCCCTGGTACCCTCCTCCCTGGTATCTCCTCCCTGGTATCTCCTCCCTGGTATCTCCTCCCTGGTATCTTGTCTTCCCTGGTATCTCCTTCCTGGTATCTTGTCCTCCCTGGTATCTCCTCCTCCCTGGTATCCTCCTCCCTGGTATCTCTTCCCTGGTATCTCCTCCCTGGTATCTCCTCCCTGGTATCTTGTCTTCCCTGGTATCTCCTTCCTGGTATCTTGTCCTTCCTGGTATCTTGTCCTCCCTGATATCCTCCTCCCTGGTATCTCCTTCCTGGTATCTTGTCCTCCCTGGTATCCTCCTCCCTGGTATCTCCTCCCTGGTATCTTGTTCTCCCTGGTATCTTGTCCTCCCTGGTATCTCCTCCCTTGTATCTTGTCCTCCCTGGTATCTCTTCCCTGGTATCTTCTCCCTGGTATCTCCTCCCTGGTATCTTGTTCTCCCTGGTATCTTGTCCTCCCTGGTATCTCCTCCCTGGTATCTCCTCCCTGGTATCTCCTCCTCCCTGGTATCTCCTCCCTGGTATCTTGTCCTCCCTGGTATCTCCTCCCTGGTATCTCTTCCCTGGTATCTCCTCCTCTCTGGTATCTCCTCCCTTGTATCTTGTTCTCCCTGGTATCTCTTCCCTGGTATCTCCTCCCTGGTATCTCCTCTCTGGTATCTCCTCCTCTCTGGTATCTCCTCCCTTGTATCTTGTCCTCCCTGGTATCTCCTCCCTTGTATCTTGTCCTCCCTGGTATCTTGTCCTCCCTGGTATCTCCTCCCTGGTATCTCCTCCTCCTCCTCTGTCGCAGAATTCAGGAGCATCAGAAGAAGGTGAAAGGAGTTCTTTCAGATGCAGTCACTTACATTAATACTCTGATCTGTTTGCATCCTGATTCACAGGTTCAATATAATTTGTGACCCATCAGATCAGACCGTTACAGAACCAGAACCATATCAGAGCTGGTCGATGTTCCTGGTGGTGTGAACTTTACCAGTTAAAGGATTATGACGATCCTGTAACTGGATTATATCAGTGATGTAGGAGACATCACTGTAATCTTGTTTTTTCTGTGGTCCACATCTTTTGTTGATCAAAGATCCAAAGCAAACCCTGCCTCAGGATCAGGAGTTACAGCCTCTGTCCTCATGTATCAGTGTATAAAATACATTTCCAAACTTTAACCGCACACATTATCGCTCCAGATCTGTCACGCCCTGCATTAAAAGAGATTATAAATCGTGTTTAGCAGGGTGGACTGAAAATTACATCACTGATAATTAATTCAGGTCATCGTGTAATCCAATCTGATCACTTTAACGTCTCCCTCTAAATATACGAGTAATGCCATTATCCTCAGATGGCCAAGCCAGCTGAGTACAGCGCTGTCACTGTGTTGGCTGCTCAGGCGTGTGGACTCAGGGTGAGAGGTGGACGGGAGGACACAGCAGACGGGTGGACAGGCAGCTCACGTTACATTTGTATGAGACCAACTAACAGCCTTGTTAAACAAAAATGATTCCACATCAACTGCGGTGCTGTCAGTCGCTTCCTCTGACAGTTTAAGGACACGTATTACACACTTTTAAGGCTGATGTTCAACTTACTACACTGTAAAAAAAATTGTAATATAACATAATTTTACTTTCTATTTTACAGATTTTTTTCTGTATTTTTAAAATACCATTTAATTTACAAAAATAGACTGATTTTACATGTCAAATGTAAAATAACATTAAATCACTGTAACTGTGAAAACACTCAATATTTCTGTTCTTTTACAAAATAATCCTATTAGAAATACATATATTTATTGTTAAAATATGTTCACAAATATATTGTAATTTCACAAATATTTGTCTGTTCTTTAAGGGAAATAAGCTGTAAAATTCAACTTTAAAACTCTAAAAAAAAAAAAGGAAAAATCATTTAAAATTACTGAGGAATTAATGGTAAAAATCTGTAATTTTACTATAATTTCTTTGTTAATTGACTAATATTTTCATTGAAAATAACTACAATGACTCTCATTTCTAGATGGTTACATTTATTAACATTATATTAATAAATGATTATTAATGATATTTATTTTGAAAGGACATCTATAGAGACATAGGGAAAGGGGAAAGCTTGAGAGGGTGAATAATAAAGAGTTGGACTTGAACTTAGGGCTGCTGCCTCTGCTTATGGAGCATCAGCTCTACCAAGTGAGCTGCAATTTAATGCCTTCAATAAAGCATTTCTCTGATAGATATGCTGCTAGTGATCTGGCAGGTCTTTTTGGGTCGTTTCCCAGCATCCTTTGCAGCCCTGGTTGTTTAGGTGCTTATCTGTGTTTATCTGTTAGCTATTTGATTTAATGCTGCCATGTAAAGTCTGTTGCTGGTTTGACCCCCAGTTGATTCAGACCTCTTACATTTAACATGTTAATTTGTGTCACCCTGAGTTAAGTCTGTCTGTGTTTGAATGAGTACCCTTGAGTTTGTTTAATAGAGTGTGTAAAACAAAACTTGTGCTGTGCAAAAACAGGAAGTTGACAAAGTGCTCCTTTAGCAAGTGCCATGTCTCTGTCAGGTGGTGCAGACCAGGATCCACTACAATACAAAGGCTACTGTCCTTAAAATGTAGCAATTTTAAACCCAATATCTAGTTTTTCAACAGTTTTTTGACATGTTTTGAAAGATAAATCACATTATTTTTTGTGTCATATACTGTTATATTACATCAAACACAAATTATTATACAACTTCTTTACATAAAATAATGTAATTGAAACCAATTAATAACAGCACATGTCTGTAAATGGAAGCATTATTATTCGTAATACAGCATTTACTTATCATATTTCTAGGTAATTTAATTGTTTAAAAATGTGAAAATGTTTCTTATTAAATGTTAAAAACAACCTGAAAAAAAGGCAAAATCTTGTTAAAATTACAACTACAAACTGTATTTTAATTATGGAAAAAAACTGTATTTTTATGAGAAAGTAATTTTCTGTTATTTCACTGTATTTTTCTGGCACCCAGCTGCCAGAAAATTAACGTTTTTTTTACTGTTATTTTTTTTACAGTGTATGCTCACGACAGTTAAGTTGATAGGAGGCAGGTTTAGGAGTGACTGCTGATGCAGAACCATCTAGTAGTTGATGGTTATGCAGAAGCATCGGAGAAGCTCGTCGTCACGTCCCTGAGACATCTCTGATGGCAGGTGGATCTCCGCCAAACTGGATATTTGGAGATGAAGGGGACGTCCAAGCCACAGCCAATGAGAGAACAAGACATGAAGCAAGAGGGAGATTATGTAAAACACTCATCGAGTTATGTCAAACGCATCTGCTTTAATGGACTCCGATCCTGAACAAAGAAATCCTGCCAGTGAAACACAAGTCCACTGCCTCCAGCTTTAAGAGCGGCAGTGAGCAGGACGCATCGGAGGGCAGAAGTACCTCTTTCTCCTTAAATAGATAACCAGCCACTCAGGAGTGAAAACCAGCATGAATGAGCTTCCCCTGCGTGAACTCGCCCTCAGGTGGTCGGCTCGTTCCAACGCAGCCCAGATCCCCCTTATTGACCCCTTGATTAATGGATGAACAGTTTGGTGTTTGGATCTTGGACAAGTCAGCAGTTAAGCACGTCACAAAGAGGGAAAACAATCTTCTTCGTTTAGCGTCGTTAATCCCGTCCCTCGGTTTCTTGTCATCTGCAGAGGACTGATCTAATTGCTGATCCGATCCCGATAAATTGGATCAGATTAGTTCAGAAGGTGCAGGAGATCAACAAGTGACCCCCTTCACATGTTTCACTTCATCCAAATTTCATTGCTCCCTGAACAGAAGTAAAACTAAAAAGCATTTAAACCCAAACACAAAAAAGCTACAGTTAAGAATGAACCCACCTCATTGGCTGTTGTAATTTGATCTCTTTTGCTCTGATTGTTTGCAAACTGCTCACTTATCCACCCTGAGGAGATCTTTCTGTAGCCCATCGCTACGTTATGAACCCGGCCAATGATCTGTGATGAGCCTAGCAGACGCTGCGCCACCGGGCACCTCACGTTTGCAGCTCAGGTTACAGCATGGCACCATGGCTGTTTTCAGTGCCACGAGATTATCCCTGAAAATAACCGATCTCAATCTCATCTTCATCAACAGCTTTGTGCGTCGGGTATATAAACGCCGACACGCCGGGCAGACGAAACGGCAGAGAGACTGCAAAAAGATTGAGAGCTTTCTCCTTGTTTTGCTCGTCTTCCTTTGCTCGACAGACGGCCATCGAACCGAAGCAGGTGAGAACGCCACTAATGATTTATTCCAGTAGTTTCCGGAAAATATTCTGACAGAATATCCGGGAACCTGGTTGTGTGGGACGGTCTCCGCAAAAAGAGTTAAATCTGTTTGTTTCTGAGGGAGGTCACGCTCAACACTGACGTCATTTTTTCCCTAAACGGTATTTTACGTTATCAATGGGGGGTGGGTTCTTCCCGTAACCGATAACAGGCTTGCTGCGTGACGGGACTTTCACCGGAGAGACCGGAGTCCCATGTATGACCGGTGGACCCGTGCGTGTCCGTTCGTCTCTCTCTTGGTCACTGGGAGCCAAATGATCTTTCATCAGAGCCTGTATTAGCTTTGATGTTAGCACCTCTTTGGGTTCAGAGCCCCGTTTATAAGCGATACATTAAAGTCCACCGTCCGGTCAAATCCATGTATGAATCCTTGTTATCTCTCGTGCCATCTTCTCGTTCGCCTGTTTCACTGTGGTAGCGTTCGGTTCAAGCGCCAACGTGGCTCCATCGTGATCTGGAAACGGACGCTGCAGGCAGCTCACCAGCTCAGCGTTCACCACCGAGCATTGGACCCTTCAAATATCTTCACTTGCAAAAGCAAACATGAGACATGACACATAGGGATGGAAATTGATAGGATTTTTCAGATTCCGATTCCATTATCGATACTGTTTAATGATTCAATTCTTTATCAATTTTCTTATCAATTCTAATTTGGGGGAAAAAAGGAGAACAAACAGTTTTATTAGCATCAATCTTTTTTTTACTTAGAAGTCACGACCTTACAAACTCAACAGCGAGGTCAAAAGAGGCCCAAAGCCTGGATAACGTGTTAACTGTTGTAATATGTAATTGTGCAAATACACAAGAATGTGTAACATTTTACTAACAGATTTTTCCTAATTTTTTTCTAATAGAAATGAAAAAAAATCTCCCTTTTAAAAGAATATATGACCTCACTAAGCACTCAAAAATAATAATAAAGAAAGATAAATAGTAAGATAAAGAAAGATAAATAATAGCATAGCGTTAATGTTATAGCGTGTTTTACAAAGAAGCACATAGGCAGTGGGATAGCTACTTACCAGAGTTCCCAGAGGTGATCTTAGCTTGGCTACTGCTGCTGGGTTGAGATCCATCAGTCCGAAGCGTCAAAAACACGACACTCGTTATCACATGTTGTGTGTTCAAATGTTTCTGCATGTTAGTCGTCTTCCCTCCCGACGCTGTTATCTCCACTTTACAATGGCTGCTAGTTCCCTTGTTGCCATCTTTCTTTGGTGAAGTGAAGCCAAACTTTGGAGCGTTTGAACCTGGTGAGCGCCATTGTTGTTTACAACTCCAATGCGCGTGCCAAACCGACGTAAACGATTCCATGGAATTGAAATACACGGAACCGGTTCCCTACAGGAACCGGTTCTCAATTCCCAACCCTAATGACACAGCAATTAAGGACAGCAAAGCCTCAGAGGCGCACGTAACTCGTGATCGATCCAACCTCACTCGGTTGTGTGATCAGCTTATCACACGACTGATCTTCGGCTGATCACATAACCGACACAGCTGGCAGATTAGGCGACGTGATCATCTGATCATGACTGACTATGACAGCAGAAGCTCTGGGGCCGTGAAGGTAGGGGGATTAGTTGAGGATGGGGGCAGAGTCCTGATTTGAGGGTCAGAACGAGTCAAATGTGTCACCGTTAACGTGTTTGGTGTTCGCGTAGAGATGAACGCAGCAGCAGCGACGACTCCTGGAGGAACCAAGGCGGCTCCTCCCAAGTTCAAGCAGAAGGAGAGCAGGCAGTTCAAGAGCAAGGCTCCCAAAGCTGGACAGAAGGGGTGAGTCTGGACCTCTGCTGCTCAGGGGAACATGAACTCACCGGATCTGACGTTTCTCATCAAACTTTTCCTGTATTTCCACAGGGGGGACGACGTACCAGGGATGGACGGCCTTGGAGGTAACGATCAGTCCGAACGACGAGTGCTTCAGCCGGTGTTTTAGTCAGTTTTAGAGATGTGCTCACTGAAAGCTGGTCTCTCTCCTGCAGACGCGGCGGTCGTTTGCCCCTGGGAGGCGTTCGGCGACATGGAGCTGAGCGACTTGGCGCAGTTCGGTATCGTCTAGAGCTGCGGGTCGCTGCTGCCAACAGCCTTTCGGGAGGTTTCTTCTTCTGGTTTTTCCTTTTATCTGTATTTTCTTTTTTTCGGCTCTCCTCGGACGAGCGCTGCGCCTCGAGCGGAGAGATGGGTCGGCGCGAGTCCCGTCTGAGCGTGACTCGCAAGCGAAGACAGTCGAGTGGAGGAGAAGCCTTCGTACCAGCGTCGTACTTCACCACCAGAGTCGTAGCGGCTCTGCTTAACATTTGCTACGTATGCAGGAGGTTTCAACAAGCGTGTGCCTTGTTGAGCAGTGAAGCGCAGTTTCTGTGTAAAACTGTCAGACTGTGTTACTAATGCCATGTATCTGAAAATAAAGAATAAATTATTACAGTCTTCCTGCTTCTTTCTGAAGCTCTTTTTCCATTTCTAAAGCTGCATATTTTATCGCCTACTCCACGGTTCCACGTTCATGCAGATGTTCAAGACAGTCACATCTCAATCAGAGCCCCATTTACTGATAGGTGAGCCTACATTAACCTTAACGCTAACCCCTAACCCCTAACCCTAACCCTAACTCTAACCCCTAACCCTAACCCTAACCCTAACCCTAACCCCTAACCCTAACCCTAACCCCAACCCCTAATCCCTAACTCAAACCCCAGTGGTCGCATCCCTTTTGAATAGAATAGAATAGAATAGAATAGAATCCTTTATTGTCACTGTACATGGGTACAATGAGATTAAAGTCCCAAAAGTTTTAAAGCACAGCCTTGGGGTGTCTGCACCGTGATCCTGAATATCCACGAGTTTATGCACCCCCCCACCCTTTAATGGCGGGCCTACACCAAAGATCTGTGGCGCCCCAGAAAGCTGGTGACCTCTGTTAATCCATCACTGTGCATGAAGGGAGATGTACGGTAAAATATAAAAAAAATAACTCATTTATTGCAGTTTGTGTAGATAGAAACGGCTCTGGACATTTGCATTTCTCATCTTATAAGTACAGCTGGGCAGCAATTAAAATTTTAAATCGTGATTAATCGCATGATTTCCCTGATTAATCACGATTAATCGCATTGAATACGGAAAATCAAATAATGAATTCAAAAGTAGTGTAAAATCCACTTTTATTTAAATGTTCTGCTGCCATATGAACTAAAGTGTCATAACATTTGTTGTTCAAACACTTTTAACATCAGCGCTTGTCAGTAACACATATTTAGTGTAAAGCTCATCTTAAATAATGTAAAATAAAAAAAAGCTTATTGCCACTGCCAGGGCATTAATGTCACCCTGTTTTTATAAAAAAAAAAAAAAAAAAAGTCTACTAACAAAATCCCAACAATCTAGAGGCCACAATCAGAACATTAAAACAGGTAATTTCTGAGGTAACAGCAGAAACTTTTAACGGGGAGTTCAACTTGTCAGTTGTTACAAATAACCTTGTTTCTGTTGAATCCTCCGTCTGGGAGAACTTTAAAATGAAAATGTCCATGTTAAAGTTCAGTAACTTTACCAATCTGTAATTATCTGTAAATCATTTGTTTGTTTGTTTTTTCGATTTTTGATTGTCAATCAAAAATTTAAAAAATTAAAAAGTGACTTTTTTTTTTTCGTTTTTTAATCTAACACACAAAAAAATGCCAGTTTTTTAATATTTCGATTTTAGCAAACAGGTCACAGGACTGAATTTGTTCAGTGAAAAACGTCATCCATATGGACATCAGAGTAGTGTCCTCTGGGGACATTTTAGAGCTGAAGGTGGTGCAGCAGTAACTGGAACTGACAACAAACTGTGTTTTGAGCTGAAAAAAGGCACTTTTATGAGAATGTTTTATCTTTGTTTTATTGAGTCTGCAGGGCATCGTTAAGATCTTCACCAAATTTGCTAGAACGCCCCAAGAACCGGGACGGTCGGATCACTGAGAGAAGCCCGAGACGTCCTGGCCGGTCCGAGCCAGTACGAACCGGTACGTGTTTTTCCTGGTCCCTGGGTCACACATGAAGCCCTTCAGTTAGATTTCATGCTCTGGTTCAGGTCTGGACGCTTCTCAGGAACATCACCTGCATGTTTCTCCACCTTTATTCTGGTGGCTCCACCCACTTCTGCCTGTAACTTACCAGTTTAACAGGAGCAGAACGGCACAAACAACCGCTCCTCCTTGTTTAAGCTGCTTTTTCCCTCCTCTTAGCTGCTAACTACCGTCTCATAGGCTGCTGCTTTTCGTTTCAATGCCACAGAAACAAAACAGGACGAGTGTCTTCTCTTCTTCGTTTCTGCTGTCGTTCCTACCCGACCTGTTCTTCTCGTCACAGATCATGAGCTTCTCATTTCTTTGGCTTTTTCCACTTCAAGCAGATTAGTTTTTCCAGTGTTTCACATACGTTTTTACACAAACAGCGTACAAGTCGCCTGTCTGTCTGTCCGTCCTGACCTCTCTTAGACTGTAGGTGGCGCTCAGCAGATTCATTTCTGCTGGTCAGTGATCTAAATGAGGTTCAGTTAAGCTGAGATGCTCGTGAGGAAAGGAAATGCAGAAACCTGGACGCTCTTTCTCCCTGACGCGGGCTGTTTTCTCGATGTAAGTCGTCCCTGTCCTCTCAGATATCAGCCCCTGCAGATTTAATTACAGTCCTCGTTATGCAAGCTCTCATTATCCTCATGACTCACTCATCCATGCAGCACGTGTATCTCCGCTGTGAATCATTTATTTTGTGATTTGACAGTGACAGAACAGTGACAAACATAAAGTTTTTAACATCGGTTTTATAAGCGAGCGGTGAATTCATTTAAACTTATTTCACCCAGTGGAAGTGGACCCAGTCCCTGTGGCCGCTTTAGAAGTAACGTGGCCACAAGCCAGCAGATATAACTGGTTTAAGGAGGGGATGAAGACTGAAGCAAAGGATACAATACGATTCGATATGATACGATACGACACGATACGAAGCGATGTGATGCGATACGATATGATACGACATGATATGATGCGATGCGATGTTATGCGATACGATGCGATGCGATATGATATGATGCGATGCGATGTTATGCGATACGATGCAATGCGATATGATACAATATGATATGATACGATACGATACAATGCTATGCGATGTGATGCGATACGATACGATACAATATGGTGCGATGCAGTGCAATGCGATATGATACGATATGATACGATATGGTGCGATATGATACAATATGACACGATATGATACGATATGGTGCAATATGATATGATATGGTGCGATATGATATGATATGGTGCGATATGATACAATATGACACGATATGATACGATATGGTGCAATATGATATGATATGGTGCGATATGATACAATATGACACGATATGATACGATATGGTGCAATATGATATGATATGGTGCGATATGATACGATATGACACGATATGGTGCAATATGATACGATATGATACGATATGGTATGGTACGATATGATATGATGTGGTGCGGTGCGACATGCCGTGCCATGACGTGACGTGACGCGACGCGATGCGACGTGACGTGACGTGACGCAATGTGATGCGACGCGACGTGACGCAATGTGATGCGACGCGACGCGACATGACGTGACGCACACGATGCATAGAACATGAACATAGAACGTGAACTTCAACATATTCTGAGAAAGAAAAGCACGTGACAACATGCGTTAACGCGCGATAAAATAAATGTCGGCATTTATAAATTAATGCGTTAACACGCCAATAACGCGTTAACTTGCCCAGCCCTAGTTTTAAGACATGAAAGTCCCCGTCTTTGACCCGTTTGTGAGTCAGAAACGAGCAGCTCTCAGAGGGACGGTCCTGTGACATTTCTGGAAGCGTCCCAGATGGACTTGGCTGACTGTGCAGCAGACTGGAGGAGGGATAAAACTCTGGACAGGACAGAGGCTTCCATCTCTGAGCAGCTATGAGGGTGACGTAACAGTTAATCCTGCAGATCCTCAATGCACAAAAAAACAAAAAAAAAACAAAAACGCCTGCTTAAGAGACACGTAACGGGGCATCAGTTCTATTAACGGGCCCGTGTCTGAGAGGGTCGCTCGATGCTTGAACCTGCCTGATGAAACACTCACGTTCAGTGATGAACGTTTTAAAAAATGGTAAAGTTTCACAGCAGAAAGTAAAATGGTCTGGCAGGATGTCGTCATGGAAAAAACAGAGAAGAAGTAAATAGTAGCAGTAGAAGAGGGTTAGGGGTTATGGGTTAGGATTAGGGTTAGGGGTTAGGTCAAGAGAAAGGTGCAGTTCTCCCAAAGGAGAACTCCGTAGGCAAAAAAAAGACATTGCCCATAAAAATAAATAAAATAAAATAAAAGATATTTCGAGATAGATGCCATGTAAGTCAGGCTACGGGGCAGAGCTGCAGCAGGAATATTTGTTTACTAAAAAGCTCCCGTAACCGAGGGCCCCAAAATCCATAATCCCAGGGTGGTGAGTAGGATTTCGAGTAAAAGTTAGTTAATTAAATTACATTATTAATTTAAATTTCCAACCCACTGAATCAATTTAAAATTAAAAAAAAATAAACCTATAAATAAAAATTAAAAATCAGTGCTATGAGAATAAGTAAGTGCTGATAATAATAATAAGAAGAAGAAAGAGTAAAAAAAATATATATATAAAAACATATATTTAAGAATGTAGAAGAACATACAGGGACGAAATTCATAGATTCAGTGGGGGAAAAATTATTATATAAGAAAAAAACATAAAATGATTAAAATTGTAAATCCCATCCAGACTGAGGATAAAAAACTATAAACACACCCGGGTAAAATGGACCTTTATTTGGGCAATCCAGAAAAAGGGAAACCATAAACGCTATAAAGCTTTGAGCCAAGATAGGAGTCCCATCTAGTCACTGTATTAAGTGCTGAGAATAAAAAACCTTTAAAATGATAAAAGTAATGACTCATTTTCAATGAGGGCCACATCAGCATCATGGTTGCCGTCGAAGGGCCAGATTGACAGCATGAATGTAACAAAATGCAATGTAAATCAAAATAAATTAAACTGCGCCTTATTATATTGTTAAATAACTGTTTTTGCATTTATTATATATTAAAGTTTCAAATATTTACCTCATTATTATATTAAACGCAGGGTTTGTGGTTGTAAACCTACTTTCACACAGGAGATGTTTACAGAGTCCGTTACCGTGGCAACGGACTCTGTAAACATTACTCAGAGTATCCATTAGCTTGGTTTCAGAAGCGATTCTTTGTTTTTCTTGTAGGCTAATTTTAGCATACTTTTAGCCTGTTTTCTGTCAAAATGCCGACGTAGATTAAACTCTTTCACGACGAACAACGCCTCATAACACAAAAGACATTGTTATTGTTATTTCACCTTGAGGTACAAACTTGTCTTAGTTTTCCGTCGTTTATGAAACTACCTTCCTTGTGCATCAATTTTTCTTTTCTTGGATGTGTTGGGGTTAGTTTGTAGAGGTTTTTCTGAAGTCCATCAGTTCTGAAAATCGTCTTGAGTTCTTGCTCATGGTGAGATTCCGTTATCGTTGTGGGTGATGACGAAATGCATTGTGGGAGATGCAGTTTGTTAATATGCCCTTTAAAGTGGTGTAAGCTTATTTTAAGTCTTAAAATATTGGTTTAAAACTTAAGCTAATAAAGCACAAGCTTTCGACGGCCACATAAAATGACGTGGCGGGCCACAATTGGCCTGCGGGCCTTGTGTTTGACACAGGTGCCTTAGATTCTTGATTTTAAAGGTGGTTCTTGGAGCTACTTGGTCCTGGTGTTTTTCTCACACTGCTTCTGCATTTTTACTCAGCTTTTGTTCAGTAAATACGACCAGGGCGTACTGTCGTTAATCTGGGTCTATTTTTAAAAGAGGAGCAGATTATTCTGTCCCGATGTATAAAACTGGAGAACTTTCTTCATAGAAGAATCTGTCAAGGCTCTTGGACGTCCTGTGTCTTCTTCGGCTTGTGATGACACATCAATGACATCTGAACACTCAGAGGTGGAGTCAGGGTTTTGTGTACATTTCAGGGGTTTCGCAGTCCCCTGTATCTGAACTAGGGATGGAACGGTTACCGGTATTATGGTAAAGCGCGGTAAAATTTTACGCGATAACGATTACCGTTTATGTTTGACTTCATCTCATTATCGCGGTCGATTACCAGGATATGTAATATCAGCCTCATTCAAGTCTGCGAGCAACTTGTGACTGTGTCTCATGTGAATATGTAGCTTGTAACATTGACATCATAACGTAATCATGGCAGAAAGTGGTGATAGCACGCAGGACATTTACCAACCCACTAAAAGGACAAAATCCGAGGTCTGAGCATATTTATTTATTTATTTATTTTAAGAACACAGAGGGACAACTGGTGGAGGACAGTTATCCTGTCTGCAGAGCACTTGTTTACATTTTATTGTAATTTGTAGAAGCAACTTGAAGGAGCTAAGGCTAATGCTTCAAGCTACTGAGTAACCTGGTCGACGCCCTTCGCTAACTCACATTTCGTAAATGTTACCGTTGCGTGTTGATCGAAAAATGACCGGAATATTGTTCTTCTGATGCAGTTAAAATATTAATTTATTCCATTAACTGATCCGACAACCGTAACGCCGGCAGTTAGCGCCACAGCAGTCAAAAACCTTTTGCCCTTCCGGGTCAAACAGCTAACCAATAACAGGCAGCTACCTTTATACCTGACCCTCAGGTAACAACACAGCGACACCCACAGACACACAGAGTGAACTACAATTCAGAACAACATATTTGGCTCCTAAACAACTGTTTCTTTATTTGCACATTTATACGAATTTAAGGTTCATCTTAAAGTCCAAAGTTTATTTCATTTGAACTTCACTATAATTTTTGTTCCTGATAATTGTTTGCATATTTTGACCTACTATGGTTGTTAAAGCGTTTACTTAAATTTGCACCAAAGAAATAAGCTTTGTTCCTGTTATTTATTTTGGTAATTTAAAATCAAAACTCTTTCTGTGCCAGTTATTTGACCTTTTTAATGTAAAAGTTTCATTTTGATGAAATTTTGGCTTCTGATGTTTTAGTATGACAAGAATATCACAAGATTTTGTGAAATTATTTAAATGTATGTGTTTTTGGACATTTGTACAGCAATGAAGAATACCGTGATAATATCGTAAACCATGATAATTTGGTCACTATAATCGAGATATCAAATTTTCCATATCGTTACATCTGAACACGCCAGGCGGCGGAAAGTATGTCGTAACAGCCCCACGTTTGCTGAGTCACGAAAAAACGAGACCGTTAATATGAGGTCAACTCGCTTCCTGCAGATTATGCAAGCTCTCCTCTTCTTCATGACTCATGCTGTTGTTGCCCCTTTGCTTTTGTCATTTGATTGCCTGAAGTGAGAGAACGTTCTCAGGGTGAGTGACACCGTTTTATCGTTAATTTTCTAAAAAACTTGTTCAAGATTCATCGTCTCGCGTCAACATTTTAAACGCATTAATCAGCACTCGCAGGTGTCAGAGGATCCTAATAAGGCTTACTCATTAAAACGTGACCCCCTAAATCCGTCTCAGCTCTGGGAGGAGGGGGAGGAGGAGGGTGATCCATGCAGGTGTATAAAGACAGGTGATGAGGGGATGAAACAGGAAAGAGAGACGGCAAGAAGAAAGAAGACTACTTCTTTGTCTTGCTCCTGCTTTTACTCTTCTTCTCTGCAAACAGATTTTTCTTTTTGAAGTTCGGCAAAACAAGTAAGTTCAAATTTTCTGATCAAATCTGGACAGAAACCTATGGAGCCCCATTTGGGTCATAATTAAATCAATAAATTAGTCTATTATTATTATGAAATACAGGCGTTTATTATTATGAAATATTTCTCATTATTATGATAATGGTTTCATTTTTCATAAGAATGATTTGTGTGTCAATCACAGCAGAGAGGGCGGAGCCATTTATGTGATTGGCTGCTCTTTCATTCAGGCATAAGCAACAGAACAGTGAATATCGATAGTGGGCGAGAGGTGTAATGTATATACTCCAGGCCAGTAGGTGGCAGAATGCACCTCAGTTTACGGTTAAAAGTTGACATCGACTAAGAAACGTCAAGGTTTCCCGTAGCTCAGTTTAAGCTGCCATAGCTACAATCGGACTAGGAGCGCACCTTGATGACGCCTCGGCCCGCTGCTAACGGGACCTCACGGCCAAAACTAGTCGATGTCAGAGCGTAGAATGGAGAAGGATCAGCCAATGAGCGTACAGGTCAACCACTGGTCCCGCCCAGTGGCAAAATGTCATTATTATGTAAAAGCTGAAAAAGGAAGCAATTATGTAAAAACTCATTCTTAGATAAAAAAAATCCATTCTGAAATAAACTATTATGCAATAAACTAAGATTAAATAATAATAAAAATATATTAAATAATAATTATATATTTTTTCATAATAATGGGAAATATTTCATAATAATAAACATATTTCATAATAATGGATACGTATTTCATAATAATAAATGCCTGTATTTCATAAAATAAACTCATTTATTCATTGAATTATGACCCAAACGGGGCTCCATAGAAACCGTTGATGCTTTAATCTGATAAAGTGATAAGTGATGTCATGACACCAGCACACGTCGTTGGTGCTCAGGTGGTGCTGCGTATCATCACAGCTGAAGTATTAACTTTTATATTGTATGTTTAATGTTGATTTCGGGCTTTATATGCCAAAATCTTTAAAGATCCACAGACACCGTCTGTAGTGCTGAATAAGTTTGTGCTTCATGTGCAGCAGGACGAGAAGGAGAAACAATCTGGTTTGTGTCTTTGTGATTCAGAGTCATCAGGATGAACACAGCAGCAGCATCAGCAGCATCAGGAGACACCAAACCTGCTCCCTCTGAGTTCAAGCAGAAGGAGATGAGACAGTTCAAGAGCAAAGCTCCCAAACCTGGACAGAAGAGGTGAGCCAAGCCCCTCCCCCTCCCCCACCCCCCCCCACCCCACCACCACCCGACAGACCCTCAGCTGAACCTTGTCCCTCCTTCTCGTTCTCCTGCAGCGTTGACAGCAGCCTGCCGGGGATGGAGAGCTTTGATGGTGAGTGTGAGTTTTTCGTCTGGTCCTAATCTCCTCTGTAATGATGATGTCACCGTTGCTCAACCTGGTTCTTCTGCCCGCAGACTCCGCGGTGATCTGCCCCTGGGAGGAGTTCGTCGACGTGGACCTGAGCGACCTGGCTCAGTTTGGCACCGCGTAAACCCAGAGAGGAGATGGAAGCCCCGTCGTCTTTTTTATTTTTTATTTTTTTACATCCCTCTGTGTTTCATGGAAATGTTTGGTCACGATCATGTCAGTAACGTTCATGCACGCTTGGAAAACATAATAATGCAGCTGTGTTACTGTTAATATTTAAAAATCCCCTAATTTTCTACCATACAGGACTGAAAAGACTCATATGATCTACAATAATTGACACAGCTGCATTATGATGCACTGTAAAAAAAAATCTGTAAAATTTACCAACTTTTTTTACAGTGTGTCTTATGTTTACAGAGATGGACAGGAAGTGCTGCTGCATCACTAAAACATATTATTCTGTTTTTGCTGTAAATATAAATGTAAATTCATAAATGAATCCTGTAAAATTGATTCTACTCATCTGTAATCAGCTCAGACACATTTATATAAAACCATTTTCCTCCGTCCACATGGTTTCTTGTCTTGTCTTCAGTAGTTTTTAGGTTGGAAGGTCTTTAACTGGAGATGTTTGATTTGTTTTTAAAACCCCAAATCTAAAAAAGTTTGGGTCAGCATTTAAAACAGCCATTTTTGCATCTGTTTCGACAGCTATTTCTTTGTCCAGTATAAATCCAGGATATTTAAAGCTGTTTCCCCGACGACCTCAGCTGCTCGTTAACACATGTATCTAATCAGCCAATCATGACAGCAGCTCAGAGCATCTACTGACGCAGATGCGGTCGAGACGACCCGCTGAAGTTCAGACCATTGCAGAGTGGAGGAAGAAAAGAAAAATATTATTATTATTGTGCTCACACTAGTCGCCAGAAAGGTACAAAAATCATCAGTAAATGACACTCAGACTCCATCAGAAGGCAAAAGAGAAAAAGTGGAAGTACATAGAGATGATTGAGGCCCAATCTGGATCTGGATGGCTGAATGGGATTTTACACACGACCCGAATGACTTGTCGAACCCCGACAGCTATGATTATATTTTTAATCACACATCACACCTCCCTCCTCAGTAGATCATCCTCCCCCGGCATCACCAACACCCCATTTGACTGGTTAAAGTCTTACCTCTCAGGCCACACTCAGTTTATCCAGCTCAAATCTTTCACATCACAACCTTCAACTGTCACCTCAGGTGTACCCCAGGGCTCGGTCCTGGGGCCCCTCCTTTTTAATCACCTACCTTCTTCCCCTTGGCCATATCTTCTGTAGATATAGCATAAATTTCCACTGTTACGCAGACGACACCCAGCTCTACCTCTCCAGTAAACCCACTCCCAACCTCCCACCCTCCTCCCTCACTGACTGCCTTTAGAGAAATCAAATCCTGGTTCACATCAAATTTCCTCAAACTCCACAGTGACAAAATTTAGCTTCTAAAAATCAGCATTATCCAAAACTGACAGCTTCTCTCTTACCGTTGATAACTGCTCTGCAGTGTTGTACCTGAACGCGTTCATTGAACGAAAGTTCACAAACTAGTTTTGTGCTAACGTGAACTGAACACTCTCTCTTTCTCCTTGACGAGCGTCGGGTGTGAATGAGTTCATTTGGTCAAAACCATTTCAGGTTTCCAGCGAACTCCATTTAAAATACACCACAAACGAGCCTGATATGTATCTGAGGAAAACAATCAAACATGGCACCACGGCTGTCGCTGCTGTCACGCTAACAATTACATCATCAAATGTTTAAAACAAGCATGGAGGAAGATGAGAGCTGCAGTCGAATCAAGGATTTAAAACATATTTGTTTAATTTTAATGACCTCTCACGGACCATCTGCAGTACCACGGCGGCCCACCAGGGAGCAGTGGGCCACACTTTGGGAATCACTGCTGTAGAGAGAAGCTGAAAGGGAAATGACAGTTTTACACGTCTGTCCCTTCAATGCTAATGTGAACCCTGGTTGGTTAAAGATTCTGATTGGACACATAGTTTTCCACAAATAAAATGGATAACTAATTGCCATTTGTGGTGGTGTAGTATATGGGTAGTGGCAATCATTTTGACAAATAATTGCTTGCAGCAACATTAAAAAAGAATTTAAAAAAAGAATTAAAAATGAACTATTTAGTTTTATTTTTATTTTAGATGGTGAACAGAACTAGTTCGTTTTAATTCCTGTGAACTATGAACTGAACTAGTTCGTGTAGAACACATGTGTCAAACACAAGGCCCGCGGGCCAAATGTGGCCCGCCACGTCATTTTATGTGGCCCTCGAGAGTAAACCAATTTCTTAAAACTTAAAATAAGCTTACACCGCTTTCAAGCGCATATTGACAATAAACTACATATCCCACGATGCATTTCGTCGTCACCCACAACGATAACAGTATCTCACCATGAGCAAAACATCAAGACGATTTTTCAGAACTGATGGACTTCAGAAAAACCTCTGCAAACTAACCTCGATATGTCCAAGAAAAGAAAAATTGATGCACAAGGAAGGAAGTTTCATGAACGACGGAAAAAATGAATACAAGTTTGTATCTCAAGGTGGAAAAACAGTTTGTCTTTTGTATTATGAGGCGGTGTCAGTCATGAAAGAGTTTAATCTACGTCGGCATTTTGACAACAAACACGGAGCTAAGTATGCTAAATTTAGCCTACAAGGAAAACAAAGAATAACTTCTGCTTCTGAAACCATGGTAATGGATAATCTGAGTGATGTTTACAGAGTCCGTTACCATGGCAACGGACTCTGTAAACATCACCTGTGCAATAGTAGGTTTACGACCACAAACCCTGAGTTTAATATAATAATGAGTTAAATATTTGAAACTTTACTACGCAATAAATACAGAAACAATTATTAACTATATAATAAGGTGCAATTTCATTTATTTTGATTTATATTGCATTTTGTTACATTCATGCTGTAAATCTGTCCCTTCGATGGCAACCATGATGCTGATGTGGCCCTCAGTGAAAATGAGTCTGACACCCCTGCTGTAGAAAGTGAACTTGCCCAACACTGTCTGTCTCCCCCTCCCCTCAGGTTAAGAGTCTGGGTGTCGTTCTCGACAGTACTCCGTCCTTTCAATCTCACATCAGTAACGTCAGCCAGTCTGCATACTTCCATCTGCACAACATTAACCGCCTACTCCCCTCCCTTCCCCCCCCCCCCCCCCCCCCCCCCCCCCCTGCTGTTCTGCTGCCATATGAACTAAAGTGTCATAACATTTGTTGTTCAAACACTTTTAACATCAGCACTTGTCAGTAACACATATTTAGTGTAAATCTCATCTTAAAAAATGTAAAATAAAATAAAGCTTATTGCCACTGCCAGGGCATTAATGTCATCCTGTTTTTATAAAAAATAAAAAAGTCTACAAACAAAATCCAACAAAATGATGGTGTCTCAGCACAATCAGAACATTAAAACAGGTAATTTCTGAGGTAACAGCAGAAACTTTTAACGGGGAGTTCAACTTGTCAGTTGTTACAAATAACCTTGTTTCTGTTGAATCCTCCGTCTGGGAGAACTTTAAAATGAAAATGTCCATGTTAAAGTTCTGTAAGTTTACCAATCCATGTATCATTCATTCTTTCCATTTTCAATTGTCAATCAAAAATTTAAAAAAAAAATTAAAAAGTGTCATTTTATTATGTTTTTCATTTTTTAATCAAACACAAAAAACAGAAAAAATGCCTGTTTGTTTATATTTCAAGTTTAGACTTGGATCAAAAACACGAAATTAAAAAACGGGCCACAGAACTGAATTAGTTTTATAATGGAGGACTGGATTTTCATTTGTCATTACACATCTGTGCCACTAGATGGAGCCGCACTGCAGTAACCAGCTAGAGAACAGCAGGACAGTGAACACATGGAGCAGATCTGATGGAACATGGAGGAATGACCACAAAGTTCTGTTGCAGTGCAGAATTTATTTATTGTTTTTTTCAGACAGAATTGTTAATATTGCTACCTGAGTTGCTACCTGAACTGTAAAGTTCACAGATTTTTACTGTTCTCCAGGTCTGTTTTAGCTTTACTGCATGTTTACCTGCCGATTATCTTCCGGTTCCGCAGCAGCCAGAAACACTTTTCAAAACAAAAGCATGTGAGCAACATGCGTTAACGCGCGATAAAATAAATGTCTGTGGTAATAAATTAATGAGTTAACGCGATAATAACACGTTAACTTGCCCAGCCCTAATAAAATGTATTATTATTATTACAATTATTATTACTGATGAAAGAAAGCAAACTTTGGAGGAACTGGAGACCTCCAGGTCTCTGGAGGTTTCGGATCAGTCTCCGTGCAGCTGGGTGGTGGAGGATGAGGCTTCATCTGATCAGCATCATCTTCATCCTGTGTTCCTGGAACACAAACTCTTTGTTATCTAACTGAGCCTTCAACAATGTGATCCTGTCGTGGAAAGAACCAGTCAGATCCAGGATGTGCGTGTGCGTTCATATTAAAAGGCTGAGCCTCCTCCCGGAGACATCAGCAGAGACCTCTCTATAGAAGCTCTGATCATCCTCATGACTCATCATCTAAATCCCTGAACAGACACGCTGTCACACCACGTGTGCACCAGTCTGGAGTTCTTTATTTTCCTTTTTTTTATGCCTGATACAATCTAGAAAACCTTAGACGGCAACACTGACACTAACTGACACTGTCAGTTTAAGTGTTGTTTAACTCACCTGACAGCCAGGTGCCTTTCAGAGCTAAGATTTATCCCTGAACCTCAACATTTGTAAGCGAGTCTGCCGCTGTGAGCATCCTCCCGTCATCAGGGACTAATGAGGCTGACTCATCAACCACGAACCTAAATCCGCCTCAGCTTTGGGAGCGGGCTGATCCGCGCAGGTGTATAAAGACAGGTGTCGATGAGCTGGTGAGGCGGGAAAGAGAGACTGCAAGAAGAAAGAGGACTCCTTCTTTGTCTTGCGTCTGCTTGCTTTTCTTCTCTACAAAGAGAAACTTCTTCCACCTCCGGCAGAACAAGTAAGTTCATCCTTATGAGCGATTGGGGCCTTGCAGCCTTGCAGCCTTTTCCAGAGCAGGCAGTTTCAGGGGGGCGGAGTCGGACTCAGGGCTCCTCCACGCCCCCTTTTCAATCGGAGGGGGTCACACTTTTGTGTCTCGTCTACTTTGCAGGAACAGAAAATGCTGCATCATGTGAATTTAGGTGAAGATAAAGACTGGGAATCTTGAAACTTAGTTACGCTGATCTGGATCTGTGATGTCACAGAAACTGGAAACCTGAACTGCTCATTTAATGACGATGAGGCCCCCAAAAAAGATGTGATTGTGTCATGAATCAGTGGTTACTACAAATATTTGCTCTTAGGAACATAGAAAATGTTTTCTTTTGCAATGTGTGCCCTTTAAAAATCTATATTATTGCATATTATTTCCTCAACATAAATGTGTTCAGGAGCTGGCTGCCACTGGCCACGCCCCTTTCTAAAGGGAGTCCATTGATTGACAGAGTGAAGCAGCCAATGGGAGAGACAGTCCTTTGTTTCCTCTTCCCAGTGGTCATTTTATATATGCAGTAAATATTTTCAACACTCACAGTTAAGGTGAGACATGGGACATGTCCAAAACACTCGCCAGTTGGCAGATGTTGGCATATTTCAGTGTCCCAGAGATCTATGGAGCCATATTTGTCAAACTAAATTACATTTTTCAGTCCTTAGTAGCCTCAAGCAAAGTAGATTGTCTCACCATAAAGCAGCATCATGGTTGCCCTTGAAGGGCCAGATTGACAGCATGAGTGCAACAAAATGCAATGTAAATCAAAATAAATTAATACTACACCTTATTATATTGTTAAATAACGGATTCTGTATTTATTTCCATGTTTTTCTGTAACTAAAATGAAGCTGTCTTCCTTCTGCATCAAATTCTCTTTTCTTGGACATGTTGGGGTTAGTTTTTCTTAAATTCATCAGTTCTGAAAATCGTCTGTTATACTGTTATCGTTGTGGGTAATGACGAAATGCATTATGGGAGATGTAGTTAATTGTCAATATGCGCTTTCAAGCGGCGTAAGCTTATTTTAAGTCTTAAAATATCGGTTTAAAATTTAAGCCAATAGTGCACAAGCGCTCGAGGGCCACATAAAATGACGTGGCGGGCCACATTTGGCCCCCGGGCCTTGTGTTTGACACATGTGCCATAAAGGTTTTGAGCCGGTTGTCACTTCAGACCCCCTAAAAAAATCTACGATCAAACAGTTTTCTCATAACATGCCCACTTTAACAGCTGCAGCGATGCCACAGCGACATTTATATCATCCCTGAGAAAGAGATGACGGTGATAAAAACGGAGAGAACTTTCTTTATTTCCATGTGATTGAAGGTGTTGAGGATGAGCGCAGCAGCAGCAGCATCACCAGCAGAGGGCACCAAACCTGCTCCGCCCGACTTCAAGCAGAAGGAGAGCAGACAGTTCAAGAGCAAAGCTCCTAAAGCTGGGCAGAAAGGGTGAGCACCCCCACACATCATAGCACCCCCCCCTCACACACCCCCTCAGCAGAAAGGTAACCTCTGTCTCTGTGTGTTTGCTCACCAAGCTTCAGCAGCGGCCTGCCAGGCCTGGACGGCTTTGAAGGTGAGTTTCAGTAACTGATTCTGGTCCCTCAGTGTCCTCGGTGTTGAAGCGTCCCCTCACATCTGGCTCCTCCCCCCACACAGACGCCGCGGTGATCTGCCCCTGGGAGGAGTTTGGTGACGTCGACCTGAACGAGCTGGCTCAGTATGGCATCATCTAGACCTCAGAGGGACTTGGCAGAGCTTTTAGACTTTTGACCCCCCGTCGAGGAGGCGGAGCTCCGACCCCCGAGAACGGATGTGATCGGGTCCAGACCTCCGAGGCCCCCGAACCCAAACGCATCCCTTCCTTTTCTATCATTTTCTTCAAATAAATTATTAAATACAAATTCCAGTGCTCTGATGTGTATTTGCTTTTGAATGTTTTATAGAATTTCAGTTATAGGCAGGAATTACAGATCTTATATAAGAGTTCTTCTCTAACCTACATTAACCCGAGTGTGCACAATCTTAATCTTAAAGTAATAACATCCTGGACAGGCTCTGATTAGCAGTGGTGGATTTAGATGAGATTAGACCTGGAGGTGTTCAAAGCCTTTAGTGAACTCAGGTAACTCCTAGAGACACACCGCAGTGAAGCTAGTTTTAAGTTGGATATTCGACAGACATTTGAACCTCTCATCTGCTCGGGGGGCGGGGGGGGGGGGGGGGGGGGGGGGGCGACTCCAAGCAAGCGCCCCAACATTTCAGATGCGTGTTGGGGACTTGACCGTAAATACAGGGACCCAGAAGAGGCCTGAAGCGTTTCCAGACTTCCTCTTTTCAAAATAAAACGTGGTATTAAAGCATAGATACTGTGTTAAAACTGTTGAACAGCTATTAAGTTAATATTTACAAAAAATTTGTGAAAATTGTGAACGGATTTTAAATGCAAAAATAAGAAGTGTATCTCATGCCGCCAGTGGAGTACTAGAATCCCACACTGTTTTTGAGTCAATTGATCACATGACCTGGAAGCTATTGAGCTAAAATGCTACTATTTACATATAAAAATCAGTCACCCGGAGCAAATGTTTGTCGAATATCCAACTTAAAACTTACTTCACTGCGGTTAGAGACACAGTCAAATAACATAAAATTAAATTAAAGAACACAACAACGGAGTAAAAAAGGAAATGACATGACGTGATTGACAACATTCCTTTATTGAACACATACATGCACGTGCAGGACAAAGGTTTTTACTTTCACCTGAAATCACTGCCAAAAAAGACACAAATAAAACAGTCTGTACAAGGTTTTATGTCATTTAGGGATTCGTGGTAGAAGGACGGGGAGGCAGAGGTGACCTCCTGACATCAGTAAGGGGTTTTACTTTGAGTTAAAGGGGTTAGGTTTGATCCGTGTATTCCGCATTAATGTCTTTTTAATGTCCGTTTAGAGTTTATTAAAAGAACCAGCTGATCTCGATGCAGAGATGCGCTTCGCGTCTTGAACGGGAGCAATTTGGCCCCAGTGGCTTGCCATAGATCTGCTGGTCCTGAACCAGTCACGCTCGTTTTTAACCCACCAGCAGGTTTACTGGTACTGGCTCCTCACCCGCGGCGCCAGCCGGTTTTTCTGCACATACCTGAGCTAATATGTAATTAAAATGAACTGTATTTCTGTCAGATATTAACTTAACCCTTAATAGTAACCCTTTACTCAAGTGTGGGATTTGTACTTTTGTCAGAAAGTGTCATCATCTCTTGGCACGTTACAGCGTAACTCCTGACTAGAGCGTTTCTGGTTTCTCATCAGAGGCATCGTCTTTAAAAAAGAAAAAAAAAAATCCCAACATGTGTTATAACGACTTGCAATAGACATCAAGAAAATCACAGGAATCCTTTCCACATAAAAGATAAAAAAATAAATAAAATGGCATTTCATGTTCAGCCGCTCTTAGGGGATGAACTGAATCAGCGTGTTAATTTGGTAAAGTTTATTAACTAATAAATGGCTCCTGTGCAGCATAATTAAACGTTGTTCCTCTGCAGCGGTAGTGATGCTTATTCAGATCCATAAATGTGCCATAAACACCAGAGTCTGCAGGTTAAAAAGTTAACATTCAGTAGTCTAACTTCAAAACCAATTAAAATAAATACCATAACTGATACGGTGATTATGTGAACTTTGATGCTTTGTTAATAAGTGTAAATGATCTGTTATGCATTTAAAGTCACAGCTACTCACACTGCCGGACGCAGCGGGAGCTTTGGACCGGCCCTCAGCGGGGCTGCTGCCACCAAAAACCACCTCCACCTCCAGAAACCAGGAGGCTCAATGAGGCAGAGCCTCCAAAAGAAAAACGGCAGACCCCCCTCCCCTCAACGCTGAGGGATCAGGGCAGCTTGCTGCCGCTCTGGATGGCCCAGCTGGTGGCGCTGATGTCCAGGTTCAGCAGGTCCATGAGCCAGTCCTCCTTCTGAGCTCCCTCCATGAACTCAGACAAAGTTATCTGACCTGTGAGCCAGGGGGGAGGGAAAAGATCTGTGAGGATGACTTTAGGTGACAGAAGAGAAAAATAAATGATGTACCGGTGCATCTCAAAGGTTTTCTAACTACACGTGTCTGCATGAGAGTGAATCTGATCAGAAATGAGTCTGCAGGGTGAGATCCACATCTCCATGTTAGAGATGACTTAGACTAAGAAACATTCAGTGGTTTATGTTAATGTCTTTTGAGGACTCTGTGATTGAGATGAACCCTCAACCACAGCGCAGCAGGGGTTTATGAGGTCACGTGACTTTCTTATGTCACATGGGGGTTTAGCACCGGGGCGAACTCGTCCCACTGGCCTGTGGTGAGACAACTCCTCAATAACGTTTGATGCCTCTGTGACGTGACCTGCTACAACAACAAACCTCCTGAGATGCACATCTGTCTGCAGATCTGTTAATACAGATCAGCTCGGCTCGTCTGCAGGACGTCAACTCACCATCGTGGTTCTGGTCAACCAGCTCGAAGATTCGGTTGCAGATCTGGGATGGAGTCGTGTCGACGCCGCCCCTCTGATCCTTGATCTTGTAAATGATCTGCAGGAGAAACACGAGACGCGTTTGGAACGAAACGCAGAAACGTCTTCAGTTCTGTTCAAACGAATGTCCCACTTAGGTTAGGGATATCTGGGTGATGTCACATCTCTTGATTATTAGAAACAAGCTCCTCCCCCTGTTAGTGATTGGCTGTTGCAATGTTTGTTTCCAGTTTTTTTTTGTTTTATTTTGTACTCATGAGATCATGAGACAGGCAGCGAAATGTGACAAAAAATGGTCTGGGTTAGAAGTGAGAATCGCTTACCCTACCTTTAAGGTCAAAGATACAAGGAAAACAGGTTTTAAAAGGTTATTTAAAGTGTCTGTGTGTGTGTATACACTTGTTTTTGTGACATATCAGGACATTTTATTGATAACACACCATCAATATCAGTACTTCAGGAAAAATTAGGACATTTTTTGTGTCCTCATTTTTCAGAGCATACTAGAGTGTTCTAGAAGGCCCCAACATGCTCCCAAACCAAAAATCTCCAATGTCCTAATATACCACAAATTTCAGAAATTTTGTGTGTGTGTTTCACCACCTCTCCTAAAAAAAAAGGACATGAGGCCATCAGTCTTATAAATGAGCAAAAAGCAGTTTAAATCCTTTAGTGTGCACACAGACCTACGAGAGGCTGTAAAACATGGTCTGTTTCTGCAGTGTTCAGCAGTTTACAGTCTTTCTCTTGAGTTTATTAATAATATTTATTAGGGCTGGGCAAGTTAACGCGTTATTATCACATTAACTCATTAATTTATTAACACCAACATTTATTTTATCGCGCATTAGCGCATGTTGCTCACAGGCTTTTGTTTTGAAAAGTTTGTTACTGGCTGCTGCGGAACCGGAAAATAATTGGCGGAAAAGCTAAAACAGACATGAAGAACGGTAAAAATCAGTTAAAGTAGCAACTCAGGTAGCAATATTAACAAATCTGTCTGTAAAAAAAAAATCTGGACAACAAAACTTTTGCATCATTCCTCCATGTTCCATCAGATCTGCTCCATGTGTTCACTGTCCTGCTGTTCTCTAGCTGGTTACTGCAGTGCGGCTCCATCTAGTGGCACAGATGTGTAATGACAACAGAAAGTCTGTTCCTTGATTATAAAACAAATTCAGTTCTGTGGCCCGTTTTTTAATTTTGTTTTTGATCGAAGTCTAAAATTGAAATTAAAAAAAGATAAACGTAATAAAATGTCACTTTTTAATTTTTTTAATTTTTGATTGATAATTGAAAATGGAAAGAATGAATGATACATGGATTGATAAAGTTACTGAACTTAACATGGACATTTTCATTTTAAAGTTCTCTCAGAAGGAGGATTCAACAGAAACAAGGTTATTTGTAACAACTGACAAGTTGAACTCCCCGTTAAAAGTTTCTGCTGTTACCTCAGAAATTACCTGTTTTAATGTTCTGATTGTGCTGAGCCACAATCATTTTGTTGGATTTTGTCTGTAGACTTTTTTTCATTTTTTTTTTAATAAAAACAGGATGACATTAATGCCCTGGCAGTGGCCATAAACTTTATTTTATTTTACATTTTTTAAGATGAGATTTACACTAAATATGTGTTACTGACAAGTGCTGATGTTAAAAGTGTTTGAACAACAAATGTTATGGCACTTTAGTTCATATGGCAGCAGAACATTTAAATAAAAGTGCATTTTACACTACTTTTGAATTAAATATTTGATTTTCCGTATATAATGCGATTAATAGTGATTAATCAAGGAAATAATGCGATTAATTGCGATTAAAAATTTTAATCTTTGCCCAGCCCTAATAATTAGCATCAGTAGTTTCATATCAGCGCCTCTAAAGTGATTTTTTGAATGGCTGTAGCTTTAAATGCCATGAAAGTCACAAGTCTTTACAAAATTTTTTCTTCGTGAGCTTCAGTGTCAGTGTTTTTGCTTTCCTGCATGGATTTTCAGAGATGATGGCGTCATTTCTAAACTCTGATGTCTGATACAGTGTCTCTGAAGGATCTGTCCCCTCGACGGTCAACCAGAAGATGGGGAGCTGCATCTTCCTGTTGCGTGTCGATGCTCCAGAGGTGTTGGGGAGGACAGAAGGTCTCTCACAACCCTCAGACCAAAGGGAGCCATGATGTCGCCTCTCCAGTACCGTTATAACATGCTATCTGGGTTAAAGGCGCTTAAGATCACTGCACCATAAATAAAAACCCCTCAGTGCAGACTGGAGGGTTTAATCCCTCATTACTTAATCCGCCTTGAGAGGATTTGTGTTATGAAACCAGATAACGTTTCACAGTTTGACCCATCAGCTAAATTTAATTTCACTTTTACCAGAATTTACTGGAAAAAAGGAATATAAATAAAAACAATAATAAAGACAAATCTGGAATAGAGCGCTAACATCTAAAGGGGTCTGAAAGTAATTTCCCGTCTTCTTTTATCTGGTGCCTATTGACGAGACTAGAAACAAAGGTCAGTCAAAGAGTTTAATACAATCATGAATACAAAGAATTAATATGCCATGCAGAATATTTTAATCGGCCGATGGTACACTTGTCCACAACACCACCGAGATGCTGCCATGGACAAATGCACACCGAATGTAAAGTCTCTCTGGTTTTTAAAGCTTCCAACAGGCGGAATCATTTCTCTTCTGAGTTTATTGCTCTTTGTCTCAAAATCCAGATGGCCAATCGCAGGTCCAGACAAATGTGGTTGTGTTTGTCCAGGAGATGGGATGTAACTAAATTTGTTATCTATGCCGTCACAAACTTCCTTGGAAGACAGCAGGTCAGGAAGTCAAGAGATCCCAGTCGTTAGTCGTTAGTTAGCTAGTCGTCATAAAGCAGCAAAACTGAGGATTCACCATCATAAAAACAGCCAGCCTACAGGCAATAAAGTTTTAGCTTTAACAGTTTAAAGATCGACTGAGTTAATTCTAAATCCTTACAGGTCCCTCTCACCTTTATGAGCCGCTTCACCTCCTGCCGGTCCAGTTTTCCGTTCCCGTCCTTGTCGTACATCTTAAAAGACCACTTCAGTCGGTCCTCCAGGTTTCCTCGCAGGATCAAGTGAAGGGCAGCGACATACTCGAGGAAATCCAGCGCGTTATCCTGTGAACGGATGGCGCAGAGTTACACTTACAAGAAAACTGGAGCTTTAATTATTACCGCTGGACTTTTTGTTTTGTCTTTTACCCGATTCGTGTCGAAGGAGCGGAACACCGTCTCGAGGAAGAGCGACTCCTCCGGAGAGCTGCTCTGCACCCCGAAGATCCTCTTGAACTCGTGCAGGTGCAGGGCGCCGCTCGGACACTCCTTCAGAAAGATGATGCACAGCTCCTGGATCTGCGCCAGGTCCATCTCCTCGTTGCGGCTCTCTTCTCGTCTCATGGCGTCTTTGGTGAAACAGTCTCGTTTGTGTCTCTTCAAAAGGAGAAGATCTAATGATCAAGAGGACGTCAGGGCATCAGCTCAACCCTCTGCAGTCAAACTAAAGAGCTCTGCCTCCAGCTCCTGTCTGGGAGGCAGGGCTTCAGGCAGATTAATCTCCTTAACTTACCTAACGCTTATGCAAAAAACTTACCTCAGGGGTTCAACCTGCGAAGCTTCATGCCAGTTTGACATTTAAAGACAGATTATGACACGCGCAGAAGAAATCTAACAACTGATTGACACAAGGACAACACATCTAATACGACCAGCCTGGACAGAGATCTTCTGGTCCCGAGGTCCCTCTTTAATTCATTTTTCTTGCAGAAGACTCAATCATGAGTTTGAGCGAAGCAGCTCAGACTGTCACGGTTTAACCCAGGGGTGTCAGACTCATTTTCACTGAGGGCCACATCAGCATCATGGTTGCCATCGAAGGGCCAGACTGACAGCATGAATGGAACAAAATGCAATCTAAATCAAAATAAATTAAACTGCACCTTATTATATATTTTTAAAATAACTTTTTCTGTATTTATTGTGTATTAAAATTTCAAATATTGAACTCATTATTATATTAAACTCAGGGTTTGTGGTTGTAAACCTGCTCTCTTGGTTTCAGAAGTGGAAATGATTCTTTGTTTTTCTTGCGGGCTAAATTTAGCATACTTAGCTCCGTGTTTGTTGTCAAAATCCCAACGTAGATTAAACTCTTTCACGACTGACACCGCCTCATAACACAAAAGACAGACTGTTTTTTCACCTAGAAGTACAAACATGTATTCGTTTTCTGTCGTTCATGAAACTGCCTTCCTTGTGCATCAATTTCTCTTTTCTTGGACATGTTGGGGTTAGTTTGTAGAGGTTTTTCTGAAGTCCATCAGTTCTCAAAATCGTCTTGATGTCTTGCTCATGGTGAGCTATTGTTATCGTTGTTGGTGACGACGAAGGGCATTGTGGGAGATGTAGTTTATTGTCAATATGCGCTTTAAACTGGAAAAAAGGCCACTCAAAAAATAAGTTAAAAAAAATTAATACAAGATATTTTTTGCTTGTAATAAGCAAAAAAAAATGGCCAATGGAACAAGTGAAAATTTGCTTAATACGATTTCATGAAATAAGACAATATATTTAAGCCTTACAAGATCTTGAAATTAGTTTAAAAATCTGACATGTCAAAAAACTTGTTTCATCTGAAATATGACTCAAAACAAGATGTTTTCAAGACTGTTTCACTTAACAAGATATTCAAGATGCACTGTCTAAAAACAAGTTCCTATATCTCACTGAAATGTTACTCTTTAGGTGATTGTGTCTTATATTAATTGTGATGAGATATTTTGACTAGAAATTAGAAAAATATACTTGGTAAGATTTAGAGTTTTTGCAGTGAAGCTTATTTTAAGTCTTAAAATATTGGTTTAAAATTTAAGCCAAAAAAGCACAAGCTCTCGGGGACCACATGAAAATGACGTGGCGGGCCACATTTGGCCCACGGGCCTTGTGTTTGACACATGTGATTTAACACATTTCTTTCCGTGGTCCTGCTCTTGGGAACGTTTTCTGGAAGACCACGTGAAAGACGGCGTTGAAAGTCTGGCTACGTCTGTTGAGTTGGACCTGATCTCCAGTTCATTACATGGAGTCAGCACAAAATGAAGCAAGAAGACAAAAGTGCAAATAACGCTTGGGTTTCTGAACAAGCCCAGAATAAAATTTGCATGCAGGGAGGTTCAGACGGAGAGATTAGTTAAGTAACCTAAGAAGACTGTAGTTGCTCCAGATTCCACTAATAACCTGCAGCAGAGCTAACAGGTTCACTCATCCCTCCAGCAGGTCCTCCAGAGTTCAGATCTTTGATGCGCCTCTGATGCACTGGAAACACTGGTTACACTGGTTACCTTCAAGATCCTTACGCCACAAACATCAAACTCTCCTCGACAACTGGAGACAGAGATGAGCTGAAAACGCCTCGTCAGTACTTCGTCAGATGTTTTAGAAGATATAAAAATGGGGGAAAGTGAGGAA
This sequence comes from Hirundichthys speculiger, assembly GCA_018398805.1. Classification (NCBI taxonomy): domain Eukaryota; kingdom Metazoa; phylum Chordata; class Actinopteri; order Beloniformes; family Exocoetidae; genus Hirundichthys; species Hirundichthys speculiger. The sequence continues at coordinate 571,502 of JAGFBZ010000775.1, read as the reverse complement.
ATGATAGAAAAGGACAGTCGGGGGGGCTGACAAGCTCCAAACGAGGACATCTGACTTCTGGGTCACTTTGACTTTTCCAGCCAGAAGGTGCAAAGTCTTAACCAACTGTTGCCATTCTTGGCCAAGTCTCTCTTGAAAAAGAAATTTTAATCTCAATGAGACTCTTTCCTGGTTAAATAAGGGATATAAATAAATGAAAAAAGTTCTCATTTGTTATCAAATGCATCATAAGGCCCCCTCCTCATTTCAACCCTTTCATTTGTATCCTGCCAATAAAGCAAACAGAGAACAATAAAATAGAAATAGTATTCCACGTAAAGACAGAAAAGCACAGTAGCTGGAATCCATCTTTCCATTTTCTGGACTCGCTTCAACCCTTTCAGGGTTGCAGGGGAGCTGAAGCACATCTGTGCTGCCCTGAGGTGACGCTGCAGATTAAAAGATGAGACAAAAAAATGCTGAATAAGCATTTTCACGTGTCAGCAGGAAAATGTGGCTCTTTAAAGTCATATTGAAAGTAAAAACGGTGAATACAAACACAAATACTAAATACAAAAAAATAATCAAATAAAATTAAATCAATTAAAATGATCTAATTTAATAAAAAAAAATTAAATAAAAAAATCAAATAAAAGAAATAAAATAAAATAAAATAAAAATAAATATGTAAAAAAATAAAATAAATTAATTCAAATTAAATAAAATTATATAAAATAAAATAGAATAAAATAAAAGTAAATCAAATTGAATTAAATTAAATTAAAAAGCTTTAAAACGGAGCTGGAAGGTGCCCAAATGCAGAGAAGGTCAGAGAGCCAGTAATTGTGTTTTAAGGTGGTTATAAGGTTTCCTGTAAAAACAGAAGCTTACTTGAAGGAACTTTCTGGCTTGATACGAGCCTGGAGGAGAGACCACACTTCCTGAGGTATGTTTCCAAGCCGTGACACTTTGGGCCCGATCTTACACCTCCCGCTAGCCGCTACCCACTACCTGCAAATTGCTGATTTAGGAACCTCCGCCAACCGCTAATGCAATCTTCCGCTCCCTAAAGCTGCCACCCATTATACCGACTCCCTTACTCACATTGTAGGCATGGCAATGGGCGTGTCTCTTGCGCTTTCCACGAATTTGGTATCTTGCGATCGCGGGGTTAGGATAGAGGGTAGTGGGTAGTCTGACCACCCACTACCCTCTATCTTAAACCCGCGAGATACCGGTACCGCAAGATACCGAGTTTGTGGAAAGCGCAAACTCTTTTCTAGTTAAGAAATGCTTTCCTGGAAGCTCACTGGCTCTTTTTTTCTGATCAGTTTGTTGAAACTTCTTGGAGTACAAAAGAAATGATTAAATCATTTGCTCCACATCAGTTAGAGCTAGTTATGTATATATCAGTGCAGAGGAGGAGGAGGAGGAAGAGGAGGAAGCTCTAGAGCAGAGTCCCAGACGAGCTGCCCATGAGGGATGGGCTATAGCAGTTTGCTGGTACTGCAACCTGCTCTTAAAGACAATGGCTACTGACGCACTGATTGGTTAAACAGGTGGAACGCCCTAACCACTCCCATGCATAATGTATGTACAATATAGCGGTTGGCGCAGGTAATATCACGGGTTTCAGGAGTTGGAAGATAGCTTTCTTTGTGGGGGAACGCCCCTCCTGCTACCTGCTATCCCTTAATAGCAGCTTTAGGAGGTTTGGCGCAAGATCAGGCCCTTTATCTCACATTGTAAATCAAATTAAAAGGCTAAACTGACTGAGATGAACAAAGTAGCAACTAACCTCTGTGACTTCTATGTCACAGGCCACGTTTACTCAAAGTTAGTATAAGTGAGGATCTTCTGACTATCTCCTGCCATGAATCCTCGCTCCTCACGTCTCCTCATCCTTACCTCCTTGTCCTTGCATGGAAATTGCTGGAGATTGAGATCCAAGAAGAGGAATCGAGGATAAGATGAGGGGGAAAGCAGGGAATGTCGTCGAGAGTGCGTGTAAAAACATAAAAACCACCTCAGTGATGAAAGCTCTCACGTCTTCAGAGGACCGTAGAGGGTTCGCTGCAGTCCTCGTTGAGTTCATCTGGACAGGGTAATAATTACCAAACAAATTAGACTTTACAGTCCTCTAACGTGAGCGAGGAGAGCATGAACCAGCGCCCCAAATCCTCAACGAACAGAAGCATCGAGGAAAAGAATAACAGGCCAAAGTTTATACACAACCGGGAGAGAGGCTGAAAAGGTCGTAGAAATTACCACCAGATGATGTTTCTATAGACCTTTTCGGGCCAGCCCCCCGGAAGTACCCCGTCCGCCATTGCTGGAGGGTGCTACAGAGCGACACAGAGCGACGATTTCACAGATTTCGCAGATTAACCAGTGTTTTTCTCTTTCTACAAATATATATTTTTATAATGTCGAGTCGGTCGAGTGGGAATACATGTTCCGTCATAAACTGTGCCAACAATGGCGTGAAAATTTAACAATGGAAGAAGAAAGTATGTGAAATACACAAGCCTTTACTGCACGAAGACTGCCTTGTTTGCAGAACAAGAAGTTAGGAAGACGTGGGTGAAAAATATCAACAGAAAGGACTTTGTTCCAAATGAATACAGCCGGGTGAGTTTTCGTTAACATTCAGTCTCGTACTACTCATAGTCTCGCTGAGAGTCCCGGACGATTCTGGCCGAAAGAACAGCAGTATGAGGCTACTGTAGCCCTCGGTACTAGCACAAGCCTAAAAATCAATGAATGAATGAATGAATTAGGAGAATGATAAAATAAATTAAATATAACATTAACACATAGCCTAATTTACCGCTAGCGTTAACGTTACAGTAGCATAATCTTTATGGCTTGTTGACGTTAGTTATAACCAGCGTTGCAGCGTTCCACAGTTTTAGTGTTTGATTATGGGAATAGATCATGCTATTTCCATAACCAATCATTAAAAACAGCGATAAACTACCTTCATCTGTAACTGGAGGTCACTGCCTAACATCATCAATCCAAGACATGTCTGCGTTATCCGTAACAAATGCTCCACGCTGCTGTGTTTGGGTTAGTTGGTGGAGCACCGCACACTCCAGTTATGGCGGGGCCACTAGGGGGCGCATGTCCACAATTTTCAAGTTGAAAAGGTGTATAGACAAGAAAACTAGATAAGGAGGTTAAAGAGGTTACAAGCACATGAGAAGTCAAGAGAAATAGACGTTCGCATTGACTCCAACTGACTTCAAATTCCCATATTTAAATCAGACATGACAGGTTTGTTTCCTTCATAACGAAGCTATTGGTCATTGGAGCTAAGAGATTTCTCTGGTGTACGCCGTTGAAACGCCTCAGAGACGTAGTTTGGTCCCTCTGCCGTCTTTCAAGGGAAATGTTTTCAGACTGATGCCGAGCGTCCACAGTTCACATCCTTGGGCAGATCTTGGATCTGGAAATCTGAGATTATCTACCTTGCTTCAAATATAATAAGCTCATTATGTCCATGGATGCTCTTAAATGTATCATAAATATGTCTTTTTTTTTGTCCTAGTTAGTCAGGAGGTTTTAAATGTTGCAATTTACTGTAAAACAAGTGTCAATATACAGAGTTTCAGCTTTTATTTATTCATTTATTTATGTTTTCACTGTGAAAATCTTCTTTTCAGTAACCACATTAACATCCTCTGCCTGTCCTCTGTATGAACCTCATGGCTCCACCTCCGTTTTTAAGATGCTACAAAGCTGATTTACTTTTTGCCTTAACAGGATGTATGAAGCTGAGAGGACCGTCCATCAGCGCGCCAAGGTTTTTCAGTGTTTAGAGAAAGAGGAACGAGGACATCTGGTGGTCGAGAGTACTGCAGGAGGCAGAGGAGCCAGGACGAGGGTTACAGAGGGGTTTCCAAGCTTTATTCCCGTCCGCACAAATAGAGAAGTGATGATGAGTCTAATTTCCTGAGACAACTTGAGTTTCTTTTCAATAAAACAAACTAACAAACACCAAAACAACGAGGCAAACAGTCTTTAAAACTCAAGTAGAAAGAAAGCCAGATCCATTTCCTGTGGCGAACGCTCAAAAATCAGATCTTCTTTCATCCGACGTTGTGGTTATGCTTAGATCACTCACATGTAACCGGTTGAGGAAGAGATTAGAGCTCAGCGGCTTCCAGTAGAGCGTTGTATCACGTCTCAGGGCAGGTCAACTGTTTTCAGGCAGCCTTCATTAGATCAACACCACGCTTGCGCTTTGACGCATTTAGACTTTTAATCTCCTGGTCGCTGCCCTTTGTCTCCAGGAGCAGATCTGCTCTGCCTCGCTGAAGTGGACTAGGAGCAGCGTTGGAGACAGAAGTACTGAGGAAGGGATTGGGTTCGGACAGCCGAGGAGTCGGTTGGATTTATGCTGCAGGAGTCGCTGGAGAAGGCAGAGGCCATGGATCCGTGACAACCATGCAGAGATGCACCGGCTCAGCAGCTCCGATGTGGACGTCCCTCCGTTTGACCGGGTTCCTTCAGCTTTTCGTTTGACACCATGGGTCAAGCCCAGGCCGCCGAAAATAAAGAAGTGTCGCTTCAAGACATTCAGGAACTGTACCAAAAGTTTGCAGTCGAATGTCCGAGCGGAAATCTGCACCTACATGAGTTCAGGAAGATCTTCGGAGTCAACAGCAGCTCGTCAGAGGAAGAGCTGGCGTACGTGGAAAACGTGTTTCAGTCGTTCGATACAAACAAGGTGACCTTGTCCCTGACTTCCCTTTCACATTCCCTGTCCTTGCTTGAAGGCGCCACGGCGGTCTGATCCCCAGAACTAATTCTCCCGTTTCCCTTACAGGACGGCAAAATCGACTTCATGGAGTACGTGGCAGCCGTGAACCTCGTTCTACGTGGGAAGCTTGAGGACAAACTGAAATGGTCTTTTAAAGTTTACGACAGGGATGGAAACGGCAGCCTGACGAGGAAGGAGGTGAAAGGCGTCCTCAAAGTGAGTATCCGCATCCGTCCGGGAACGCTGAAGGCTTTTTGGTTTCAGACCGGAGTGGTAACGGAGCAGCATCCCCTCCGACAGTACGATTTATTACTGCGTTTTATGTAGAACCCTCCAGTGAAACACAAGTGATTAAATTAGTTTCTGATAAGTATTCAGCAGAGTTTCCAGAGTCAGGCAAGGAAAGCTTAAAATACACCTGTTCACAGAGCGAAAGCCCCCACAGACACCCACGTTTATACGAGATAATCCTATACACACACACACACATGCATGAAACTACAAAATGAATGGTGGGAACCTGCGTTGCATAACTCATGCTTTACCCAAGCTGACATTTTAGGACAGTTCTCAGATTAGATGGTCTTACCTGCAACCCATTAAACCTGCAACCCATTGTTATGGGGCCATGATAGTGCTGATAAGAAGGTGAAAGAGAAAATAAAAGGTGATCTGAATGATTATTACAAAAGGGGGTTTCCATGAATGGTTGAGTCTAGGGTTATAATAGTTTTGGGATTTTCCATTAGATTTAGTTTTTATTTAGTTTTTAGTTTAGTTTTTCAAATTCAGTTAGTTTTAATTCATTTTTAGAGCAGTTTTGCTAGTTTTACTTCGTTTTTGTTTTGAAATACTTAGTTTAGTTTAGTTTTTATTAGTTTCAGTGTTAGTTTTATTTTGTAAATTAAGGTTGTAATTTTGGTTGGAATGAAGCACTGAACTTTTTGAAGGCTATCGAATCACATAGTCGTGTTTACATTCTGGTCTCAATAAACATATTTATCAATGCGTCTTCCCTCTTGTGGTGTTCCTGAGTATTTACTGACCAGCAGCTATCTGGTCTCCATGGAAACAGTCCATTATAGTTGCTGCTTTCTCCCGTTCCTTCCCAACGCTGACTGGCCTGCAGCTGTAGCTTCTCTTTCCAGGGGGCTAGCTTAGGCTAGCTTATCCAGCTAGTCTTGGTTAGCCTTCTTTCCAGGGGGCTAGCTTAGGCTACCTTATCCAGGCTAGTCTTGGTTAGCCTTCTTGTGCGAGCTTTTCAAATGGACTTTCAGATTCGTGGTTTTTTTCTCCTTGAGAAGTATTCCACACATTGTATCACCTGCTTCTACAACAAGGCACTTATTTTTATTGTTAACACAGTCATAGTCAAAGAAATCCCAAATAGGACTGTGCCACTTTCTCCCAACTTTTGCCGCAGCCATCACTGCTGATCACTTTTTTTTTTTTTTCCTGCGGTTGTTGTTGTACGGCAGTGCGAAGTTAATAGATTTCAAACATTTATGAGGAAAAAAAATTACAAACACAAATGAAGGATGTTCTTAAAATTATTATAGTTAAGTTTAGTTTTTTTTAACAACACATAGTACAGTTTCAGTTAGTTATTGTTTTTTTAAACCCTCGTTTTTATTTTATTTCAGTTAACGAAAATGTTTTTTCAATTCTAGTTTTCATTATTTCATTCGTTTTCGTTAACGATAATAACCTCGGTTGAGTCTTTGAGGAGCAAAGATGGACAGAGGACCTCCACGCTGTCAACGAAATCACCTCAGGAGTGATTTGGACATTTCTCCTGCGGTGCAGAAGGTGATGAAATGATTCGACGAACCTGCTAGAGAACAAGGGGTACCGGCCTGAAACTGGAGAGCCGTGATCTCTGATTTCTGATCCCTCAGATGGCGGCTGGATCGAGAACCATCAGGTCATTGTCGGGGTCCAAAGAAAACAACCTCGGGTTTATGTGACTTTATTAGGAGATAATTACAAGTCACCAGGGCTTTGAAGTCTTTAAAGGACTGTTCTGGAGTTAAAACAACATTTGGTCTAATATTAGACAGCGAGGAGCGTGAACTTTAGTCAGGGACCAAAATGACGTGAATCCAAGCAGTTTTGAGTTGGAACGAAATATCTGTTTGCAGCAAACTGACAATTAATGTCATCACAGTCTCTTCCAAAGGCTCTCATACAACTCCAGCGAAGAGAGGAGGGCACAATCCACAGTTTAAAAGCTTTCAGCGACTTTAAAGAACTTCTCTGAGGGCGATAAATGTCATCAAACATGTTCATGATATGCTTTACCCAGGTACTGACATCAGCATGGCTTTATCTTGTTTAATCTGCTCAGATCATCAACAAGATCAGGAGGCACGATGATCCGAGTGTGGAAGAGAACGTCAACGTAATCTGTGACCGAATATTTGAGCTGGTGGACAAGAACAAAGACAGTAAGTTGACTGTGAACTCAGTGTCCACACAGATCTTCCAGTTTTATACCAAGTACAAATTTTAGGTACTTAAGTACTTTCTTCTTCATGCAACCCACTCAGCTGTAGTTGTAAATTAAGTTGAGGACATCTGCTTACGTCTTTCCCTCTTGGCGTTGTGTTAACATTCATTTGAATGTTCCAGACCAGCAAATCGCAAAGACGTCTGCTTTGATTAGAGGTCTGAGCACCTGCTGATGATCAATCCAGCATATTTTAACGTATTTAATATCATACATCGGCCTTTTAAAACGTGACCCGCGTGAATAATGAGGGTATCCTGTAATGACTACATTCCTTTCAGACGACATGATTTTAGGTCCCGTTTGCCAGTTTCAGAGCTCAGTCAGTTCTCCGTGTTCTGCACAAATCACAGCAATGTTTGTTCGATGTTTGTCTCTTCCCTCTGACCATTTTCAAATTGTCCTCTCGTGTTTTCTGCGTGGTTACGCCTCATTTCTTACACGTGTTTTTTTGATTAATGTGGTCTTAGAGACCAGCCAGGAGGCGGAGTCACAGTCAGGTCATGTAGCGTGTGACCCTTGATGGAGATCAGTCATGTAATGTGAACGGCAAAATGACTGCAAGACTCCTGATGACAAAACAGCGAGATGCGTAATCTGAGCAGACCAACAACCTGCTGACGCTAAAAGCTGCGTAGTCTGAAATCGGCCTGAGAAACAGCTTCTTTTTTTTTTTAAACTCCACATTAAACTCTTGGTAGCCTCGTCCAGCACATTCTCAGATTCCTGCTCAACTATGTCATCCGTCCCCTTTACAGAGGGCTCTCGTGTTGAAAGGGTTTAAACTAGGGCTGGGCAAGTTAATGCGTTATTAAAACGTTAACTTATCAATTCATTAATGCCGAGGTTTATTTTATCGCGCCTTAACGCTTGTTGCTCACATGCTTTTGTTTTGAAAATACTGTTTCTGGCTGCTGCGGAACCGGAAGATAATTGGCAGGTAAACATGGAAAAGCTAAAACAGACATGGAGAACAGTAAAAATCAGTGAACTTTACAGTTCAGGTAGCAACTCAGGTAGAAATATTAACAATTCTGTCTGGAAAAACATTCTGGACTGCAACAAAACTTTGGCGTCATTCCTCCATTTATCATCAGATCTCTCCATGTGTTCACTGTCCTGCTGTTCTCTAGCTGGTTACTGCAGTGCAGCTCCATCTAGTGGCACAGATGTGTAATGACAACATTACAAAACAAATTCAGTTCTGTGGTCCTTTTTTATTTTCGTAATATAAATATATATATGTATATATATATATATATATATATCTATATATATATATATATATATATATATAGATATAGATATAGATATATATAACAGGCATTTTTTTTCCATTTTTGGTGTTAGATTAAAAAATGAAAAACGTAATGTCACTTTTTAATTTATTTTAAATTTTTGATTGACAATTAAAAATGGAAAGAATGAATGATACATAGATTGATAAAGTTACTAAACTTGAACATGGACATTTTCATTTTAAAGTTCTCCCTGACAGATGATTCAACAGAAACAAGGTTATTTGTAACAACTGACAAGTTGAACTCCCCGTTAAAAGTTTCTGCTGTTACCTCAGAAATTACCTGTTTTAATGTTCTGATTGTGCTGAGACACAATCATTTTGTTGGATTTTGTTTATAGACATTTTTTTTAATTTTTTTATAAAAACAAGATGACATTGATGCCCTGGCAGTGGCAAAAGCTTTATTTTATTTTATATTTTTAAGATGAGATTTACACTAAATATGTGTTACTGACAAGTGCTGATGTTAAAAGTGTTTGAACAACAAATGTTATGACACTTTAGTTCATATGGCAGCAGAACATTTCAATAAAAGTGACCTTTACACTACTTTTGAATTCATTATTTGATTTTGCGTATACGTTGCGATCGTGATTAATTAGGGAAATAATGCGATTAATCGTGCTAAAAATTTTAATCATTGCCCAGCCCTAGTTTAAATAAATAATGGCATGGTGGAAAAAGTTGTGTGTCGTTGATCATCTGCGTTGTGTTTTATCTATGTAATACTTGACAATAACGGGTTTACGTCATTTGAGCATAAATTAAGGGCTTTTAAGAAACCCTCTTACCCCTCGATAAATTAAAAATGTGATTTGTTGTTCCCCTTTTAGGTCAGATTTCTTTGGAGGAATTTATTGAAGGGGCTGAAAAGGACCCGTGGCTGATGGAGCAGCTCCAACTGGACATCAGGCCCATGGACTGGTTCATTAAGCATCAAGGGGACAACACCTGAGTCGTGAAGGACTGCCTGCCTTACTGACCGGGAATAACTTCCATCTCGAGATTCTTTTGAGGCAGAAATTGGATTAATTCAGGACAGTCAGGGTGAATCTTCCGTCACATCACTGAATCATCTTTTTTTTTAATCAAATATGTATAGTGTTTGTATTGGAATATAACTTTCATGGCCATTTTTCTTAAGGTGAGACCACGCAGTGACATTTCATGACCGACACACCTGAGAGTCTTTTCATGTGGTGAAAATGATGAAAGGATGTTTGTTACTGGGAGACCACCAATCTGACCTCCAACTGATCTGTACCATAAGAATTAAATTAAGTCTACTGAAAAGCCAAGAGAGTCTGTTTGCCAAAACACGTACTCATCTGGTCAGTGACTAGTGAGCACCGGTAACTGGTGGGGCATCAGTGATAAATGCAAAGGTGAATTGCACTTTATTGATCTCCCAAAGAAAATGATCTTGTCGCAGGTACACGTTGTCCACAAGGAAAGCTGTGAAACCCACAGCCAGTGGTTTAAAGGTCCAGGGTGCAGAGATGCTCCTTCAAAAGGGCTGCGTCCAGACTTACACCTCCGCACTGCAGTCCCTCCTTCTTTACTCCTACCACTCTAGCTGCAGTCCCTCCTTCTTTACTCTTACCACTTTAGCTGCAGTCCCTCCTTCTTTACTCTTACCACTCTAGCTGTAGTCCCTCCTTCTTTACTCTTACCACTAGCTGTAGTCCCTCCTTCTTTACTCTTACCACTCTGGCTGCAGTCCCTCCTTCTTTACTCTTACCACTAGCTGTAGTCCCTCCTTTTTTCCTCTTACCACTCTAGCTGCAGTCCGTTCTATACTCTTACCACTCTAGCTGCAGTCCCTCCTTCTTTACTCTTACCACTCTAGCTGCAGTCCCTCCTTCTTTACTCTTACCACTCTGGCTGCAGTCCCTCCTTCTTTACTCTTACCACTCTAGCTGCAGTCCCTCCTTCTTACCACTCTAGCTGCAGTCCCTCCTTCTTTACTCTTACCACTCTGGCTGCAGTCCCTCCTTCTTTACTCTTACCACTCTGGCTGCAGTCCCTCCTTCTTTACTCTTACCACTCTAGCTGCAGTCCGTTCTTTACTCTTACCACTCTGGCTGCAGTCCCTCCTTATTTACTCTTACCACTCTGGCTGCAGTCCCTCCTTCTTTACTCTTACCACTCTAGCTGCAGTCCCTCCTTCTTTACTCTTACCACTCTGGCTGCAGTCCCTCCTTCTTACCACTCTAGCTGCAGTCCCTCCTTCTTTACTCTTACCACTCTGGCTGCAGTCCCTCCGTCTTTACTCTTACCACTCTGGCTGCAGTCCCTCCTTCTTTACTCTTACCACTCTGGCTGAAGTCCCTCCTTCTTTACTCTTACCACTCTAGCTGCAGTCCGTTCTTTACTCTTACCACTCTGGCTGCAGTCCCTCCTTATTTACTCTTACCACTCTGGCTGCAGTCCCTCCTTATTTACTCTTACCACTCTAGCTGCAGTCCCTCCTTATTTACTCTTACCACTCTGGCTGCAGTCCCTTCTTTACTCTTACCACTCTGGCTGCAGTCCCTCCTTCTTAACTCTTACCACTCTGGCTGCAGTCTCTCCTTATTTACTCTTACCACTCTAGCTGCAGTCCATTCTTTACTCCTACCACTCTGGCTGCAGTCCCTCCTTCTTTACTCTTACCACTCTGGCTGCAGTCCCTCCTTATTTACTCTTACCACTCTGGCTGCAGTCTCTCCTTATTTACTCTTACTACTCTAGCTGCAGTCCATTCTTTACTCTTACCACTCTGGCTGCAGTCCCTCCTTCTTTACTCTTACCACTCTGGCTGCAGTCCCTCCTTATTTACTCTTACCACTCTGGCTGCAGTCCCTCCTTCTCTACTCTTACCACTCTGGCTCCAGTCCCTCCTTATTTACTCTTAACACTCTAGCTGCAGTCCATTCTTTACTCTTACCACTCTGGCTGCAGTCCCTCCTTATTTACTCTTACCACTCTAGCTGCAGTCCATTCTTTACTCTTACCACTCTGGCTGCAGTCCCTCCTTATTTACTCTTACCACTCTAGCTGCAGTCCATTCTTTACTCTTACCACTCTGGCTGCAGTCCCTCCTTATTTACTCTTACCACTCTGGCTGCAGTCCCTCCTTCTTTACTCTTACCACTCTGGCTCCAGTCCCTCCTTATTTACTCTTACCACTCTAGCTGCAGTCCATTCTTTACTCTTACCACTCTGGCTGCAGTCCCTCCTTATTTACTCTTATCACTCTAGCTGCAGTCCATTCTTTACTCTTACCACTCTGGCTGCAGTCCCTCCTTATTTACTCTTACCACTCTGGCTGCAGTCCCTCCTTCTTTACTTTTACCACTCTGGCTGCAGTCTTTTTCTGCGTGTGTACGCTGTAATCTGTAGCGAATACATCGTTTTCTCGAACTGAATTACGAATATTTCTGCCGGGTCCTCGGCAGCGATCCAGGCTCATTCATTTTATTTGCCAGCGATCTCACATTCAGTCATATGTGAAATGTGACAGTAAGAAGACATGATTTGAACTTCCTCCTCCTTGCTGTCCAGTTTACTGCTTCTGTCCCACATCCTTAATGCTTCCTCTTAAACCCATCTGGATTTGAGTTCTTATTCCAGGCATTAGATGGGCTTTAGAAAGCTCAGTCAGCTGACTGCTGCGAGTCAACAAGTTTCCCATTGTCAGTTTAGTTTCAAGTCTCGTGGTGACACATTGTGATGAAGTGCCAATCGAAACCTGCGCAGAAAAATGTTTTGAAAATGTGTTTGAACAGAAAAACTGTTCAGGATCAACTCTAACATCGACTGTTAAAAAAAGACACGGATTTCCAAAACAGAACGATCCGACACAATTATTTGTTATTTTTTAGTTATATTTTTAAGCCTTTTATTTTTAATAACATCCCATCAGAAGAAGAAGGAAGAGCAGATCGTCAATAACATTTACACAAGTGCACAAGCACTAATCATTGCATTTGTCACCATCGGCCTCATCAGTAACCGGCGCTGACTTCTCAGTGACCAGATCAGCAGGTGGGTTAAGTGAGGATGAAGGCTGCTCCTCTGTCTTAGTAGTCTTAATTCTTTCACAGCATGATCCGCTCTGAGGACACGTGACTTCTGGAAAAGGGGTGTGACATGTTCGACATGCCATTTAGCCTACAAGGAGACGACTTATTTTTTTATTGAGCAGATGCAAAATAAATTTATTTGAACTTGTGTTAAATCTTGCAGCTCATCTTTTCCTCAAAGTCTCTGTATTTTTATTCAATTATACACTTACATTACAGTTTAAAAGAATATGTTTTCATTGATGACGGCAGCAGAGATGTGTCTGTAATCATCAGTAGATCTCAACTGGATGATTAGAGTCGTTTCAAAGACACAACTTGGCAAGAAAAGTGTGTTTATCTTGAAGTCTTAGGCCTTGAACGATTTCTCTGCCGGTCCTTCAATCCTTCTTCGATATAAACAACTGTTTGGTTCCTCTGGAGCTCCTCCTCTAATGGCTGGACTACACTTTAAAGGATTATGTAAATGTTAGTGACAAAAGATAAGAACTTTGATCACGAGTTGGACGAGCTCAGGAGGTGATAACATGCGAGTGTTGAGTGGGATCACCGCGGAAAAGTGAGAAGCTTGACACTGTTTTCTCTCACTAGATAAAGAACTCCTCCGTTATGATGTCAACACCTCAGTTACTGTTCAGTCCAACACATTTTAAATATAATATATTTTATATATATTATATTTTATTATAAATAGGTAGCTTCATGTATAAGTACTACTGTGCAATTCGGCGCCAAAGCCTGTCGTTGGGGCTTCATGCCGACCATATAAGAGCTTCTACTGGATGGATTTATCCTGACGAACTGTCCTTAGCCTTTAAGGCACTTTACCTGTCTCTATGACTGCCTTTCTCAACCTTTTTCAGTCACGACACCTTTCAAAAGTGAATAAAATCTCACGACACCCCAGAGTAAAATATAATCCAAAGCCACCCTGCATCGCTCCGACTGTAAATGCATACGTCCCGTTTATTTAGTTCAAATAACCTGAACACGATAACTGCACCAGAGTAGGCCTCAGCAGGAAAGCTTCTTTTCATCCGTGATGTGCTTGCTTCCATCCATCATCCTTGTATTGCCTCTTTTTATCCTTATCGCTAGCAGCTAGCTTTGGTACCTATGGAGCAGATTCAGAGCTGGTGGATGAAGGCTTGATGAAGAAGTCGGCTCCTCTGTGATGTTCTGTTCCTGTGGGGCTTTTCTTTTTAGAAAACCATCCATGATGCTGCTAAAAAGTTCTTTGCTATCTGTGAAATAAAATTCCAGCGATTAAATGATATTACGACGTAAGCTAACTGGGCAGTCACGTTGACCTTACGCTGACCCCGTACTGACGTTGTTAACATTGGGAAATGGGCATGTGAGACATATTTTTATTATTCATTTCATGTCCAATTATGTATCTTATTTATCTAATTATTTATTTATTCATTCATTCATAGGCAAAAAGTATGTATTTATGTATGTATGCATTCATATATTTATACAGTGGTACCTCTACTTACAAAATTAATTGGTTCTGGAAGTAGTTTCATAACCTGAAAATTTCTTAAGTAGAGACGTGTTTTCCATGTAAATGTCTTAATCCATTCTAAGCCTCCCAAAATTCAAACATTATTTTTTTTAAATAAATTATAAATAATACATGAAATGACATAAAAACCTGTAAGAAATACATGTTAGAACTAGAAAAGCACTCAGAGAGCACAGACCTCAACTAAACACAACAATTATCGAAAATTTGAAAGTGATCCAGAATCCAGGATTTCTTCTGGATCAGAACCAAAATGAAATCAGTTCTTCCTTTTCACATTTCTGACAACTCCTGAAAAATAACTTTTAGAGTTATCTTGAACACAGACAGACAGACAGATAAACGCCATCAAAAACATAACCTCCTTGGTGGAGGTAAAAATTGTTTGTTTACCTGGTTGCTGGGTTACGCTCATACAGACAAGGGGCCCTCCTAGCCAATGGGATGCCAGGAAGATGCTAAGCGATAGCCAATGGGATGCCAGGAAGATGCTAAGCGATAGCCAATGGGATGCCAGGAAGATGCTAAGCGATAACCAATGGCAGAGCAGCTCTGATGCACCGCTTTCAAACCGAGATACAGAGCCGACAGCTATGTTTAGTAAACTCTGGGAGCTGTGAGTAGCAGCGCTACTGGATTTTAGCCTTTCGTATCCTGAAATTTCTTTTGTAACAAGAGGCAATATTTTCCCTTTGAGGCGTTTCGAAACCTGAAAATTTCGTATGTAGAAACGTTCGTAAGGAGAGGTACCACTGTAGATGAAATGTCAGAATAGCTCATTTTTTTGACGACACCCCTGAAGCAGCCAGACGACACCCCAGTGTGCCGCAACACCCCGGTTGAGAAAGGCTGGTCTATGATATCCTCTGGCTTCACTAAAGTCCCACAGACAGCTCCTCAGACCACCAGCTCCAAACACCAAGACAACAGCAGGTGTATCGTCGTTCAGTTCGTTGGCTTTAAACTGTACGAGCACATATTTTGACGGTTTGTTAAGTGTTCAGGGAGCGACTGAGAGGAGTGAATGTGTGTCACAGTGTCAGGTGAGGAGATTTGAAGGCCAAGTGGGCCAAGATCATGCACGTGGAAGGTCTCATAGGGTAAGAGGGGTTTGCGTGCACGTGTGTCACACCGCTAGAAAACCTGCCAGATTAGAAGAAGGTTCCAGAGTTAAAACAAGCCCCGGGTGTACGATGCGACAGGCAGATCAAGGTCATTTGATTTTGTTCGTGTTCAGAAAGTGTCTAAAAACGTCTGCTTGTCCAGGCGTCTCTGGTTGCTGTTGAGCAAACGGACATTAGACGCAGACGGACGTCACCTGTTCTGTCACAAATGTCCAGTTCTGTGGAAATAGAGGCCATGAATGTGTCGATACTTTTATGAAACAATTTTAGCTCAGCTGAGCTCATGTTACCCTAACTAATGTCCCTTACCGACAGTTTGTCAAGGTAAACTTTTGTCCACCCCTCCTCGTTTCTGATTTCGCTACTGAAACAACATTTGAAACGAGGCGCTCTGCTGGACCAACCCCGACCGTCCGTCGCTGGCCAAAACCACTGAGGCGGGCGGAGGCCAGGACCGTCAGTGAAACTGCAGTCATGGCCCGGACCCTTCCATGGCGACCCGGCCTCCGGCCACAGCGCCTGAGCTGGAGCACCTTCGGGCGGACCACCTCACCCCTGGACCCCTGCCACGCCAACCCAGAGCTGTCTTAGCAAGGCACCCCACCTCTAAATAATAGTGAACCTGCTGTCTCAGCTCTCAATTCACAATCTGCATGTCAAGTTCACCGAAAATGCTCAGCGGCCAACGCAATGACAACATAGGCCACATGTGTCAAACACAAGACCCGCGGGCCAAATGTGTCCCGCCACGTCATTTTATGTGGCCATCGAGAACTTGTGCATTATTGGCTTAAATTTTAAACAGATATTTTAAGCCTTAAAATAAGATGATGCCGCTTTAAAGCGCAAATTGACAATAAACTACATCTCCCATAATGGATTTTGTCGTTACCCACAACGATAACGATATATAACCATGAGCCAGACATAAAGACGATTTTCAGAACTGACAAACTTAAGAAAAACCTCTACAAACTAACCCCAACATGTCCAAGAAAAAGAATTTGATGTACAAGGAAGACAGTTTCATTAATGATGAGAAAACGAATACAAGTTTGTACCTCAAGGTGAAGAAACAGCAGGCCTGTCTTTTGTGTTATGAGGCGGTGTCAGTCGTGAAAGAGTTTAATCTACGTCGGCATTTTAACAGCAAACGCGGAGCTAAGTATGCTAACCATTACCTGTGCGAGAGCAGGTTTACAACCACAAACCCTGAGTTTAATATAATAACGAGTTAAATATTTGAAACATGAATACAAAATAAATACAGAAACTGTTTTTTAACAAGGTGTAGTTTAATCTTTTTTTATTTATATTACATTTTGTTACATTCATGTTGTCAATCTGGCCCTTCGATGGCAACCATGATGCTGATGTGGCCCTCAGTGAAAATGAGTCTGACACCCCTGGTTTAGACCAGTACAGCTGTCACTCAAAACAAACAAGGCTCCCTTACGCATAAATTTTAAGCTTTATATTTTTTTTACCTGACAAATTAATTAAAAATTCACCTCTCATGCGGTTTTCACGGATGTGAAATCTCGTCACGGAAACCCAAACTGTTTTTTGTGGGTGTAACTATTTTTATTGTTGCTCACTTTCTGATCCGGCTCCTAGTGGTTGTTTGAGGAACTGCAGCTGTCCCTACTTCCACAGTGGGAAACCAGACGTTGCTCCTTTGCTCTTCAGCTCTCTCTCAGCACAGCTTTAAGATTGTGTATGTGAGATCATCAGCTTTAATTAGACTCAATGAGATCAAGGATCTGTTTCGCAAGCGTCTCGGGGGCCGAGACCGCGTGGTGACCGCAGACTCAAGCTTCTTCAGGTCTTCCCGAAGTGAAGATATCCGTGAGCAACAAATTAAGCGTCTGCTGAAATGCTGATTGAAACTATAATTCAACTCAGAAATGCACTGAGGTTGTGAGCTCGTCTACAATCAAGGCCGGTAACTTCCACTGCGGCTGGTCCCTGGTCAGACCAGGGAAACCAGTCTGCACGACTGGTTTGACACTGAACGTTCCCGACTCAGCCGGGATTCGAACCCGGGACCTCCTACAGAACTGCCACTGAGTCAGGCTCACGATCAACGTCGGTAAAATAAGAAGAAAATAAGACAAAAACATGAATAAAGTGTGAATGTTTCATGGAGCTGCATTTTAATACAGATGACATGAATAAAACGGGAACAGCTGTGAAACGACATGGACTTCAAAGTTCACAGGATGTCTTCGCCATGATTTACACCGTTATTTGTTGTGGTGATTTTTTTTCTTTGTGTCCATCAGTTTGTCTCTTCAAGGACAACTGATATTGTTTCAGCATATCAGTTTGGTCCTGGATGAACGTCTTGATCTAAATGGGAGACAACAGGAAACAGAGCGTAACGTCGGTCGTTTTCTGACGTTGCGTCCATGAGCTGACGTACCTGCTCCAGATGTTTGTCCGTTTCGTGGTAATCCACGTCCTCCACCCCCGCGCCACCCGTCACCTCGTAGAGGTTCAGCGTCGCCAGCTTGATCTGGCCCAGCAGCAGCATTTTCTTCGCAGCCGTCTTCTGGATGTGGTTCCACTTCTTTTCCTGCGTGAAGAAAGAAAGACTGAGCCTCGCCCGCGGGACGTCTGCGCCGGGTTACCTCTGGTGACGCCCGGTACCCATATCAGAGCTTCGGAGCGAGCCTTCTCCAGCGCCGTCTGCAGCTGGAACAGCTCGTTGTTCTTTTGCAGACGGTACAGGTCGTGGTCGTCCTCCATTTTCAGCAGCGCCCTCCTCTGCTGGTACGTTTGCTCCTGCACCTGATTCTCCTTCTGGTACAGCTGGTCTCTGAAGTGAAGCAGACTCTGGAAGTAATCCGTGAGGGCGTCTATATCTTCATACTGGAACACACACAACGTCAAGAAACACGGATTAAACGGCACTTTCTGTAGCCTTCTCAGTAGGGGTCCACGATAACTATCGGGCCGATAACAGGAAACTAGAAAATTTCGGAGAAATTTTGAGGCGTGGCCAATTAAGCCGCCAATTAAGCCGCCCGTCAGCCAAACCAGAGTGGCCTGCAGAGTCCTGAACCAGTGACCAGAGTGGCCTGCAGAGTCCTGAACCACTGACCAGAGTGGCCTGCAGAGTCCTGTACCACTGACCAGAGTGGCCTGCAGAGTCCTGAACCACTGACCAGAGTGGCCTGCAGAGTCCTGACCAAAACCTGATAGAAGACTTCTGGGATATTGACCTTCTGGGCCAACATCAGTGTGTGACCTCAGAAATGCACTTCTGGAAGAATGGTCCAAAATCCCCATTAAACACACTTCCTGGAAGTGTTCATGCTGCAAAGGGTGGAGCCACATCATATTGATTAGGAATGGGATGAACTAAAGCTCATATGTGAGTCAAGGCTGTGATCATTCTCATAATATATCATATACTGTGCCTGAAGAACAGGCAGAAAGGGGCGGGGCTTCAGGGGAGGCAGTCACATGTGCGGCTCCTCCAGCGTGTGTATGTGTGTCTGTGAGAAAAGGGAGAGAGAAAAAAAAGGCAGTTACCTCCTAATTACACTGTCCAGTCAGTCCAAATCTGGATTTTTGTGTCCGAACAAACGGCTGTAATTTAAAAGCTGAATAAGTTTTTGAAAAAATTCTTGAACCGTGAGTGCCACAAGGCTTTCAGGATTACAGGGATATATGTTTTGTTTCTGAAATGTCTACGGTTTTTAAATGACGGCAGTGTAAAAACATGAAACATTTTGTTGTCAGACGACAGAATTCAGAAATGTCCCCATTGAAATAGAATGGAGCCGAGAAGGTCCACCTTGAACTCTAGGTTGATTTGACGGAAAACTAAACACCACACAGACACAAAAGTCACATCATCTGAAAGAGGACAAAAATGCCTACGTTTTGATGTATAATTTATGTAGGTTGAGCAAAAGGGGTGGACGTGAAAGAGGAAAAGGCAGTTTTAATTTTTTTTTTCTTCTCTCCTCGGAGCTAGAGTGCGTGATGACATCACTAGAGTGAGGAGGGTTTTTTGAAGATTTTTGTAAAAATCATAAAACGTAAATCGCGATTTCTCAAAGACCGTAAATCACAACAATACACGGCTTCAGTATGTTATAGGTCAAAGTCTTGTGACCCGTTTAAACTTCGAATGGTGTCTCTGTGATGAAATATGGCTGTGCTAGACAGGTCCAAAAAGGGGTGGGTTTTGGCTTTTTCTTGCTGGAATTCTGCCAAATCCCATTCATTCCTATGGGACAAAAACTCGCCGTTTTTTGGGATTTTCGGGAATACCGTTCGACGGAACGCCAGGAAAAGTCATAGCACACCGAGTCCGATCGAGCCGGTCGTTTTGATGTATTTTTTGTTGGGTTTTTCTCAAAGCTGCGGGCCGTGAAAACCGTCAAAATTTTGGCGGAATACGGAAGAATAAAACGTACTAATAACGAGAATAAATACACAGAATAGTAATAGGTGTGGCTTCAATGCTTGCATTGGCCATGCTTCGCATGGCCAATGCTGCGCATTGGCCACGCCTAATTATGACATCATCCCGATAAGTCAGCTATCACGACAAATAGCCCCGATAACATATATATTTTTGTCAACACGGCAGTGCCTCGCTCCCTCTGAGCCTTGAATAACCGGCAGTGAATGTTATGTTCAAGTAACGTCGGCATAATCAGAAAAACGATTTCTCAGTAAGGAAAATCAAGAATACTCCCTCATGCCAGAAAACAACTCGTTAACTCGGTTATAATTTTGGTAGTTGATGACTTGAATTGATATTCGCAGTATTTTCCCACATGTTACACATAAAAAAAGAAAAAAAATAGAAAAGGCTGAAAGAACGACTAGCAAACGAGGGAACGTGGGAATTTACGTTACACCTTGAATGCAGCCTGCAGCACAGCGTACTGATCACAACAAACATGGCGGCGTGGAACTTTGTTAAAGTTTCAGAAGAAGATAGTTTGGTGGTTATTTGTGACGAATCCTCCGAGCGAATTCTGCGAGGAGGGAAGCACGAGCTTTAATACGTAAAACCTGATCAGCCACCTACAACATAACAATTGCTTCCATGGAGTTTTGAAATCGCGCTAACGTGAGCTAACGGAAGCTAATGCAGTCTCCCCTCCCCTCTCCTCTCCCTCATTCCTCTCATCTAAAGCTTCCATAAGATTAAAAAATAAAAAATAAAATCTACTGAACCTCATTTACTTTAATTAAAGGTATTAATTTAAATGGAACCACAAGCCAAAATCCTTTAAATGTTAATCTTTTTCAGTTTGTAATTCTGATACATGTATTTCCATCAGTTCAAGGAGCCTTTATTTTTTATATCAGTCAGTAATGAACCTTATTTAAGTTAATGTGAGATATCAAATAGGTTTGTTTGATAGCTTTATGAAAATGTTTGAGAGGCTTGCCAATAGTTTTTCATTGGAAAAAATAAATATCTGTTCATTTAAAGAGTCAAAACTGTTTTTGGTTTTGTTCATAGTATTGATGTAATGATCTTAGGTATATGTGTGTGTGTCATTGGTATCGTATCGGCCTTTAGGAGCTGAAAGTTATCGGTTATCGGTATCAGTTTAAAAAAACAGTTATCGTGCATCTCTACTTCTCAGCATCTCGTCTAAAATCAAAGCATGTCCACGTTGGCATCATGTCCTGCCTTTTGCACCCCCGCTGTGAACCAGCAAAGCACCTGAACGTTGGTGCGTTGAAACAGGCCTGCAGATGAGCGGTTCTTCACAGTGAACCAGTTACGACATACCACCACCGTTTCTGTGGCCTTAAACCAGCGTAGCCAGGTGGGAAATGTAGGATTATCGTACCAGACACTCAAAATTATCATATTTTGAGGGAAATTATCGTACATCTGTCATAAGCAAAATAACAAGCCCAATGATGCGCTTTAGTCTATGGAGCCCCGTTTTGGTCATAATTCAATGATTATATGAGTCTATTATTATGAAATACAGGTGTTTATTATTATGAAATATTTCCCATTATTATGATAATGGTTTCGTTTTTCATAAGAATGAGCTTTTACATAATAATGGCTTTGTTTTGCATAAGAATGATTTGTGTGTCAATCACAGCAGAGAGGGCGGAGCCATTTATGTGATTGGCTGCTCTTTCATTCAGGCATAAGCAACAGAACAGTGAATATGGTCAAGGTTTCCCCAAGCTGCCATAGCTACAATCGGACTAGGAGCGCACCTTGATGACGCCACGGCCCAAAACTAGTCAATGTCAGAGCGTAGAATGGAGAAGGATCAGCCAATGAGCATGCAGGTCAACCACCCAGTGGCAAAATGTCATTATTATGTAAAAGCTCATTCTTATGAAAAACGAAGCAATTATGTAAAACTCATTCTTAGATAAAAACGCCATTCTGAAATAAACTATTATGCATTAAACTAAGATTAAATAATAATAAAAGATATATTTCATAATAATTACATTTTTTTCATAATAATGGAAAATATTTCATAATAATACACATGTATTTCATAATAATGGCAAACATTTCATAATAATGGATACATATTTCATAATAATAAACGCCTGTATTTCATAATAATAGACTCATTTATTCATTGAAATATGACCCAAATGGGGCTCCATATTAGTCAAGTACAATCACTCTAGTGATAAATAGCGTCCCACAGGCACTCACAACTTCATGGCGTAAGTACTGAATAAGTTAACTAGGGCCCTATGAAATCCGTTTTATTTTTTCTCAAATTCCGTTTTGATTTTTTTCATTTTCTGTGTTTTTCGGTTTTTAATTTTTGAGAATTCCGTTTTAAGCATTTTATGCAAATTCAACCCCAATACAGTATATAAAATAATGAAATATAGACAATTTATGCAATTATAACTGTAAACGTTACTGTTATCATACTTTTAAACATATTGTGTCCAATAAAACATTCATTTTATGACAAAGAAAAAAATTCAAGAAAAAAAAACTAAAATAGGTAAAATCCATTTAAAGTGAAAAAAAGAAAGGAATTTCAACAGCTGTAAACTAATCATTTTAGCCTGTTTAATTTATTCTGTTATCAGACATAGTTTGTCATGACGTACCTGACATTTTTCAGGTACGTCATGACAAACTATGTGTCTGATAACAGAATAAACTATATTTACTACAGCTGATGTAGATGCTATGAAATCCAAAGCACTGAACACTGGTTGTGTGTCAGTGTGATTTTTATCTTTAGGTGTTCCAGCTGTTACAGCCTCTTTGTGTTTTGATCAGTGAGGGATTCTCGCCTTTTTATGTTTGTGCTTTTCACTCATCCAGTGATCCTCGCACTTATCTTTTCATGTCCATTCAATCGTGTCCTGGCTAAACTAGCAGAACACTGAATCACCAGACACATAATAATCTCGGAGAAACTGCTCTGTTCTGTACCTGGGAGACAGCCGGTAGTTCCTTCGCTTCTTCGCCGGTTTCTCAGGTGGCCGCTTCGACGTGTTTTTTTTTTTTTTTTTTTATTAATGAGGAAAGCGGGGGCAGGAGGCGGAGAAGCGCGCAGTGTCCCAGCTTTTCGTGACCCCCGTTGGAACATTTTCTTGAAAGAAAAGTTCCTTTCGGGCCGCCCCGGTAGAGCAGTGGTTCGGGCAGGCGGCCCAGGTACAGAGGCTACAGTCCTCGTGCGGCTAATCGCGAGCTCGACTCCCGGCTTGTCAGCCCCTTTGCCGCGGGTCTTCCCCGTTCTCTCTGCCCCCCTTCCTGTCTCTCTCCACCATCAATACAAATCACTAGTGCCAAAAAAATCTTAAAAAAAGAAAAGTCACTTTTAGTCCGGAGAAAAAAAACAAACTTTTGCGCAAATTGCTGTTCAGTTCTGTTATATTGTGCATTTAAAGTGAATTCCGTTTTTAATCTCCAATTCCGCGATTCCGTCCGTGATTCCGTGATCACGGATTCCATAGGGCTCTAGTTAACGGGACCACATCACCCGTAACTTACAGTTGCGTTAGACTAATGTGTCCCCCAAAAACAGATGAGAGGTGGGAACTATGAGCCTAATTATGAGGCCTGGAGGCGATTTTGGAGGCAAATTTTTTTTCCCTTGGTTTATCTCTTCTGCTTAAAGTCTGTTTAAATCTCGCTCGCTCAACTTCTTGATACGGTCCTGACTGTGAGCGTCTCGTGGGGCGCGCAGCTGACCGTTCAGCCTATCATGCTAGTTGTTCTGAGACTTGGGGTGAATTCCAATTCCTCCCTTAACCCTCAGTCTCAACCCTCAATCTCAAAAATGCTCAAAAGTATATTCGTAGTTCTTAATGATATAAATGTTACGAAACCATCTTATTGTCTTTGTCTTGTATACTTTATTGTGTAGCGACGGAGGACTGAATAATGTATCCTCGAATCTCAGGCTCAGCAAAGCACGATTGGCTGGAAACATGTCGCATGGGAACAGATGCCTTCAGTGTTCACAAAAAAAAAAACAAAAAAAAAAACACATTCTCTGGCAAACAGTTGCGGCAGGCAATAAATTGAAAAAGTCAAATTATCACCTTTTTTTGGATTATTGATCGTACAGAGGGCCAAATTATCGTACAAATATGATAATTATCGTACACCTGGCAACGGTGCCTTAAACGCTGACGGGCCGACCGTCTGGCGTGAACAAACGCGCCTCACCTTGGTTATCCTGAGCACCTGCTCCATGAAGTCCTTGTAGACGGCGTGCCCCTGCACCTGGCGCTGCAGCTCCCGTTTACATTCTGCCATCTGGGCGCACTCCTCCTTCAGGTGCTCCATCTGCTCCTCCTTCACCTGGTCCTTCTCGAACTCCGCCTCTGCCTTCGCCAAGGCTTTCTTGACGTCTGCACGCTTGACGGAAACAATGGTTTTAGCCTCCTGCAGTTTAAACTCTTCCGGTCCCGGACATGACAAGATGTCCTACCTCTAAGAGCATCCTGGTGAAGCGGAGTGTGTCACTCTTCGTATTGTTTTCCTTGTTCAACTCCTTCAATCTTTGTTCCAAACTCTTCAACGTCTGCATAAAAGCACACGCAGGGGAAGAAGGTTGGACAGCTGGTCACGTTCTGAAGCAGAAGATCTCACTGGTTTTATTATTCAAGAGTTCTGAAAATCAGTTTTAGTTTCGTGAAGTGACAAATACACTATCTGGCCATCCATCCGTTAACTAACTACTAACTCCGTCCAGGTTTGGTTTGCAGATGAGAGATCTATTCTGATCTGATCTATTCCGCCCTGGCAGGGCCTTCATGCCGTCTACGAAGATCTCTCCCTCGCCGTACGCCGTTCATATTGTTGTCTGTGGTGCTGTGATGTGCATCACTTAGATAACCCTAATACTGCTATGAACATTTTTATTATTACATAAAAGTAATTTGTTGACTCTGTGAGAGAAACTGTTATTTCAGTATAATCGATAAAAGCCCCTCAGTTCTCAAGAACTAAAAGCCCTGCTGATAGAAACGTGTGTAGCAGGCTATGACGCAAATCTTCGTTGACAGAAATGTTGAAATTTAATATTATTCTACACATTTTTACAGCAATTGTTTTAATATGGTTTCTGTAGGACCTACAGAAACCATATTAAAATAAAAAATTATATTTCCCTCCACCATCTTTTTCCATTTTCAAACATATTTTAAAAAGCTCCAGGGAGCCACTAGGGCAGCGCTAAAGAGCCGCATGCGGCTCCAGAGCCGCGGGTTGCCGACCCCCGGCATAGGCGCCATCTGCTGGAGGGGCGCCGCCACGCTGCCAGTCCTCATTGGCCTTGAGGGAAAATAATAATAAAATAATAATTTTCTATGCCCACTGGTGCCCTCATTTAGTTTTTTCTGTCTAGAAAAAAAGTACTTATTAACATTACAAATAAATAAACAGTGACATGTTCCTAAATTATGTGTGAGCACGTGACGTGTCGTTATTGGGTCCGGATCATGATTCGCGGGTCAGAGGTCAGGTCAGGTCAGTACTTCTCAAATAGTGGGGCGGGACCCCTTGGGGGGGCGCTGTGTGATGCCAGGTGCCAGGGCCGAGTGAGTTTTCGTTAACATTCAATCTCGTACTACTCATAGTCTCGCTGAGAGTCCCGGACAATTCTGGCCGAAAGAACAGGCTACTGTAGCCCTCGGCACTAGCTAGGGTTACCAACCGTCCCGATTTGCCCGGGACATCCTGTTTTTTAGGTGAATTTTATTAGCCCCGTGAAGAACTGCTCTCGTCCCGCATTTCAATCATAGTCTTGACAGCATTTTTTAATGGAATGTTTATGAAACATTTCGTCCAGTGATAGACTGCTGATTGGTGACACATTCTAAACAGGGAGTTTTGATAGGCTACTATGCCCCAAAACTCAACGTTTACAAAGTATTTTGTCCAATGATAACAGACTGGTGTATGATGACACATTCTGATCAGGGAACTGTGATAGGCTACGCCAACCTGCATGTATACGTTGCTATGGGAGACGGTTGTAATCAGTGAAGTTTACTGAGGGAAATGGATGAACCAGCTAAAAAAAGAAGCTTTGCAGATAAAAGGTCGTGGGTTAAAGCCATTACAGACCCTAGAAGAGCATTTTGTACTTTATGCCGCCGTGAGATATCGATTGGCCATGGTGGCGAGCACGACTCATCCCGTCATGAAGACACCGAGTGTCATAAAAAGGCTGTGCTAGCTAAAGGAGCAAGCAACATCACTTCATTCTTCGCCGCATCTACTTCTGAAATTGACAACATTTCTGCAAGCGAGGTGTCCTAAATATACCACACCATCAAACACGTTCACAGCTATAACAGCGCTGACTGCACCGTGAAATTAAACGGGGCTTTATTTCAAGACTCGAGTGTCGCTAAGAAGATGCAGTTGGGAAGAACCAAAGCGGAGATGATCACCATGAATGTGTTGGGTCCAAGCACTGTGGGGAAAATAGTCTCCGATCTCTCTTCAGGTGATGGTGAGCCCCTTTATTTTTCACTCACTAGCGATGCCTCTAACAAGGGAAACAGAAAAATGTTTCCAGTGTGTGTGAGCTACTTTTCCGTGTCGGATGGCGTGATGTCCAAGTTGTTGGATTTCTACGAAAACATTTGCGAATGGCATACATAAGGCTCTCCTTTCCTGTCTTGACACATGTTGAAAACATCACCGCATATGCCGCCGACAATGCAAATGTTAACTTCAGAAAGCACCATTCTGTCTACAAATCGCTCACCAGCGTAAACGATGTCATTCTAAAAGCTAACTGCCCGGCCCATGTTGCACACAGGTTGTGTACAACATGCATAATTAATTTCACAAAATTATCCTGAAATTAGTAGCATTGTGGTCTGGATAAGAAAACATAATCATTTCTGGCATGGGTAGGGTGGCAAGACGTCAGTCTTTCCAATGCCTTAAAATGCAGGAAATTGCATCTAAGAAACACAAAATTTTGTGTCCAAACCTGAATGGACCCGCAATTTTTGGACCCGTAAACGACCCGACCTGAGTCTTTAGTTTCCGACCACGAACAGAACTGAGTTACCCGAATAGAACCGAGACAAGGGGTGGAGACAGGTGGTAGAGAGGGTTGTCCGGTAACCGGAAAGTTGCCGGTTCAATTCCCATGCTCCCCTAGGCTACATGTCGAAGTATCCCTGAGCAAGATACTGAACCCCAAGTTGCTCCTGGTGAGCATGTGGCACCCTGCGTGGTAGCCTCGGCCATCAGTGTGTGAATGTGTGCGTAAATGGGTGAATGTGAGGCCAATTGTAAACCGCTTTGAGGGCACCTTGGTGCCGATAAAGCGGTATATAAATGCAGTCCATTTACCATTTACAATACAACCTATAGTTGCTAATTTTAAAAGTTGTCTAGCGTTGAATAAAACTTGATTTTCTTACCTAAAGTTGTCTTCTTCTACCGGTTCAGTTGCTACATAGGCTACGTGATGGGAACGACAATAAATCCACGTCGTTATTTTCTTTGCGGATACAGATGCTATTGGTAGCAACTAGAGATCGACCGATTATCGGTCGGGCCGATTATTGGGGCCGATATTTGGAAATTTGACGTATATCGGCATCGGCCTTTTTTTAATCCGACCGGCCGATATGAAGAAATCAATTTAAAACTGGGTTATTCTGGCTAAGATGCCGCCGCGCCTCCCTCTCCTCCCTGCTGTCTCCTGCATTATTCACCTCGTCCTCTGATTGGTTGAGCAGCAGAGGCGGAGCCTCCGAACAAGAAGCTGTCATCACAAACACGGGAGAGTGAGAGGAAAAGTTTTCTTGTGTGAGAAGCTCCGGACAGAAAACACGTGTCAAAGGTAAATGCAGAAAGCTCTTCTGAAATGGTAATAAACATCCCAGAACTCTGCATCTCACATCTACTACTAACGTTACAGTGAGCAGCAGAATAACGTAAGAACTGCTCAGTAGCTTAGCGACAGCTATGCTAACTCGTATTACGTCCCAACATATCTGTGAATTATTTAAAAGAAGACTGCTGATAATATCGACATGGAAACAGTCCATGATAGAAAAGCATGTGTAATTGTGATTAAGAGAAAGTGCTAAAAACTCAGTTCACTTGTTTTAGGGAGCGCTAAGGTGGAGGCGAAAATTTTAGCTTTTACCATAAAATTAGTTTGTTGATTTGGCTCTAAACGCTCTGCAGACTATGTATTAGCAACGGGGAAAATACACCGTACTTTCCGGACAGTAAGCCGTTACTTTTTCTCACGTTTCGAACCCTACAGCTTATACAACGATGTGGCTAATGTATAGATTTCTACGGGCTAGCTTCATGCCGTCAGTACGTTTATCCTCGTCAGAATAAAATTACCGAACCGGTCACAGTGGACCAATGAAACTGTTCAGATTAAATCAAACACACTCACACTGAATTCTTCAGATCAGTCATTTTGTGCTTCATGCACACACCCTCATCATGGAAAACACATGAAGGAATGCATATGATTAAGCTTTTAAGTTAAAGGCAATCGATCTGTCGGTCAAAGAAGTAAACAGCTACTGCACGTATTTATTTTGAGATCAGAGTATTCAGATCCTTATATTCAATAGGAAATCACGGTATGTAATGTGGAGAATAGTATGTAGTTAAAGACACGTGAAAAACTCTACAACTCATGACTACTATTGTTGCTATGAGTTTTCTGGTTCTATGATCTGAAAATGAACAGGAAGATGAGAGAGTACAATTCAGAAGTAATTTATCTGAACAAAGTGGTGGAACATTTTAAATACTGTGTGAGTTCATTAAAGGCCGAAAGGCTGTTTGTGTTCTGTCAGGAGTTTAACTGCACTCATAACAACTATTATACTTTTTTATGTAGCCTTTGTCATATTAATCATTAATAATGTAGCAACACAGTTTTGAATGACAGGGTCCTTGCTATCGCATGGTAAAATATAACATTTGATAATGAAATCAACTTAAGGCATCCTAAATGCTGCTGTTTTATATACTACTACTTTATAAAATCTCTGGAAACAAGTTTTTATTTGCATTTACTAGAGATAATGCAGACCCTGAGAACTCCTGCACTTTTTGTTTTTGTTTCAAGTTAAAACAAAGTTAAATTATTTCAGTTATACTGAAATTTTATTTTATCTATTGTGAAAAAATTTAGGGAGCTATTATCTAAGTTTTTATTTAATGTTACAAGAGGTGCTGCTGAGCCTGAGAACTCCCTGTATTTTTGTTGTGTTTGAACTTAAAACAAAGACAAGTCATTGTAGTTATATTTAAATTTTACTGTATTTTCTGTAATTTCAGAGAGCTATTTATTTATTTATATTTTATATATTCTGGTAGCGGTTTATATTCTACCTGGTATCGCTCCAGACGCAGCCTGTGATGTCATCAGCTCCATTATTGCAAGGCTGCAAACACAGTATCCAAACTCAGTTATGGCGATCTCTGGAGACTTCAACAATGTCTCCCTCTCTACAGCTTTACCATCATTCCAACAGTTTGTCAGCTGCTCCACCAGAAAATAAGACGTTGGACTTATTTTATGCAAATATTAAAAATGCATACAGCTGCTCTGCCCTGCCACCTTTAGGAAGATCTGACCATAATCTGGTTTTTTTCTCACCTCCACCTACAAGCCCATCGTTCAGCAGCAACCAGTGATCACAAAAACTATCAAAACCTGGTCTAATGAAGCTGAAGATGCTCTGAAAGGTTGCTTTGAGGCTACGGACTGGAATGTCCTCTGTGAACCTCATGGAGACAACATCAACGCCATGACTGAGTGTGTGACAGATTACATAAACTTCTGTGTGGACACAGCATCGTTCCATTCCAACAAGAACTGTGAGGTGCTTCCCCAATAACAAACCCTGGATCACCAGAGACCTGAAAAAGCTGTTGAACATCAAAAAGGAAGCCTTCAGGGATGGAGACAGGGAGTTATTGAAGACAACACAAAAACTAATTAAAGAACAAACCAGGAAGTGCAAGGAGGACTACAGGAAGAAGCCAGAAAGGCAGCTCCACCAGAACAATGTGAGGGATGTGTGGTCCGGAATGAAGAAGATCACCGGCTTCAAGGCAAAGGGGGACCAGACTGATGGAGGTCTGGACAGAGCTAATGAACTGAACAGATTCTTCAATAGGTTCAGTTCCCCCCAGGCCTCCAGCCCAACAGACCACACCCCCTCCGTGAGCCCACAGCTTTCCTGTCACACCTCCACTCTGTCACCCTGCAGCTCAGTCATGGACCAGAAACCAGCATCATCTTTCTCCACCTCAGAGACCTCCTCTGCCTCCCCCCTCCACTCTGTCTGTCTCCTGCAATCAGGTCAAAAAACAACTAGAGAAACTGAACCAGAACAAGGCTGCAGGTCCAGACGGTGTCTGTCCCAGAGTTCTCAAGACCTCCTCATAGCAACTATGTCCGATTCTCCAGCACCTCTTCAACACCAGTTTGAGACAGAGAACAGTTCCTGTGCTGTGGAAAACATCCTGCCTTGTTCCAGTGCCTAAAAAACCACAACCAGCTGAACCTAACGACTACAGACCAGTTGCCCTGACATCTCACATCATGAAAGTCCTGGAGAGACTCTTACTGGTCCACCTCAACAAGCAGGTCAGCACCTTTCAGGAACCATTACAGTTTGCATATCGTAATGGGCTTGGGGTTGAAGACGCCATCATCTACCTGCTTCACAGAGCCCACTCTCATCTGGACCAATCAGGTAGCACTTTGAGGGTCATGTTCTTTGATTTCTCAAGTGCTTTTAATACAATTCAGCCGGCGTTATGTGAGAAGCTCCATAGGTTCCAGGTGGATTCCTCCACAACCTCCTGGATTTATGACTACCTCACAAACAGACCACAGTTTGTGAGACTGAAAGGTTGTGTGTCTGAGATGGAGGTCAGCAGCATTGGAGCACCACAAGGAACTGTTCTCTCACCATTTCTCTTCACGCTCTACACCTCTGACTTCCAGTACAACTCTGAGTCCTGTCATCTGCAGAAATACTCTGATGACTCTGCAGTTGTTGGGTGTATCAGCAACGGACAAGAAGCAGAGTACAAAGAACTGATCTGTCAGTTTGTGAAATGGTGTAGTAACAATCATCTCGTATTAAATACCAGCAAAACTAAGGAGATGATTGTCGACTTCAGGAGGAGCAAGAATCAACACAGCAGTGTTTCCATCCTGGGAAAGGAGGTGGAGGTGGTGGAGGAATACAGGTACCTTGGAGTTCAGCTTGACAACAGACTGGAGTGGAAATGCAACACTGAATACATCTACAAGAAAGGTCAGAGCAGACTCTACTTTTTAAGAAAGTTGAGATCTTTTAATGTCTGCACCAAGATGTTGCACATCTTCTATAGGTCTGTTGTTGAAAGTGCAATCAGCTTTGCAGCCATCTGCTGGGGCAGCAGCATCAGAACCAGAGACCTGAAGAGAATCAACAAACTGATCAGGAAAGCTGGATCTGTGCTGGGTGTAACTCTGGAGCCACTGGAGCTGATTGTACAAAAAAGAATGCAGCACAAGCTGATGAAGATGATGGAGGACTCTTCACACCCTCTCCATGAAGATGATGGAGGACTCTTCACACCCTCTCCACGACACAGTGATCAAACACAGAGTGTGTTCAGTGAGAGGCTTCTTCAGGTCCGTTGCAAGACAACCATTGTTGGACTGATAAACAATGGTGATGAGGCACCATACAGGGAGGAGGTCCGAGCACTGGCGGCCTGGTGCAGTGACAACCACCTCAACCTCAACACCAAAAAAACAAAAGAACTCATCATTGACTTCCGAAAGACAAGGACTAAACTACACTCAGGTCTGAGGATAAATGGGGAAGAGGTGGAGCGGGTCAAAAACTTCAGGTTTCTGGGACTGCACATCTCAGAGGACCTGGGCTGGACTGTGAACACCACCCACATCATTAAAAAGGCCCAGCAGCGTCTCTTTTTCCTGAGAACGCTGCGGAGGAACAAACTCCCTCCACCTCTGCTGAAAAACTTTTATCAGTGCACAATAGAGAGTGTCCTGACCTACGGGTGTACGGTGTGGTATGCCAGCTGCACTGCATCAGAGAAAAAACAACTGCAGCGGGTCATCAAGACTGCTCAGTGGATCGTCGGCTCCCCACTACCGCGCCTACAGGAGATCTACTGGAGCAGGCTTCATCGACGGGCTGCAAAGATCCAGGATGACCCCGCCAACCCAGGACACTCTTTATTCTCCCACCTCCCCTCTGGCAGACTCAGAGTCATGAGAGCCCGCACCAACAGACTGAAAAACAGCTTCTTCCCCATGGCTGTGAAAAGTCTGCTGCAGGAATCATATATCGGCTCCAAATATCGGTTATCGGCCTCCTCTAACTACTAATAATCGGTATCGGTATCGGTCCTGAAAAACCCATATCGGTCGATCACTAGTAGCAACTGCTAACGCTAATAGCCTACACCGGTCAGGACGTGTCATGAATATGTTCTCATGCAGCGTTGTCATGTTGGTGATCCGTTGTGCTTTACAGCTGCCGGTAAACAAACCGGTAATAACACGCTACGGCAACATGATTGTTTCATGACAAACACGCCACGTTAATGAATAATCATTTAACTGTCCGAGTCCTGACATTAGCTGCCACCGCTAATATCTTTAACTCTTGAGTAAACGCGGACCCAGTCTGTCAGAGAGCTCAGACCTCTGGGTGGTAGCGAAGGATGTGCGCCGTCATGTTCGTGGTGTTACCACAGTAACAGATTTGACTGCGACAACGCTTACATATGGCTTTCCTCAT
The DNA here is from genome assembly GCA_018398805.1 of Hirundichthys speculiger. NCBI lineage: Eukaryota > Metazoa > Chordata > Actinopteri > Beloniformes > Exocoetidae > Hirundichthys > Hirundichthys speculiger. The sequence goes on along the minus strand of JAGFBZ010000775.1, from coordinate 538,932 downwards.
ATCGAGCTCTCCTGCCCCGTGCTTTTTATAAAAACCAAATAAAGTCCATACGTTTGATTTGAAGTGGGGCGGTGGGGGAAAGAGTTCACACTCTGTGAAAGTACTCCGCTCGCTGCACTCCGCCATTTTGTCGTGTGAATTGGCCGGCATTCTGGTTACTATGGTGACACACGTGCTTCTATTTCCGGAAGTGTAGATGACAAAAGAGACAGCGAGTGGAGTATTTCCACGGAGCCAAAAATCGATTCGTGTATGATAATCGATTTTTTAAAATCCCAAGAAAAAAATCGCGATTAATATAAAAATCGATTTTTGGCCCAGCCCTACTAGATATTAAGCAACCTAAGTTTCTTTAAAGCTCATGATTATTACCTAAATTAATTCTTCCTTCTGTGTTCATAATAAAGCTCCAAAGCCAAGTCCTGATTGAATCTAAGGCAGACTTAGATGTGAAAGTATGTCCTCCTTTGGCTCCCTAATATGTCTGTGCTCGGCCCTGCGGACACACCGGGCCGTGACACCGGGAGGAGCGGCGCAGACGTTGATGACTGCGACTCTTCACCGGGTCTTGACGCCTAAACGCGCACCTGTTCGAGCTGCTCGTGCCTCCTGTCCAGCTCCTTCTTCTCTCTTTCTCTCTGTTGGATCTCAAGCTGGTAGGAAAGCAAGTCCAGCCCCGTCATCGAGGCTCTCAGCCGGTCCGACGGCCGCCTGTCGACAGGGACACATGACGGAGTCGTTACCGCTCAGACCGCGTCTGACCTCCGGGGAAAACACTCTCAGATCACCGGGACTCACTCTGCAACCGGCCGCGCGCTCGTCAGCTTCGAAAACATGATCCTCAGATGTTCAGACGACGTTAACTCGGTCTGTCCGGTCCGTCTGTCCGCTCTTATTAAAGAACTGGTAGTTTCCAAACTTCTGCTGGGCGAAACCGTCCGCGTGCGTTTCTGTTCATCGTTACTAGGGCAACTCGTTTCTCACTTTTAAAGGAACAATTCTAAAAAATAAAAAAATAAAATAAAATAAAAAAACAAAACAAAAAACATGGGGAACCTGTCAAAAGCAATCAGATAAACTGTATAACAATTTTATTTATGAGTCCTCAAAGGGGATACATACACACTAAAAACTGTTGGGTTGAAAAATAACCCAACCTTAACCCAACTGCTGATCAACATAGGGACAGAACACGCGCTGGGTTGTTTTGACCCAAGTGCTGGGTAGTCCCATTTAACCCAGAAAGTTGGGTTATTCATTTGACCCAACCTCTGAGTAAAATTAACTTTATTGCTGGGTTAAAATAACCCATTCACTGGGTTGTTATTCATTTGACCCAACCTCTTAGTAAAATTAACTTTATTGCTGGGTTAAAATGACCCATTCACTGGGTTGTATCCTGCATTATATAATTATTATTATTATTATTATTATTATTAATAATAATAATAATAATAGGCTATAATAATTATATAAATAAAAAGTATCTTATTATTGTATGGTTAGGGTTAGAAAACAACTACAATTTTAGTATTTTGTTGTGTAATTTATAATGATTTTCCATTATGAAAACACTATAGAAAAATATGTTACATTTTTTTTATTGACATTTGTCCTCAGATTTTTTAACACCTTTAGAAATAATAGTTTGAACAGCTTCACAAATAGTATATAATAATAATTCACACACTCACACACACCTTTAGAAATATTAAAGTTTAAGTCAACAGTTTCAAAAAGCAATGGAACATTTCACACACACACACACACCTTCACAAAGCAATGGAGCAACATCATTCACTCGCTCACCCACCCTTCCCCACATTAGACAGTCTAGGCTTCAGAACCTTGCGAAGCAATGCACAGCCTCAAAAAGCTGACGGACACAGGCTCGTGTCCAGTGATCTTGTATATGGCGTGCTGAAGAAACTCCCAGGTAGGGAGGCACTGTTTGGTGTATTCAACATCAAACACGTAAAACATTTTAAGCACAGGTCCACTGTCTCCAACAGTCACTCCACAGCTATGGCGTTCCCAGCCACGATGGAAAACACTTGGCATCTCATCTCCCAGGCACAGGACATGTGGGGATGGGTGGGTGGAAGCCAGGTACTTCACCATATTGGTCCCAACCTGTGAATTATACATCAGTCACTTAGTGTTGCAATATAAACAAAAATATAATGTATATATATATATAATGATAGTTGGATAAACTTACATAACCACTGTCGGTATCATCTTTCAGACAAGGAAATTCGTTTACCAGCGATGTAGCAAGAGCTTTCTTGGTTTCAGAGGATGGCCTGTCAAGTAGACAACAGCAGTTTAGTTTGTCAAAAAAGGAGCAATATGGTAGCATTTGATTCACACTTTAGTTGGAATATTTTTACTATCACCATGATGATACAATAAACTTAACTGAAAAAATGACCAATTAATAATTTAATAGCTATTCACAAATAATAAAACATAACCAGTTTTGCTATTTTAAATTTCATTCCAACTGTAAAATACATCAATTGAGAGCATATTGTCTTGAAATCTATCTATTATCAGTTTGAAAGCATCAGTGAAATAAGTAAGCACTCAGTAGGACATGGTCACGCATCCCAGCTCTGTGTTCACAGGCAAAATTATGCATAACTCACTTACGTTTCACCATTGGTTCGATGAGGTGCGATATGAGGAGTCTTACAAGAAGCTTTCTCTCTTTGCTAGTTAAAGATTTTACTTCATTTAAACTTTTTAATATTGACTTTCTCTCAGGACTGCCCTCCAAAACCTGGCGAATTACCTATAAAAACAGAATGAATTACAATCAAAGAGTGACATAATCTCTGTCAGGAGTGTGCATTTTATATAACTTTAGGAGTAACGGAAATACAAGCACAAGTTAAAAGTGAACTACCAGATTTGTTTACACAAACAAGTACATGGCAGCACCAAATAGCCTACTAATGGCCGGGTCAAAAAAAAGTTAGTTGAAAATCTTGCATAGTTTCTCTTTAAATCAACTCATTGCTGAATAAATTACATATTTCACTTGAATTAGGTCTCCTTCATAAAAAGTCAATACTTACAAATGCAGGATGTAGAGTCACAGTAAGAGGGTTTGTTTGTGTTGGCTCCACTGTCTCCGTCTCTGAACTATGACTCTCTGCAGAAGTTGGTGGGCTGCTGTGATTGGCAACCTAGAGAGTCATAGTCAGGAGTTAGATATGATTCATTGACATTTACCTTAAACATACAGATAATATGAAGGTTTCTTAATGAAAAAATTAAATTGTCCTTATGGGCAAAACATGGTAAAAACAAGCACTTTTACTTGTTTTGGCTGGGCTCATCAACAGGAGGTGAGTCGTCTGATTAGTCTACCATTTGGAAGATTGGTAATTATCAACTTCAGCAATGACCGCACCATAACAAACAGCGCAGTATACAGATACACGCAACAGATCAAACAGCCACTTGTAGCCACAGATAATGCTCAGAACAGCACCAAACGTCATCAAAAGTACAAACAGGGTTCAGAGTTTCATCTCGATGGAAACTATCAGTTTGAGACCGAGTTTACTGAAGACAAGCTGAAGGAAATGGAGGAGAAAAGTGAGGGAAGGATCACTGCGGTGGAGGCTATGTTCTGGAAATGGAGGCTAAAGTGACAGAGGGAGAGAGCCGGTGGAGTCTAAATGCTGAAGCAAAAATGCTAACTGCTGCTCAGCTTGTTTCTCTGATAAATTGCTCCGGAGGATTTTACCGTAAGCCGAATTATCAGCGGAGGGGAAACCTCCGCTGATAATTCGGCACACAGACCCGATGAATAACACCACATAAAACATGAAATTAAGCCGTTTGAATTGAAAAAAATTCACTGTTTCTCCGACGCTGTTCCCGGAAAAGCTGGGTTTACTTGGGTTGTTTTTCTGGTTAAAACATCACATACACATTAGCAACACATTAAATTGCTAAATTTAAAGCAGCTAACATAATACTAATGTAACAAAAAGGTTAGTCAGCTAACTTAACAGTTAGAATCTAGGGGAAAAAGTGCTAGCTTACAACTTTGTGAATAAATGACACAGAATAAACACCATTAAAAATCCATATGATCCAAGATTGTAAAATGATATTAGGGTAACTTTGTTGCCACAATCTTAAAAATATAGATAAAAATAAATTAACCTACCAGTTAGATAATCGGAGAGTTTGTTGAAATGAGTGCCTGCTGAACACTTCTGCACTTCTGAGAGAAAGATCCAGAAAGTTAAGAGCGGGAACATGAATGACCCAGGTGTTGGGTTAAAATCTGGTTAAAATAACCCAACCATGTGTTTAGCTATAATTTAACCCTCACAACCAATTTTACCCAGCATAAAACAACCCAACAGTGTGTTTACAGTACCCCAAACAACCCAGAATTATGACCCAGCATGAACAACCCAGCAATGTGTTTACAGAAACAACCCAGCATTTTTTTGTGTGTATATATATATAAAATGAAAATGAAATTAAAATGAAAAATACTTTATAGATCCCAGAAAGGAAATTCAACATTGTAGTAAGGGCTTTTTTTTTTTTCAACAATAAATAAATGACAGAAATTTATAGATTATGTCTTGTTGTGGAGGCTGATGGCTGCTGGCAGGAATGATCTTCTGTATCTTTCTGTCTTGCAACTATATATATATATATAAAATTGAGATTGAGGTATTAATTGGGACTGAATAAGTAGGGAAAAAAATAAACCCCTGTTGTGGTGCATCTGACTCAACTGGTCGATAAATCGATTCCTTGATGTGCATCTACATGTTTTTTTTTTTTTTTTTTTTTTTTTTTAATTTCCACCTCAAAGAGTGACATGAGTTGCAAGAAAAGTGATGAGAATCATTGTTTTATGGTGGAGGCATATCAGAAAGGTAAGAATTACCAGGTAACTGAAGATGAAAGAATTGTTAACCAAGTAAAACGTAAGCAGGATATTTATTGTGCGAAACCGTAGTGATAGTATGGGTGTGGATTACTTTAGGACTATTACTCCAGCTTTCTTTATTTCATTCAGTCTCTTAGCGAGATGTTATAATCTTATGTGACTGTAGAAGTCGAGTCACTCGCTTGTCAGCAGAACACAATTTTTATTTGAGTGTTGAGGAGTAAACTACGTTTTATCATTTTTTGTGAAAAACAAATTAGAAAAGTTGTAATTCTCATGGACGAATTTATATCTTAGAAGTAAGCTTTTATGTGCCCTTTTTTTATGGAACTTCAACATAAAAAATATAAGTCAACTACATTCTTATAAACACAACAAAACTTAAAAAAAAAATATTGATCGATATACCAGCCCTGGTTTTACTTGTTTATCGGATCACTGGTACTTTTAATCCCGACTAGTAGCTTGTTTTAAGATGACCACCGCATCAAAGAGCTTTCAAACGACAGCGGAAGTCATTCCGTGGTATTTTTCTTGGTATTTTGTTCCCTCTTTGATTCATTTTCCACGAGACAAATTGGGTATTGTGGATAATTAAAAGCAAAATATGAAATCATAGAAGAGTTATCCGTTGTATCGCATCTTCGCGAGGCCATCCACGTTCACTAACATGACTAAGAAAACCGCCTTATTTATCTTTTCTTTTTTTTAATGTGCTTCCTGCGTCCTGTCAGAGAGGCAGAACTGCGCATGCGCGGGCTCTTCCCAGCGGTGTGTTGACAAATGTGACCCGATCTCCGCTTCGTCGTCAAAAACGGAGCAAAATGTAACTTTCCGGGATCTCGTCGAGTGCGCTGCGTTTCACGTTAATTCTTCATGAACTTACGAGGCAGGTGAGCACGTAAAAGTGTTTTTTTTTTTTTCCGGATTCCAGGTGCGTGACATGACGGGGCAGATTTTAGTGAGTGGACGAGCAGTGGTCCGGCGCTAGCCACCTAGCTAGCAGCGGTGACTCTAACTGGTCTTTTTTGTTTAAATATTTCAGCTCCAAACCTCCTCCATGGTCTTCTCCTGTAGGTGTTTTTTTTTTTTTTGTTTGGCCGTGGAGTGGGGCGGTCGCTTGATAGTATTTAACTCACGTGTGGCCTGGTGCAACTTTCAGTGCACCTGATTGTTGATATTTTAGTGATTTTTTTTTCCTTTTTTTTAATCGTTTGGCCTTGAGCTTCCCTGAAAGCTGCACGTTCAGCAGATTAACGTGTCTGATTCCTATCCGAGGTCCTTCCCTCGGTCCTGATTCAACCACAGTTCATCTCAGTGTTTGAATTGGGCTAAAACATCTATAGTTGTTCGCTTTTGCTGAACTTATTGCTCACTTTCAGACCAGGCAGTTGGTTTACAGGGTGTCACTGGTGGCTCTTGACACCTGGGAGGGCCACGGTGCAACATCAGACCCTGTTAGGCTTTCTGGAGGGCGTGAGCAAACAAGTTTGACCTGAATTCTTCTCGTGCGTCACGTGGTCTGGACGCTTCAGTGACTTGAATGAATTCGGCTGATCACGCAGCCTGACGCGGTGAGACCAGGCCCGAGATCCTGGTGAATGCAGCCCTGTGTTTATCTGAGAAATGGCCCTTATTAGTCCAGAGAGCCGGACCTGTCAGGCTGGTTTGAAAGAACTTACTGATTATGTTTTAATTCTAATCACGTGACCGACTTGGCATATCTCTGACTTGCTTTGCCCGATTTAAATGGCTTGAAAACCTCCATTGTTTAGAGTTGAAACCATACGTTTGCATTCTCTACTAACTGTACATAAGCTTCCCCCCCCCCTCACTGTCTGATGTTAAACCAGAATAAACGTTTTCCTGTTTTAGATCAGTTAAGATTGCTAAAATTCTTCCTATCTACTAAATGCCAGAATAAAGAGAGATATATTTTGTTATACCTCATCAAATGGGAACATCCACCATCATAGTCCTCAGGAAGGAGACTGTTCTGAGTCCCAGAGATGGACCTGGATCAACCCCAGAACAGAAGCTGAACAGCTGGTGAAGATGCTGCTGAAGCTGGTCAGAGAGGGTCATCATCCACAGAGAAACCAGTCCTGGACCAACATGGACTGAAGGACCACTCAGCCAGGAAGAAGACATTACTCCAGAAGAGACAGAACAAAGACAGATTACAGTTTGTAGATGCTCACAGGGACAAAGAGCTTCATTCCTGGAGACATGTCCTGGTCTGATGGAACTAAAACTGAACTGTTTGGACATGATGACCATCGTTACATCTGGAGGAGAAAGACCTCAGAACACCATCCAGCTGTGAAGCACGGGGGTGGCAGCATCATGATGTGGGGGTGAAAGAACATTCTGGAGAAACATTGAAGCAACATCTCAGACACCAGCCAGGAAGTTAAAGCTTGGTCACTAATGGGTCTCCAGATGGACGATGACCCTGAACGCACCACCAGATTAGTTACTGAGAGGCTTCAGGTCTACAGAGTCCATGTTCTGGAGTGGACACCACAAAGACCTGATCTCAGTCCTGGAGAACATCTGTGGTCAGAGCTGAACAGGAGACCTCCAGACCTGACTCAGTTCCTCCGGTTCTGTCAGGAGGACCGGAGCAGAATTCAGGAAACTACTGAGAGAAGCTTCTGGAAGGAAACCAGAATGACTGAGCCGAGACCAGATACTGATACTTTATTCTGGTTTAACGTCAGTGAGGAGAAAAAGCTGTTTCGTATTTTCATGCAGGGTTGTGTTCATTTTTTCCTCAGATCTGGTTTTGATGAGAGTCGGGCCACTGCATGAAGCTTTCTCCAGAAGTTCCCAAACGTTTTCAATCAGACTTTTTTTTATTTTTATTTTTCCCACCAAAGCAGTTCCAGTTCCGGTTCAGAACCAGCCACCAACATAGAACCAGTTCTCCCGCCTGCAAAGAAAGTTACCTGTTCAGAACCAGGAGAACTGGTGCTACGCTGGACCCAAAATTCAGGGGGCCAGGATCATTTTAGATGGATCAGAACATGGTGACGACCACCGTTAGGTCACAACTGTGTTGAGCTCCTAGAAGATTAAAAAAAAACCTGTACGTGAATCAGGCAGCTTTTAACGTTTTTCAGGTGCTGCAGAGAGCGACGTTCACGACTGTCTTCTGGGTCAGGGCTAACAGCTGAAACTGCTGTTTCACATCGGTAGATCCCACTCAGAAACAACACGAGGAAATCTCGTTTTCAGGCGTTCACCATCTAGAAACACTGATTGTCATTGACGATTGACAACTGTCCACAGATACCAGGTGTTGTTCGCTACAACCTCTATGAGCGCACGCCGGCGGGACACTGGTTTGGAGGGAAAATATTGAGCCGTGTCATGTCTGCACCGAGGTCCTCTGCAGATACTCAGTTGACTGAAGGAGGGGGTGAACATTGGAGGAGACGTCATGGTTCGGCTCGGTTTGAGCACCAGACCAGCATCAGCCTCCGGTTCAAGTTTGACAGAAAGATCTGGACTCTGGTGGCCGTGCATCTGTCAAAATGACTGGTCATGTGACCATGTGACCATAGCTGATGTTTTATTTGAGGCCTTTGCATTTTAATGACGAGACAGTGATCCTGTTCTCGTCCTAGTAACATGTTAACTGTGCTTATCTACACTTTATGATTCTTGAAATATTCTTGGATTCTCAATGACACACTTCCTCTGTGTGTGTGTGTGTGTCTGTGTGTGTGTGTTAGGTGATAACCAACCATGCTGAAATGGTTTTCCGGCGAGGAGGGAGAGCCAGGATCTGCAGTAAGTTCACGTTTCTACCAGCAGTCATACATGAAACTACCTCTGCTTATGAAATTAACTGGTTCTGGAAGTAGTTTCATAACCTGAAACTTTCGTAAGTAGAGGCTCGTTTTCCATGCAAATGTCCTAATCCGTTCCAAGCCCCCCAAAATTCTAACATAATTTTTTTTATAAATTATAAATAATACATGAAATGACATAAAAACCTGTCAGAAATACATGTTAGAACTAGAAAAGCACTCAGAGAGCGCAGACCTCCATTAAACGCAACAATTATCGAACATTTGAAAGTGATCCAGAATCCAGGATTTCTTCTGGATCACACCCAAAATGAAATCAGTTCTTCCTTTTCACATTTCTGACAACTCCTGAAAATTTAATCAAAATCCATCCATAACTTTTTGAGTTATCTTGAACACAGACAGACAGACAGATAAACGCCGGCAAAAACATAACCTCCTTGGCGGAGGTAAAAATTGTTTGTTTACCTGGTTGCTGGGTTACGTTCATACAGACAAGGGGCCCTCCTAGCCAATGGGATGCCAGGAAGATGCTAAGCGATAGCCAATGGGATGCCAGGATGATGCTAAGCAATAGCCAATGGGATTCCAGGAAGATGCTAAGTGGTAGCCAATGGGATGCCAGGAAGATGCTAAGCGGTAGCCAATGGGATGCCAGGAAGATGCTAAGCGATAGCCAATGGGATTCCAGGAAGATGCTAAGCGGTAGCCATTGGGATGCCAGGATGATGCTAAGCGGTAGCCATTGGGATGCCAGGAAGATGCTAAGTAGTAGCCAATGGGATGCCAGGAAGATGCTAAGCGGTAGCCAATGGAATGCCATGAAGATGCTAAGCGGTAGCCAATGGGATGCCAGGAAGATACTAAGCAGTAGCCAATGGGATGCCAGGAAGATGCTAAGCGATAGCCAATGGGATGCCAGGAAGATGCTAAGCGATAGCCAATGGGGTGCCAGGAAGATGCTAAGCGGTAGCCAATGGGGTGCCAGGAAGATGCTAAGCCGTAGCCAATGGGATGCCAGGAAGATGCTAAGCGGTAGCCAATGGGATGCCAGGGAGATGCTAAGCGATAACCAATGGCAGAGCAGCTCTGATGCACTCGCTTTCAAACAGAGATACAGAGCCGACAGCTATGTTTACGTTCGGTAAACTCTGGGAGCTGCGAGTAGCAGCGCTACTGGATTTTTGCCTTTCGTATTCTGAAATTTCTTTTGTAACTAGAGGAAACGCCTTGGAGGCGTTTCGTAACCTGAAAATTTCGTATGTAGAGGCATTCGTAAGTAGAGGTGCCACTGTATTTTACAAGCTTATTGTATTTCCCTTTATGAAACAATTCATGAGGCAGGAAGTCATTATTGCACTTCTGCTTTTCCATTGTTTTTTTTTTAAATAAATAAAAGGTTTAACCAGCATTAATTGTTTCCACCCCGTCATGGATGGACCTTTTATCGTGGCATCATTTCCTGTCATGTTGGCCAGCGTTATCAGTGGAGGCCCAGTAAAAGCTTTGCAGCGCGTTTCACATCCAGATAAACTGGAGTGAGTCATAGACGGCTGAGCCGGGGCTTTGGCTGGGACAGCTGGGTCCTGCTTCCTGTGGTGGGGATTAACACCCCCCCGCCGTCCCTGTCCTCTCTGCCTTCTTATCTCTGTTTTATCCAGGAATGCAGTTAATGATAAAACTGATCGGATCGTCTCAGGTGGGTTAGAGTTAACACGTATAACCGACGTGTAACCGAAGAGCCTGTTTAAAACAAGTTGACCAGAGTGCTTTTCACAACCTCCAGTCCGTGGAGCGTACACGGCGCACAGAGACCCAGTCCTGTTAAATGCTAACATGCACAGATTCACTGGACTTTAACTGCATTATCTGTGTTAGCAGGGGTTCGGTCTAGTTCAGGTGGACTCAGTCATGAGATGAGTTCAGTCGGACTAAAACAATAGCTTTTCCTTTCATTATTATTATTTTTAATAGGAATGCACGATAACTGTTTTTTTAAAACCGATATGATAACCGATAACTTTCAGCTCCTAAAGGCTGATAACTGATAACACACACATATACCTAAGATCATTACATCAATACTATGAACAAAATCAAAAACAGTTTTGACTCTTTAAATTAACAGATATTTATTTTTTCCAATGAAAAACTATTGGCAAGCCTCTCAAACATTTTCATAAAGCTATCAAACAAACCTATTTGATATCTCACATTAACTTAAATAAGGTTCATTACTGACTGATATAAAAATAAAGGCTCCTTGAACTGATGGAAATACATGAATCAGAATTACTAACTGAAAAAATGCATTCCTTAATGACAATAAAAAATAATGCAGTGTGCATAATGTACTGACAGAAGTTGGACTTGTCTGTGTAAATAAACTGAAAAAGTGCACTCCATAGTAACAAAAAAATTACGTTTAAAAGATTTCAGCTTGTGATTCTATTCAAATGAATGCCTTTAATGAAAGTAAATGAGGTTTAGTAGTTTTAGTTTTTTTTTTAATCTCTTGGAAGCTTTAGATGAGAGAGGAGAGGGGCGTTGACTTGCTGCTGGCTTGCTCACGTTAGGTCACGTTAGCTCACGTTAGCTCACGTTAGCTCACGTTAGCGCGATTTCAAAACTCCATGGAAGCGACGGTTATGTTTCAGGTGGCTGATAAGGTTTTTCCCTCCTTCGCTTGGAGCATTTGTCACAAATAACCAGCGAACTATCTTCCTCTGAAACTTTAACTAAGTATTACACCATCGCTGCCATTTTTTTTTTTTCAGTGTACTGTTCCGCAATGCTGCATTCAAGGTGTAACGTAAATTCCCACGTTCCCTCGTTTGCTAGTCGTTTTTTCAGCCTTTTCTATTTTTTCTATTTTGTATGTGTAACATGAGGGAAAATACTGCGAATATCAATTCAAGTCATCAACTACCAAAATTATGACCGAGTTAACGAGTTGTTTTCTGGCATGAGGGGGTATTCTTGATTTTCCTTACTGAGTAATGTTTTTTCTGATTATGTCGACGTCACTTGAACATAACATTCACTGCCGGTCATTCAAGGCTCAGAGGGAGCGAGACACTGTCGTGTTAACAAAAATATATGTTATCGGGGCTATTCGTCGTGATATCGGAGTTATCGGGATGATGTCATAATTTCCTGTTATCGGCTCGATAGTTATCGTGCACCCCTAATTTCTAATGCTAAATAAACATACTGATTAATGTCCAAGAAAAATAGAAAAATTAAAGAAACAGTACAAGTAATAGTTAAGAACATTTAAAAACAGAAATAGATAATAAAATGAAACGTAGTAATAAGATTAGTTCTTAAAATAAATAACTGTCTAAAAATGCTGATACATTAGAATTAACTGCAGGTACAAACCAAGAGAAGCAAATACGTTTCCAGCTGCGTTTTTAAACGTGTCCAAACAGAGTAACAGATAGCGGCTGTGAGCAGCTTTTTAGGAGACCTGAGAGGTATTGATCCAGACTAAAGGAATAGAAATTCATCAGTTATTAAATATATTCAAACTCAGGATCTGAAGTAACCTCCTGAGTCATTTCTCTTTGCTCTTGCTGAGCTGTTCAAGGTTCTTCACCAGCCACGAGCTCTGAGTTTTGTAAATTAAGTTTTACGTGTCTTAAGTCTTTACGGGGAATGATGCACTTTTCCTCTCAACAGACGAGCCGTTGGTTGATACGTTTGAGTTGAACCTGAACATCATGTAACCTGTTGTAATAATGAACCCCTAAAAAACCTGACTGCACTCCATATTTACATTTTAGAGGGGCAGCTGGAGTGTAACGCCACAGACTGATGGCTAACACTTCCGATGAGTCTCACTACTCACCCGTCTCCCCCCCAGGGTCCCGGCTCCCCCCAGGGTCCCGGCTCCCCCCGCAAGGCTGCCGGCGATGGAGAGGTGGCCGTAGAAGAGATGGCAGAGAGGCTGGCCCAAACCGAGCAGCTTGTGGCTCAGCTGAAGGACATGATCCGGGACAAGGATGCGGTGCTTCGCTCCAAAGACGACCAGATGAAGGTGAGGACGGTTTTTCTTCTCGCTGTCAGCTGTACGGACATTTTAGAGACGAGCGTTTGGGAGGACAACATTGGAGACGCGTGAATTAAACCTCAAATGAAGGTAGGAAGCAGCATTAACCCCGTCCAGGGTGCAGGCGACTGCCTGGTTCAGGTGATCTGAGTGCTTTCGGGGAAACTCGTAATCTCACCGGTCCAGCAGAGTAGGAAGCGCCCTGCTGTAGAGACTCCCGTTGAGACCGGGGGTTGGAGGAAACTAACGAACCCGAACCCCTGCTGCCAGAGTCAGTCTGACCCCAAATAATTGCTGCTTCTGAATGAAAATGTCCATTACAAATTAAACTTAATTCTGAAGTAAGTGGCTGGTTTATTCTGATTTTAAATCTGAATAGAATAATTCCGCGGTCATGTATACACTTATTCCGCTTTAAATTAATTCCGGTCTTTCTGCGCATGCTCGTTCTCTTGCCCGTCTATCACGATGACGCTTATATTCCGCGCTGGGCTTGTTTTTGAAAGAAAATCGTCTACATGATGTTGTCGTGCTGCTGCCTCAAAAATAAAATCAAAACAAATCCAAAAAGGATGCTAATAATGTAGTCCTCCATGTTGTTGCTAATTGAGGAAGTTTGTTTTCTTCCAGTAGATGTAAATACGTAAAGACGTCCGCCCCCCCCATCCAATCAGAACCCTTCCCAACCCCCAGACCTTAAGCGGAATTGGATAAAGCCAAACAAAGTGTTTTCCATGTAAACCTCAATTCGGAATTACTATTTCCATGTAAACTCGAAGGAAAATAGTTTAATTCTGAATTATTTAATTCGGAATAATTAATTCCGAATTAAAAAACATAATGTAACCGTGGCCACTGTGATCTGAGTGTGTTTAGGCTTTGTTTATGCTGAGGTGTCCTTCACAGGTGTCCTTCCTCTCCTCATGTTATCTTCTTTTCTTATCTAATGAAAGGCGGCGCCGGATATCTGGCGGCGGTCTCGGTACACCGTCGACCCATGTCCTGCACCATTTGTCTGCATGTTTTCTTGGATGATGAATTGCAATGACCCATCATTGTGCTGGGACGCTGGCTCAGTGACATAAAAGGCATCTTGACTCTCGACTGTATCTGCTGCAGAGAACAGCATTGCCTTTATTATCAGAGAAACCTCCGTCAGCTGTCCCACATGGCTTCATGACACCATTTGTGCGCTCTGTTACGGCCCGAGCGGCTGCGTGGGCATCTGTCAGCCAAACACAGCTGCTCAGCTGACTACCTGGTGATGACTGACGACTGCAAGTGTCTCCTACTCACCCAGATCTTGTTAATTGTTAAACCATCAGCTCAGAGCTTTAGTAAAGACAGGAATGTGAGATTGCGGCTTTGTTGCTCAACATGAACACGTGTTGCACCTCACATCCTGGTCCACTTCACTACATCGCTACATTTCACAAAGTTTCTGCACCCGGTGCAGCTAATTGCTCATCGAGCCGCTCATCATGAGGTAAAAACGTTCTCGCTCATGACTTAGGTGGAGAAGGAGGCGTGTGAGGCGAAACTGTCGAAGCTTCGTCTCCAGAACAAGGCCAAAGTGACGTCCCTGACCTCGCAGCTGGAGGAGCTGAAGAAGCAGCGGGGAGACCCCAAGAGCCCAGCACACAGCAAGAAGGTACGAGACCACGTTCACACGTTTGGTTCAAAGGTCCGGTTAGGAACCAGAGAGCTCTTCACAAACTGAACCAGCTGAAAAAAAAAAAGATCCGACGTGAAACGTTCTGCTTCCCCTCAGGGTCCATCAGAGGGCGCTGGAGAGCAGGCCAACCGAGGGAAGATCGTCCTACTGAAGAAGAAGGTGGAAGAACTTGAACAGCAGCTCGCACACAGAGATGAGGAACTGGACACCAAGGTGAGACTTCATCTTTCCAGAAGTTTCTTTTTTCTGTGCCTCCGTGAGGAGAGGATACATCCAATTTGATGGACTGCTGAGTTTGTTGTTGAGATTTCAGGATATAGATGCTTAAATTCAGGTTATAGTTAATAACAATTCAGAATGAAAAGAATATACTATTTAAGTGCTGTTTTGGTCTTAGCATTGCACTTTTATATTTGCTCAGGTAAATAAGTTGCTTTAACATGATTGTACTGCCCTCTAGAGGTGTGAATCTGACAGCGGCCTGTCATACCATCTTGCCATCATCCAATCTTCTTTTTTTTTTTTCGTCCTAAACGCTTGTAGAAAAAAGAGTTGGAGTCGCAGCGGCAGCGAGGCGAGGACATGGACGCCATGTTGACAGAGAAGGACAAGAGGCTGGCAGAGAAAGAGGCCTACATTGTCCACTTGCAGATGGGACTGGCTGGAGATCAGCCCGTCCCAGCGGCGTCGCAGCTGAAGGTCAGTCGTGGACATCACGCTAACATGCTAACACGCTAACATGCTAACTGGGAAAAAAAAAAAAAGATGGCCGATGTCGATGCTGCACGTCTTCAGGTGGACGACGGCGGTGCGATGCAGGAGCTGCAGCTGCTGGTCCAGAGCCTGACCAAGAAGGTGGGAGAAGCAGAGGAACGCTACAGTTTGCTGCAGGAGCAGACGGACAGCCTCAAAGAGCTGCTGGCCACAGAGAAGGAGCAGTACAGCCAGAAGGAGGGCATGTACAAGCAGAACGTAGGTGGTTTTTTTTTAAAAGTCATCCCAGAGGCCTGCAAAGGTGTCAACCTTCTAGAGTTCAATCCTCCTCTTGTCTCGTCTTCACGTTCAGATCCAGACATTCAAAGACATCATCATCCAGAAGGACAGTCAGCTGATGGAGATCAACCAGATGCACGAGCAGGAGCTCTTTAAGCTGGCGGCCAAGTCGGACGCCAGCGCAGACCTGGAGCAGGTGAGGAAGTTATTCAGATGTAGCGTAGGTTCACGACCAGTTGCTCCATTCGCCTGAAGCCACGTGCTTCTTCTCCACAGCTTCTGAAGGCATTAAAGCAGAAGCTTCACGAGAAGGAGGAGGTCCTGCTGGGTAAAACTCAGGTCATCGATGTTCTCCAGGGGGAGGTGGATGGCAGGGACCAGCAGATAAAGGTCAGCAAAGACGCTCTGCCGTCTGTTACAGTGTCAGCTAAACCTACATACAGTATTGACCCGCGGTATTTAATAGCCATTAGTCGAAGCCTTCTGCAAACGATGAGTCAAATGACACCTAACGATTGACGCCGCAGGAGCTCGCCGAGCGTCTGCGTCGGCTACAAGTGGAACGAGAGAGCCTCATGTCCAAGATGGAGGCGGAGAAGCACGTGATGCGAGCACAGCTCCGCGACCTGATGGAGAAGCAGCAGGCGGAGGTGCAGCGGATGACCCAGCAGCACCAAGCACAGGTGGACCAGGTCCAGCAGGACCTGCTGGGGGAGCTGGAGGAGCTCAGGAGAACCTCCACGGCGGTGCCGCCGGCTGGCCCGGAGCCCCCAGGAGGCGGAAACCCGCCCACCGATTCAGCCGCCGTCCGGAGGATCGCCGAGCTGGAAGGTTGCTGCTTCATCCCTGTTAATCACTTTGATTGTTTCAGCTGGTGACGCAGCCCCTTCATCCGTTTAAAACAGCCATTCCCAAACTTCCGGACACCAAGGCCCAATTTGAAATGTGAAAAATCTCTGCAGCCCACCCAAACCTTTAATCACAGCTGTGATCAACATACAAGCTATGGTCCAATATTAATGTAAGGTGACACTTGTCTTATTACGTTAAGATGACAGTGTTTTAGTATATACATTTTTAAAAAATCATGTCATAAATATTTTTACAGTAATTAAAAGCATATTAAAAAAATACAGGATTTATAACATATTTGTTTATTTTTAATGACCTCTACGCGGCCCACCTGCAGTACCACGACGACCCACCAGGGGGCCGCGGCCCACACTTTGGGAATGACTGGTTTAAAAGAATAATGAAACTCTTCTGACGTTTAATATCGCCGTGTAATTAACACCATCACTTGTTCGCCTCGTTCGTTTCAGCTGAAGCCAAGCAGAAAACGGAGGAGGCCAGCAGATCTGAGGCCAAGTTCCTGAAAATGAAAGCGTGGTCGAAATCTCGAATCAGACAGTTGGAGGACGAGCTTAAGAAAAGCCAGGTGAGGCATCTAAATGGTTAAAAGGTCTGCAGCCGTCTTCCCGCCCTAAACCTGCATGCATCAGACCAGCTTTGATGTAGTTTTCCTTTCATCTCTGACATTTGATCATCTGCAGCTTGCTGTTTTCAGTTTTCTGTTCTGCATAATATTTAATTCATTTTTTTTAAAAGGCAGCTGTAACCTTAGACGCCCTCTCTCTGCTCCCGTTTCAGGCTGGAGTTGCTCCTCCAGACCTGATGGCACTCCGGAGTCAAATCACAGCGCTGGAGGAGGAGAGGGAGGAGAACCGGTGGAAGGTGGAGCAGTACGAGGAGCTTAAAGCGAATAACGGTACTGAGGAATAAACCGAACCTTCTTTCCCAGGCGGAGCAGAGATATCAGCTCAGGATGATGTCCTTCTGAACTTCCAATCTTAATTGAATCTTCACTGCTGCTTTGATAAGAGACTCTTTTTTTTTTTTTTTCTTTCAGAGATGCTGGAGGCTAAGCTGGTGCTGTACGAGGAGCAGCAGAGGATACTGCAGGCGGACCTGGAACAGTTCACCAAGAGGGCTGCTTCTCAGGTCGGGGACTCTCAACCTTCTGCTTCTCTGCGTGGCTGAGCAAAACACGAGCCTCTCTCCAGGGTTATAATAGTTTTGGATTTTCCATTAGTTTTAGTTTTTATTTAGTTTTTAGTTTAGTTTTTCCAAATTCAGTTAGTTTTAATTCGTTTTTAGAGCAGTTTTACTAGTTTTTATTCGTTTTTGTTTTGAAATTTTTAGGGTGAATTACAATTCCTCTCTTAACCCTCAATTTTTGGCCCTCAATCTTAACCCTCGAAAGTAAGTGTCAGGACTATCTTGTGGCTTAGAAATGGGACACCCCTCGAGTGCAGTTACGTCTTCAGACTGAAATGTATCAGAGCCGTGTTGTCTCTGTATTTCCTGAAATGACACAGGGATAACATTGAAACAAGCGTCGTATATTCTCCAAATAATATTAGCAAATAACACAATAGAGGATACATTATTCAGTCCTCCGCCGCTACACAACAAGGTATACAAGTACCGTGAAGCCGACCGGGACCCGCCGGCCGCCGACGACCGGGACCGCCGGCGGAAAACATCGTAAAGTAAAAAAATAAATGTTACTCAACAACAATATTAATCCATGAAAAAAGTCTCAAACAAAGACAATAAGATGGTTTCGTAACATTTATATCTTTAAGAACTACGAATATACTTACATTTGTAGCTAGCTTTTTTTGTCGCCATCCTTCTCGAAGATATCTTGGCTAAATTACTCAGTGCCTTCTGGGTAGCCCTTACTTCCAAGGGTGGTGTCGGAAAATCTCAATTTTGAAGGCGATACAGCCCTCAAACTCGTCCCTCAATTTGACTTTCTTAGAATCGGGACAGCACTGACACTTAGCGGGAGCGCGCATTTTTGATATTGAGGGTTGAGATCAAGGGTTAAGGGAGGAACTGGAATTCACCCATAGTCTAGTTTTTATTAGTTTCAGTGTAAGTTTTAGTTTTATTTTGTAAATTAGGGTTGTAATTTTGGTTGGAGTGAAGCACTGAACTTTTTGAAGGCTATCGAATCACATAGTCGTGTTTACATTCCGGTCTCAATAAACATATTTATCAATGCATCTTCCCTCTTGTGGTGTTCCTGCGTATTTACTGACCAGCAGCTATCTGGTCTCCATGGAAACAGTCCATTATAGTTGCTGTTTTCTCCCGTTCCTTCCCAACGCTGACTGGCCTGCAGCTGTAGCTTCTCTTTCCATGGGGGCTAGCTTAGGCTAGCTTATCCAGCTAGTCTTGGTTAGCCTTCTTTTCAGGGGGCTAGCTTAGGCTAGCTTATCCAGCTAGTCTTGGTTAGCCTTCTTTTCAGGGGGCTAGCTTAGGCTAGCTTATCCAGCTAGTCTTGGTTAGCCTTCTTGTGTGAGCTTTTCAAATGGACTTTCAGATTCGTGGGTTTTTTTCCCCTTGAGAAGTATTCCACACATTGTATCACCTGCTTCTACAACAAGGCACTTATTTTTATCATTAACACAGTCATAGTCAAAGAAATCCCAAATTGGACTGAGACGCTTTCTCCCAACTTTTGCCGTAGCCATCACTGCTAATCACTTTTTTATTTTTTTTTTGCGGTTGTTGTTGTACGGCGGAGCGAAGTTAATAGATTTCAAACGTTAATGAGGAAAAAAAATTACAAACACGAAAGTGAAGGACGTTCTTGTATTTAATTTTAGTTCTTTTTATAAACACATAATACAGTTTCAGTTAGTTATCATTTTAAAAAAAAACTCATTTTTATGTTATTTCAGTTAACGAAAATGTTTTTTCAATTCTAGTTTTCATTATTTCCTTCGATTTCGTTAACGATAATAACCTTGCCTCTACCCCCCTCCCCCCCTCAGGCCAGTGAGTCGGGCAGCGCCGACGACATTCAGAGCCAGGTTCTGGAGTGGCAGGAGATGGTGGCGGAGGCGGTCAGCGCCAGGGACCGAGCCAGGGAGGAGAAGGCGGCCGTGGCGCTGCGCATCAGTCACATGGAGGAGGAGAGAGAAGGTGAGGCGACGCACGAACTGGACCGGTGAACACGCCCTCACCTCTGTAAAGAGCCAGAATCATCGGGATACCAGTCACGGGGTTTTAACCCAGCAGCCAAATTACAGGAAAACTGACAAATCTCCATGTTTTTGACATTAAGGATGTTTTATCTTTGAATTTCTGCTGAAAAACGCCGTGCAGCTGGTGTGGAGTCGACCGGTCGGTGGTTTCTACAGTCGGTGCCTTTAACTCGTGGCCCGACCCTGTTACCCAGGATTCCTCTTTTCACCGTCATC
This sequence comes from Hirundichthys speculiger, assembly GCA_018398805.1. Classification (NCBI taxonomy): domain Eukaryota; kingdom Metazoa; phylum Chordata; class Actinopteri; order Beloniformes; family Exocoetidae; genus Hirundichthys; species Hirundichthys speculiger. The sequence goes on along the minus strand of JAGFBZ010000775.1, from coordinate 519,182 downwards.
GTCATACTTGGCAGATGATCAATCTCAAATTGTATCACAGACACTTAAATATAGAGGATTTAGATCTGTTTTTTTTTTCTTCCTCTACTGATGAATTTGTATTTAATCATGAGATGGAGGAAAAGTATCAGGAGAGCTCTTGTCTTTCTGCTCGTCAACGAAACGCTCCAGCTTTATTTGAATCAACGAGTGAGAAGGAATCTTATTTTTTCTGTTTTTTATCAAGACCCGCTAAACCCGAGTTGTTGGTGATTTATTTCCACACAGCAGGTTTCTTCCTGACGTCGCGGCGCGTCTTCGTCCTCGTATTGCAGGCTGCAGCTCAGGAAGGTGGGACGCCCCTAAAATCGTTGTTTTAGCGGTCTGTCAGGTCGTCTGCAGTTGGAAGTGTTGAAGTGTCGCTGAGTTCTGCAGCCAAGTTTTTTAAACTTCAGTGCACGGAGCAGCAACGGCGTGCTGGCCGCGTCCTGTCTGACGACAGCTTAACTTTACACACTCGTCTGTGCTTCACGGAGAACTCAACACTGGTTTAAAGCACAATTATGTGACACGTAAGGACGCAGGAAGGAGATGATGAAGGCGTTAAACGTTTAAGGGACTGTCAAGCTGGGACTCATATGAGACAGCTCTTATAAAACATTTAAAGTGTCAAAAAAGACACTCCTGTGGGCTGGAGGAGCAGTCCAGTCTGCATGTTTTAATTATATCGCTTTCATTTCAACCACATGGAGATCTGTTCCTTTCGGTTTGAAGATAAACAGCGTGTTCTCGTGTAAAACGGCCAGTAAATCAGTCTTGAATATTCGGTTCTTATGAAATAAATGCTTTACAGCTACAGTTTTAACCTCTTTTTGTTTGCTGCTTTCAGAGTATATAGTAATTATATCTGAGTTAGTGCTGGGTGGTATACCGGTTCATACCGAATACCGGTGTTTATTTTTCTTATGATATCAATTTTTCATATACCGTAATACCGGTGAGTATGTACTGTAGCGTACACAACGTTGGGAACGCCACGCGGCGGAACGTAAGTGCCGCAGAACATTGTTTGACAGGGGACTGTTTTGCAGTTGCACTGGGGGCACAGCACGCTACTAGTTCGGGACAGCGAAAGTCCCAAAGTGGAAGCTCCAGAACGGCAACATGAGACTGAGGAACTTCTTCCTAAACGAGGAGACGTGTCTGTCGGGTGGAAGTTCTTTGGATTTAAAAAAGACGACGTCCAACAAACTACAATAATCTGCAAATGTTGCCGAGCTAAAGTTGTAGCCGCAGGAGGCTATACCAGGCTGGTGTTGCCTCCCGCGGCTACAACTTTAGAACGTTGTTTACATTGGCCACAGTTAAATGATGTTTTTTAATTCGGAATTAATTATCCCGAATTAAATAATTCTGAATGAAACTTTTTACCTTCGAGTTTACATGGAAATAGTAATTCCGAATTGAGGTTTACATGGAAAACACATTTGTTTGGCTTTATCCAGTTCCGCTTAAGGTCTGGGGGTTGGGAAGGGTTCTGATTGGATGGGGGGGGGACGTCTTTACGTTTTTATGTCTACTGGAAGAAAACAAACTTAGCAACAACTCGATTAGAAACAACATTCCACTTATTTTTGACCTGGGTGGTGTCTCTATCTGCGAAACCTCCTTCATTTAACCTGGTCGCTACAACTTTGAATAGCTCACAATTTTTATGTTTCCTGCCATCTGTTCTTTTAATTATTTCCAGTTCCTCCAAGCTATTTATTAAATAAATCGTCTCTGCTCTTGAACACCGTTTACTGCGTGCCGCCATCTTGAAACTTTGTTTTGAAAACAAGCCCAGCGCGGAATATAAGCGTCATCGCGACAGACGGGCAAGAGAACGAGCATGCGCAGAAAGACGGGAATTAATTTAAAGCAGAATGAGTGTTTACATGACCGCGGAATTATTCTGTTCGGAATTAAAATCAGAATAAACCAGCCACTTACTTCAGAATTAAGTTTAATTCGGAATGGACATTTTCATTCAGAATTAGGTGTTTACATGGTAACTTTTATTCGGACTTAACTTTAATTCTGAATTAAAGAGGAATTAAACTTCCCATGTAAACGCACGGATTGTGTAGTTAATGTTGATTTTTTTTACAAAATATGTTTTTCAAGTTGTTTGCAAAATTTGAAAAATAAAAGGGTTCTGTATTTTAACTGCAACTATCATTCATTCTGATTCCTTCACTTAATTAGAATCACGAGTGCTACCTCTTTGTAATTAGTATCATTTTGTGAGGCCATGCAAACCTGTATTAATACTGGTGTAGATATGAATGTTTTTCTACAATATTCACTCCTCGTGACAGTAAAATAGGTCATTTTAAGACAATTTACTGCAGCAATTCCTCTCTAAATGATTAGAAAATGTGGTTAACACCCAGTTGTGCCTTCAAAAAAAAAAATACAGTGATATACCGTGAAACCAATATAATTTTGAAAAATACCGTAATATAAATTTTTGGTCATACCACCCAGCACTACTCTGAGTGAACAGATTAAAATGTAAGTGTCACAGAGCCTCAACGTCCCATATTAAGCTGCAGCACAGTCTGGGTTTCTGCCAGTTATTCCTTCCACAGGTCCTCTGCTGTGTGACTGAACATCTTTTATTTTTCCCCTGTCCTGACCGTCGTCATGTGGGAGATTCGGGGTTTCACTCTGCGCTGCCTCCCATCTCCTGGACCTCCTCCCCACCCCGACTCCCTCTCCAGCCCCTGCTCCAGGGATGGGGGCAGCCACGCAGAACAGTTTCCCATCAGTTTTGTGCATGCAGGCTCCTCCCAAACCTCCCCGGCGCAGCCGTCGCTCACTGCGCTGCCTGCAGCTTCCCTGAGCTTCACCTCCGTCGGGGGGAAAGTTCCAGGCAGCGCAGTGACAGGATGCACTGAAGAGTCTGCCGTCTCGTTCCTCCTCTTATTCCCCTCCTTCTCTGTTGTCACTCTCAGACTTCCTCTGCCCCTGTCGTCTCTCTCTTTTTTTTTTTGTCTTTGTGGTATTTTATTGCTCTCCGCCAACAATTGTGATTTTTAACCAATCAGAATCACCGCTTTCCTTTGACTGGGATGACAGATTTCCTCTAACGCCGGGATGATACTAACACGCCCTTTAGCTTCACACTGCACATTTCTCAGAATAATTTCATTGCTTTTATTTTATTTTTTTTTTATTCTCATTTATTCCACAAGGAAAGTGAAGCACAAAGAGGATCGTATTTGTTGGTTCAAGACTGATGATGCTCGGAGGAGACGAGGCCTGTGCTTCCGTTTATCTGAGTTTGGTTTTGTGCCTCTGGCTGTTAAATTGCTGAAGTGCGTTTGACATTAATGAACCCAGTGTGAGTGACAGTCGAGGGCCTCGCACTAATTCAGAGAGTTTCATCAAGCCGTGAAACGCTGACGAACGTTTTCAGGGTCGGTCTTTGATTGGAGGTTGCTGTTGTCTCGTTTTGTTCGAATCAGGCAGTGAAACTTTGGTGGTTCAGGTGTGATCTGCATGGGGGGCACAAGCACTAACCTGCTCATCCTTCTCTTCCAGAGCTCCTCGCATGTTGCTTTTACTTGGTTTCGCCTAATTAGTTGATGACTAATGACTTCAAGCGTTAATTAAAGACGCGGCGACTGAAACTTCACCAACATAAGCTGCTAAACTGTCCATGAAAGTGTCCATCACGTTGTTCATGAGCAGTTTTCCATTTCTGGAAAAGATACTTGGAAGTGTCAAGTCAATCAATATCCAAGTTTAGGGGGGTTTTTTTCGACAGAAAAAAAACTTTCATGGGACTAAAAGGTTCATCTGGTCATTACCAGGTCTAAAACTTAACGAGGCGTCAGACATGAAGTGGTGACGTTTACTTCCTGGACATCATTTTCACGAAGGTGGATGTAAATTAGGGTGAAGTGATAAAGATGTCCAGATGGTATGTCCAGATGGTAAAGAGCAGATAAGTTATTAATGAGTTAATTAATGAGTAACAGTCCATCGTTGCTCTACCTGGGGCTTCACTGCAGGGTTTGCAGGTCACCTGGAGCTAAAAACCAGGAGGAGGAGCTATCCTACTCTGATCTGGGCCTGTGTGACCTCACCATTTACTGTTGATCCAAACGGCTCCCTGAATGAGAAATATTCAGGACGACGCCATTTCAAATGCCCAAATAATTAGTTTCAAACAATAATAATTAGGGCTGGGCAACGATTAACATTTTTAATCGCGATTAATCGCATGATTACCTGATTAATCACAATTAATCGCATTGTATACGCAAAATCAAATACAGTGATCCCTTAGTTATCGCGGTTAATGGGGACCGGCGCCCCCCCGCAATAATCAAAATCCGCGAAATGGAGGCGGAGCCCCCCCGAGCCTAAATAATGTGTTTAAAATATGTTTAAACACCGCAAAAAGTAGCGAGACACTGCAGTGACACAAGACAAAGGCTAAACTGGTCTTTCTGTTTCCCTCACAGCCTCTGGTCTCAAAACTGTCAATCAATCAATAACTTTTTTTTTTTTTCATAATAAAGACCTAAGCTTTAGTCAGGAGGGAGGGCTTTTCACCCGCTATCTTCTCCTCCCGGTATTTAAAAGAACAACAGCAGAGAGAACAAAAGGGTGTTTTTATCTGTTTGTCTTTGCAAAAGGGAGTCTAATCAGTGAACCTGATTGTAGAAACTTAAATTGGAACAAAGTCTCTCTCTTACTAAAACAGTTTTACACCAACGGTCATTTATGTAAACACATACTCCACCTCCGCATGATTTCCCAGTTGTTGCAGACCCTCTGTCGGTGCGGAGCGGTGATCTAGACGGGGACGGAGGTCCGCTCTGCTCCGCACCGACAGAGGGGAGGAGCGGAGCGGACCTCCGAACCCATCTAGATCACCGTCAACGTCCCTTTCCCCGAGCCAGGTCTCAGAGACCAGGATGCAGGCTTCTTTAAATACATGCTGGTCGCAAACAACAGCCTGTAGTTCCTGTTTTATTACGGAGAGCGCAGACGTTGGACAGGATCATTGAAGGGAGGGGGATGATGCGCAACAGGTGTTGCCGTCTCATGCGCTCCTGTACGCCGCTTCTCCTGCCTCGCCTCCTCGGTTTCCGTCATGGAGGTACAAAGTTGTCACCTTCCCCGTGCTCGGTCAGGAAAGACTAGGTCTGCTGGTGGGCCGCTGATCACGGGATTTGAGAATTTTAACAGATAGTCTCTGGAATATTGAATGGAGCTGTCAGCAACCCCAGGTGACATGAGGACGCAGCACCACCAATAAAAAGATCAGAGTCAGATCCACGTCACTGAATCAGGACACTCTTAATCACACAAAAGTGAGGGTGATCAATTCAAAGTGCACAGCGAGTTTAAAAGTTTAAGTAAAAAATAACAAACTTAAAACTGACATGCTTCCCACTGCTGCTGGTCGCTGCGTCGTGCATGCGCCCAGTAAATGCGTAAATGTAGTAAATGCGTCTCGGCCAAACAGCGCCCAGATTCTAGAGTTCTGTCTGTGTTTCTTTGTTGCTTACAGGAGGCTGTGAGTCATTGTTTGATGTTTCGCTGGCAGCTGCAGCCTCTCGTCTGCTGTGGGGTGGATTTTCGCAGAATTTCAGCGATTATTTCTTGATTTTTTTATTATAATATATTTCTGAAAAAAATCCGCGATGGACTAAAACCGCGTTAGTCAAACCGCGATGTGGCAAGGGATCACTGTAATGAATTCAAAAGTAGTGTAAAGGTCACTTTTATTTAAATGTTCTGCTGCCATATGAACTAAAGTATCATAACATTTGTTGTTCAAACACTTTTAACATCAGCACTTGTCAGTAAAACATATTTAGTGTAAATCTCATCTTAAAAAATGTAAAATAAAATAAAGCTTATTGCCACTGCCAGGACATTAATGTCATCCTGTTTTTCTAATTTTTTTTTTTTTTTTAAGTCTACAAACAAAATCCAACAAAATGATTGTGGCTCAGCACAATCAGAACATTAAAACAGGTATTTTCTGAGGTAACAGCAGAAACTTTTAACGGGGAGTTCAACTTGTCAGTTGTTACAAATAACCTTGTTTCTGTTGAATCCTCCGTCTGGGAGAACTTTAAAATGAAAATGTCAATTGTGAATCAAAAATTAAAAAAAAAATTTAAAAGTGACATTTTATTATATTTCAATTTTTGACTTGGATTACAAAAATTACAAAAATTAAAAAACGGGCCACAGAGCTGAATTTGTTATATAATCGAGGACTGAACTTTCTGTTGTCATTACACATCTGTGCCACTAGATGGAGCAGCACTGCAGTAACCAGCTAGAGAACAGCAGGACAGTGAACACATGGAGCAGATCTGATGGAACATGGAGGAATGACGTGAAAGTTTTGTTCCAGTCCAGAATTTTTTTTTCAGACAGAATTCTTAATATTGCTACCTGAGTTGTTACCCGAACTGTAAAGTTTACGGATTTTTACTGTTCTCCAAGTCTGTTTTAGCTTTTCCATGTTTACCTGTGAATTATCTTCCGGTTCCGCAGCATCCAGTAACAGACTTTTCAAAACAAAAGCATGTGAGCAACATGCGCTAACGCAGGATAAAATAAACATCGCTGTTAATAAATTAATGAGTTAATGCGATAATAATGCGTTAACTTGCCCAGCCCTAATAATAATGATAAAGTGCTCCCTGTAAACCTCAGCACAGTGCGATGGTTTTGATCCAGTTGACCTTTGGGTCCCATCTTTTCTCCATCAGAAGTACGTCAGGGTGGGAGTTGAGGCCTTCAGCGCTCCAGTTCAAATTTTATTAAGATTAAATTCAGAGAGTGAGGGAAAACTTTTAATAAAACGGCACGTGGTCCAGACGTGTCCTAAAGTTCACGCGCCGGGCCGGACTTTTGTCACTGTTTCTGTGTGAACCGGATCTGGGCCAAAGCCGGTTCAGGTGTGGTCCCACAGGCCCAGAGAAACACGTCTGTTGGTGAAACGGCAGTCCTGAATCTAGATCTGTGCTCTCCACTGACCGCTGCTTTAACCCCTGACCTCTCCTCTCTCTCTGCCCCGCCCCCCGCTCTAAGCCACACCCCCACTCTTCTCCCGCACGTCAAAAAAATCAGCCTGCTGTCACAAAACAGATGGGAACAGTTTGTTCTGATAAATCTGACATTTCCCTGCTTGCATCCTATGCTGCTACATGAAAAAAAAAAAACAACAGGAGAAATTCCCTCAGATCTGCAGCCGTCTGGTGTTTCACAGCGATGAAATACCAGCGTCGTAAAAACGGGCGCTCTCCTTCCTCCCGCTGCCACTCGTACTCCCCGTCTCCCACATGTTTGAATGCTGTTTTCCTCTGCTCTGTAAATCAGACGTGCATGGCTCTGACCAGAATGATGCTTTTTGAAGTGTTTCTCAGGTCCACAGACTTCACGCAAACACTGATGTCCATAAACGACGTCGTCTGAGTTACGCTCTTCCCTCATCTCTGATTCTCCCCGTCTCTGCCTCCTCACCTCTCTGGCGGTCTCAACCTTCTCTCTCACCGCTTTCACTGTTGGATTAAGCTGTATTTTTTTTGCGTATGTCTGTTGTGTTGAAAGTGCCTCATCTCCTCCATCAGCGAAACCACCGACGCCATAACCGTCACCTGCTCCTCATCTCTGAAATCCTGTCACAGAGTTTCTTTCTCCTTCCTCCTCTTGCCATAATTCTGTCCAGTTCATTTTGTATTCACTTCCCATCCATAAACACATCAACCCAACACCCCCCCCTCCCCCCCTTTCCCTGTGGCACAAAACTGATTGAGGATGACTGGTTCTTTCCTGGCTGCTCCGATCCAGCACTGGCCACTCGGCAGCAGGAGTTGGAGGAGGAGCTGGCTCAAGCCCGGGGGCTCGGCCAGCACAGAGCCAAGAAGCTGGTGGATCCAGCCCGGCGAAGCCTGCAGGTAGGTGGGCCGCCTGACGCGTCGGACGTGACTGTGCTTTTGTTCTGGTTGCACCAGCGTTCCCGCAGATGCGTTTCAATTCACGAACTCGCTGCCTCCTTCTGTGGCATCATGGGAGGATCAGAAGAAACCAGCCAAGATATCAGGTAGAGAGCTGTGGACCTCCACCGGTCTGGTTCACCCTGGCCCAGTTTCCAGATGTCTGAAGGAGCCTCGTTCATCTGCTCCACCAGTTCTAGAACCACCATGGGATTGTCCACCATCATGGTCCTCAGGAAGGAGACAGTTCTGAGTCCCAGAGATGAACCTGAACCAACCCCAGAACAGAAGCTGAACAGCTGGTGAAGATGCTGCTGAAGCTGGTCAGAGAGGGTCATCATCCACAGAGAAACCAGTCCTGGACCAACATGGACTGAAGGACCACTCAGCCAGGAAGAAGACATTACTCCAGAAGAGACAGAACAGAGACACATTACAGTTTGGAGACGCTCACAGGGACAAAGAGCTTCATTCCTGGAGACATGTCCTGGTCTGATGGAACTAAAACTGAACTGTTTGGACATGATGACCATCGTTACATCTGGAGGAGAAAGACCTGAGAACACCATCCAGCTGTGAAGCACGGGGGTGGCAGCATCATGATGTGGGGGTGTTTAGCTGCAGGAGGGACTGGTGGACTTCACTAGATAGATGACATCATGAGGAAAGAACATTCTGGAGAAACGTTGAAGCAACATCTCAGACATCAGCCAGGAAGTTAAAGCTTGGTCACTAATGGGTCTTCAGATGGACGACGACCCTGAACGCACCACCAGATTAGTTACTGAGAGGCTTCAGGACTACAGAGTCCATGTTCTGGAGTGGACACCACAAAGACCTGATCTCAGTCCTGGAGAACATCTGTGGTCAGAGCTGACTCAGTTCCTCCGGTTCTGTCAGGAGGACCGGACTCAGAATTCAGGAAACTACTGAGAGAAGCTTCTGGAAGGAAACCAGAACGACTGAGCCGAGACAGTTTAGAGACAATGAGGCCAGATACTGAGGAGGTGATGGAGACTCCTGACTCTGGAGAAACTCAGTCATAAATCATCTCTCATTATTCTGGAAAGGTTTGATTTATTGTCAGACAGTGGAAAAAAAAGGTTATGTGTGTGTTTTTTTTAAATACAGTTAATTTTTTAGGATTTGTTGCTTTTACAAATTTGAAGCGATTTGAAGACATTTCTGCTCTTCCTGAATTAAATAGTTCATGTCACAATATAAAGTAAAATACAAATTAGATCTAACATAACATTTAAAGTGTTTTATCATCCATCTTGACCTGTGTATCATTATTACCCAAAATCACAGTTTCAGTCCCTCCACAAACAGTCCTGATTATATTTTTCTTTTCCAGATAATGTCCCATAATTCCATCTGTCCTGTTGTGATTCATCTTTTTTTTTTTTTTTTTCCACCCGCAGGAAGACTTTGAGTTTGACGGACAGGCGTCCTTCCCGGACCCGCGGAGCACTTCAGAGAGCACGACCCCGATGGAGGGAGAGAACATGGGAGGTTGGTGGCCCGAGTACAGTACCCCCGACACAGGTGTGAAAGCCGCTGGACAGCTCTCACCGGCATGCACTCGGTCACCTGCACATTACTTTGGGAACCTCAGGTTGTCTTCGGGTTCATTTGTTGCTTTCCTTTTAACACCCCATAACAGTGTTGGACCGCTGGTTGGTTTTGCTTTATTTTATTTCTAAATTTTCCTTCAGCCTGTCTGTGTTTTTGGTTCATCGCATCCTTGTGTAATAAAAAGGTGCTCGTATTAAAACAGTGAGCTCACCCCAGATGTATTTAAAAAAAAAAAAAGAAAATTGGCAGGCATCAAACATTGATATGTTGCTTGTCATATTCATCAGTTTGAAATATTTTTTTCTGACACGTGCATGCTGGTTGAACTGGCTGGTGTTTGTGAGTGAGGGCGCTGAATGTGTGTGCGGTCGTATCAGCGTTGGTGGGAAGATGCTCCCCGTTTGTGGTAAGTTTCTGTTCGCTTCCTTGTTTGCACGATCCGTTTTCCCTTTTCGTTGTCATCTCGCCTCATCCTGTCCCGTGGCCCCGTTTCCACGCTGCTCGCCATTAAAGGCAGGGTAAGCGATTCTGCGCAGGATCCACCGACCCAGATCACATCCTGTCAATCCACCAGCTTTCTCCAGTTTGGTAGAGAAAAAGAGGGTGATTTTCAAACAGGGCTCTCCATGTTTTGCGACGTCCTCAAGAAATTCCTTACCCTGCCTTTAAACCAAAAATATTCATCAGGAATAATCGGATGTTTCCAGAGAACCCGATGTTATTTTTGGTTGCTTGTGCTTCAACTTGGGGCTGTGAAATAACATTTTATTTTCTGTCTTGAGTAGGGCTGGGCAAGTTAACGCGTTATTATCGCGTTAACGCATTAATTTATTAACGTCAACATTTATTTTATTGCGCGTTAACGCATGTTGCTCACATGCTTTTGTTTTGAAAAGTCTGTTACTGGCTGCTGCAGAGCCGGAAACCAGTAAACATCAGGAAAAGCTAAAGCAGACATGGAGAACGGTAAAAATCTGTGAACTTTACAGTTCAAGTAGCAACATTAACAATTCTGTCTGAAAAAAAATTCTGGACTGTAACTAAACTTTGTCGTCATTCCTCCATGTTCCATCAGATCTGCTCCATGTGTTCACTGTCCTGCTGTTCTCTAGCTGGTTACTGCAGTGCGGCTCCATCTAGTAGCACAGATGTGTAATGACAACAGAAAGTCCAGTCCTCCATTATAAAACAAATTCAGTTCTGTGGCTCATTTTTTTTTAATTTTGTATTTTTGATCCAAGGCTAAAATTGAAATATAAAAAAACAGGTATTTTTTTTCATTTTTTGTGTTAGATTAAAAAAAAAAAAAAATGTAATAAAATGTCACTTTTTAATTTTTTTTTTTTTTTTGATTGACAATTGAAAATGTAAAGAATGAATGATACATAGATTGGTAAAGTTACTGAACTTTAACATGGACATTTTCATTTTAAAGTTCTCCCAGACGGAGGATTCAACAGAAACAAGGTTATTTGTAACAACTGACAAGTTGAACTCCCCGTTAAAAGTTTCTGCTGTTACCTCAGAAATGACCTGTTTTAATGTTCTGATTGTGCTGAGACACAATCATGGCTCAGCACAGTGGCAATAAGCTTTATTTTATTTTACATTTTTTAAGATGAGATTTACACTAAATATGAGTTACTGACAAGTGCTGATGTTAAAAGTGTTTGAACAACAAATGTTATGACACTTTAGTTCATATGGCAGCAGAACATTTCAGTAAAAGTGACCTTTACACTACTTTTGAATTCATTATTTGATTTCACGTGTACAATGCTATTAATCGTGATTAATCAGGGTAATAATGCGATTAAACGCGATTAAAAATTTTAATCGTTGCCCAGCCCTAGTCTTGAGTAATTAATGTCCTTTTCCACAAGACTGGACTGTAAATCAGATTCTTTCCTAATGAGCTTTTTGGGTAAAACTCCTGAAAATATTTTAAACTTTTTTTTTTCTTTTTTAACATGTTAAAAGTAGCTGAAAAGTTGGTGTCATAAAAAATAAATGATCCTTGAAATATTCTTAAGGATTTAGAGGCTGTGTGTGTTTTTCTCACTGCACACAGATCTCTGAAGTTCCTCTAGAGTTAACCGTTTATCTTTTAAAGCCTAACAGCATGTTCTTTACTCGTGAAGATTAATGTCAGTTTCCTCTTGTTCTCTTTGTTCTGATGTTGTAAAGTAATTTAAAAACTTAAAGTAAAAGCATACATGATGAAGTTCTCCTGTAAGCTCTTTAAGGACGCTTTAATGGCCTACAGCTGTGACTGACCTTGAATGCCACGTCACATTGCAGACGTTCATGCTGTCTGATTTTTATTTTTTATTTTCAGACGGCCTGCGGTCCGTAGTGGAGGAGCTGGAGCTGGAGAGGAACCAGCTGCAGGAGCAGATCTTGAGCCTGGAGGAGCGCTGCCAAGACCTGGAGGATCGGCTGCAGCTGCAGGCACGGATCGAGGCTCTGCAGGTGGGCTGAACGGGCACGCACCTGCACTGTGACCATGTGACCCACCTAAGTAGGCGACGCTCAGTGAACTGCATGTTTCCCCTCCAGGAGTTTTGTAACAAAGCCTTCTAACACAGGTGACGTTTGATGTAGATGAAGATGAGCAGCCGCGGGGGGTCTCTCAGGTGTGTTGGGCCGCTCATGCACGTGTGCGCCGGAGGGGCACCTCTGGCGGTGACGGCTAACGGTGTGGTGTGCTTGCTTAACCCAGGACTCATGTTAGTCAGCGAAGTTTAAAGCACAGGTGTCACACTTTTACAGCTCAGCCTCGTAGCATCGCGTCAAGGTCCCTTTTTAATCGCTCATTTCAAAAATAAACACTAATGCAACTTCGATGACAATGGCGGGGAGTAGCCTGTCCTCCCGCGGCTCCGCTGTCATCGTGTCTGCGTGCGGTGCAGCGCTCTTTATTCAGGAAGCTCACCTCCTCACACTGATGCCGCTGTTTCCGCCGCCGCAGAACGAGACGGAGAAACTGCAGAGCCAGCTCGCCGGCGCCCGAAGTCAGCAGAGCAGAGACGCCGAGAAGCATCAGCTGCTGGTCAACAGCCTCAACGAGCAGCTCAGAGGGTAAGCTGATGTCACCAAAGGAAAGCGTTTCCATAGGGATGCACGATAACTGATAACCGATACCGATAACTTTCAGCTCCTAAAGGCCGATACAGATAACACACACATATACCTAAGATCATTACATCAGTACTATGAACAAAATCAAAAATAGTTTTGACTTTTTAAATGAACAGATATTAATTTTTTCCAATGAAAAACTATTGGGAAGCCTCTGAAACATTTTTGTAAAGCTATCAAACAAACCTATTTGATATCTCACATTAACTTAAATAAGGTTCATTACTGACTGATATAAAAAATAAAGGCTCCTTGAACTGATGGAAATACATACATCAGAATTACAAACTGAAAAAGATGAACATTTAAAGAGTTTTTGGCTTTTGGTTCCATTTCAATTAATACCTTTAATTAAAGTAAATGAGGTTCAGTAGTTTTTATTTTTTATTGTTTAATCTAATGGAAGCTTTAGATGAGAGGAATGAGGGAGAGGAGAGACTGCTGCTGGCTTGCGCACATTAGCATTAGCTTCCATTAGCTCACGTCAGCGCGATTTCAAAACTCCATGGAAGCGATTGTTATGTTGTAGGTGGCTGATCAGGTTTGACGTATTAAAGCTTGTGCTTCCCTCCTCGTAGAATTCACTCGGAGGATTCGTCACAAATAACCACCAAACTATCTTCTTCTGAAACTTTAACGAAGTTCCACGCCGCCATGTTTGTTGTGATCAGTACGCTGTGCTGCAGGCTGCATTCAAGGTGTAACGTAAATTCCCACGTTCCCTCGTTTGCTAGTCGTTCTTTCAGCCTTTTCTATTTTTTTCTTTTTTTATGTGTAACATGTGGGAGAATACTGCGAATATCAATTCAAGTCAGCAACTACCAAAATTATGACCGAGTTAACGAGTTGTTTTCTGGCATGAGGGGGTATTCTTGATTTTCCTTATTGAGATATCGTTTTTCTGATTATGCCGACGTCACTTGAACATAACATTCACTGCCGGTCATTTAAGACCCAGAGGGAGCGAGGGACTGCCGTGTTGACAAATATATATATGTTATCAGGACTATTCAACATGATATCGGAGTTATCGGGATGACGTCATAATTTCCTGTTATCGGCCCGATAGTTTTCGTGCACCCCTAGTTTTCCATGAGAGGTCTTATGGTCGCTGAAACCCAGAGGTGACAGAACCACCCTGAATCAGTTTCCTGATTCAGGGTGTGTCAGCTCTGAGTCAGTTTGCACCCCAGCATGCAGTCTGGTAAATAATTTTGCTGTCCTCCTGCAGGCTGAGCGACACGCAGGAGTGCCTGGAAAGTTCCCTCATCGAGAAGGAGAACACGCTGGCGAAGACGTCCGAGAAGCTGGAGCTCATCAGCAGCCTCCGAGAGTCTCTGGACGACAAAGAGACGCTCTGCAGAGATCTGTCGGACAAGCTCCTTCACACCGAGCACAGCGTGAGACTTTCATCTCAACTCTCGCCTCTCAGAAACCATGTCTGTCAGCTTTCAGTTGATTGGATCGTTCGTTTCTCTTTCCAGCTCGAGAACGTCACCAAGAAATGCAGCGATGCGGAGAAACGCTGCTCTGAGATGAAAACGGAAGTCGCGGACCTCACGCAGAAGCTGAGCGCACTGAAGGAAAAGGTGCGTCCACGTCGTCCCGGCGTCTTCTGTCTTTAAAAAGAGCTCACGTCTCACCGTCGTCTCTGTGTCGTTAATTTCAGGCGCAGAAGCAAGAGGTCGCCGTAGAAACCCTGCAGGCGGAGCTTGAGCAGACCAACGAGGAGCTGGACAAGCTGAACTCGGCCCACCTGGAGGAGCGAGCCCAGCTCATCCACGACCTTCAGAGCCGCGAGCGAGAGATCGACAGTCTGAGAGACGTTCTGCTGGAAAAGGACAAGGAGATTGCAAATCTGGCCGGCAACATGGCCGAGTACGCGGAGCAGCTCGCGGCGCTGAAGCGGGAGATGAAGCTCAAAGAGGAGAGCCTGGTCCAGGCGGAGGACGCTCTGAGCAAGGCGGAGCGGGAGGCGAAGATCATCAGAGACTCGCAGAACTCGGACCAGCGAGCCCTGAACGGCGAGATCGCCGAGCTGATGGGGAAACTCAAGGAGGCGGAGTCGGAGCTGGCTGAAATGAAGGAGGAAAGAAACTCTAAGGAGGGTGAGCTGGAGCAGCTGATAAAGCAGGCCGAAGAGGATAAGAGGACGATCCAGGACCTCCGAGGGGACGTCCAGAAGCACGTCGTGGACCGGCGCAATCACCTCTCCGAGTGCGAAACACACGTCGCCTCCCTGAAGAAGCAGCTGACGCTATCTGAACAGAAGCTGCAGGAGTCGGAGGACAGAAACTCGAGCAGCGAGAAGCTCCGGCGGGAGCTCAGCGACAAAGAGAAGGAGATGAAATCTTTCAAGGCCCAGGCGGAGGAGTATAACGAGCAGGTTCAGAGATTATCCAGACAGTTGGCGGAGCAGACGCAGGGCGAGGACGGCGTCAGGAAGACGATGCAGGAGAAGCTGGAGGCGATAGCGTCGCTGGAGGGGCAGCTGAAGGCGGCTGATGAACGGGTCGAAGGCGAGAGGCGGAAGTTCAGCGCCGAGTTACAAGCCCGGGATTCAGAAAACGAAAAACTGAGCGGCGATCTCGAGCGCACGTCTGAGAACGTTTCCAAGCTCGAAAGCCTCTTAAAAACGCACAGACTGAAAAACGGCAGCTGGAAGAAGGTCTCAAAGAGCTGAACGGGGAGCTGGAGCTGCTGAGGCGCCGGGAGGAGGAGCTCGGTGAAAAGATGGCGTCTGCTCTCCGACTCAACGGCAGCCTGGAGGATCGAGTGCAGCTCCTCACAGAGCAGAAAGAGAGACTCGAAGCGGAAGTGACTGAACGCGCGAAAAACCTCTTCGAAGCTGCCGCCGAGGCCGAGTCTTTACGGGCGAAGGTGTCCGCCTCGGAGACGCGGCTCTCTGAAAACACCAGAACGATTCAGGAGCTGCAAAGAGAGAAAGAAGAGCTGAGCGAGTTGAACCGGGTTCTCGAGCAAAGCTCGCACTCGAACTCTGATGTTTTGTTGTCAAAAACCAATGAATGCAGCAACCTGAACCGGCTGCTCGGGGAGAGGGAGGAGGAGGCCAGCCGGCTGCGAGGACAGGTGGAGCAGATGCAGCGCCACGTCGCAGAAAAAGAGCAGACCGCCGCTGACGTTCAGACAAAAATGGAGGCCCAACAAAATCAGCGGGCGCAGCTGGAGGAGACCCTGTCTCTGCTCCGAGAGCAGGACGCCGCTCTGAAGTCGGCGTTGATGGAGAAGGAGGCGCTGCTGGAGCGGAGGGAAGAGGAACGGCGAAGCCTGCAGGCGGAAGTTGCATCGCAGAAAAACACGATGTCCCAGCTCAAAGCTGAGGCTGAATCTCTACGCAAAGAACTGACTCGACTGGAGGAGGAGCTCGAAGAGCGAGGCGGAGCTTTGAAGAGCACGGCGCAGCAGTGTGAGAAGTACAAAGACGAGCTGGACCGAGGAAACGAGACCATCAGGTCTCTGAGGGACCAAGGTAGTGTCTTGGAGGAGACGTCCAGAAGGCTGGAGTCTGAGGCTGACGCGAGGAGAACGGAGCTGGCTGCTTTGAACGGCCACGTCCAGGCGATCGCCGAGGAAAACCGACGGCTTAGTGTCCAGATTATCAGTCTGACTGAAGACAATCAGCGACTACAGGAAGAGTTGACGGACAGCCTCAAATCAATTTCAGAACTAACCGCTGAGAGAAACTTGCTCCAAGATAAAGACTCTGGGCTTCAAACTCAAATGTCAGACAGTCAGAAAATAATCGATCGGTTGTCGAAGGAGAAGGTGGAGCTTCTCACCGCAGCAGACGAGTTCAGGAAGACTCTAAAGGAAAGCGAACTGTCAAACTCCGCAGGTCTGCTTGAGAAAACGAACGAATGTGCCCGTCTGTCAGAAACGCTGAGGGAAACCGAAGAGCAGCTCCGGAGTTTGCGCGAGGAAGTTGGCGACTTAAAAATGCAAGTTAGTCAGCTTAGCGTCACCCTGAAGGACAAAGAGAAAACCGTGTCGGAGCAGAAGTCACAGCTGGAGGTTCAGCAAAACCAGCTGGTGCAGCTTCAGGACATGATATCGATGCTTCAGGAGCAAGGGTCGGTCCTGAAGTCGGGCCTGGTGGAGAAAGAGGCCATGTTCCAGCAGAAATCAGAGGAGTGTGCTGCTCACCAGAGCGAGGCGTCGCTGCAGAAAGAGCTCGTATCCAGGATGCAGGGGGAGGTGGAGTCGCTCAGGCAGGCATGCTCGCAGGCCAAACAGCAGCTAGAGGAAAGGGATCAGGCTTTAAGAGACCTGACAAATGACTTTCAGAGCCACAAGGATGAGCTGAATAAACGAAACGAGTCGGTGATTTCACTTAGCAGTCAGCTCGGGGCCATGAACGAGAGCGCCGCGGAGATGGAGGCTGAGATCACCGGCCTGAAGGCCTCTGGCCAGAATCTGTCTTCAGAGAACCAGCGGCTGCTGCAGGAGGAGGCCCGGAGGAAGGCGGAGATGGTCGACTTTAACGACGCCATTCAGGCTCTGAACGAGCAAAATGTAAAACTCAAATCTGAATTCCAGAAGACGGTCGGCGAGCTGTCTGAGGCGCGAGAGCTAGCGAGCGGCCTCAGAGCAAAGGTGGAGGTGCTGAGCTCGACCGTGCAGGGAAGAGACGAAGCCCTGAATCAGCTGAAACACGCAGCCGACGACAACGTCGGCCTGCAAAGACAAGTTTCACAGCTTCAAGACTCGGTGTGCAGCCTCCAAAGCCAAGTTGACAGTCTCACTTCAGAGTCGTGCATCCTTAAAAACACCTTGGAGGAGAAGGATCGGATGAGTCTGAAGTATCAGAGCGACTCCTCCGCCGCTGTCGAAAATCTAAGTTCACATCTGCAAGCCAAAGAGGCACAGTGCGAAAGTTTGAAAGAACAGATTTCGCACCTCGAAGAATCCGTCACGAAGCTCGGCAGCTCCCTCCAGGCGCAGACGTTGGAAGCCGAGAGTCTCAAAAAGGCCCTGGGAGAAAAGGAAGCTGCACTCTCGGAGCAGTCCAAGTCTCTCGGAGACGTTCAGAGAAGAGCAGACGAGGCTTCACTCTTCAAAACCCAGCTCATGGAAAGCACGGAGACGACGTCGCAGCTGCAGAGCCAAATCCAGTCACTGTCCGCCGAATGTGAACATTTCAGGAAGTCAGCAGACGAAACCGGAAGTGCCTTCAGTGACCTCCGAGACAAGTACGCCGCGCATCTGGAGGAGCTGCAAGACGTGAGAAAGCAGCTCTCTAAAAAGACCAGCGAGGCGTCGGACCTCCGGACTCTTCTGGACGAGTCCAGCAACGAGCACCGAACCACCGTAGAAACCCTGAGGAGCGACTTATCCGCCGTCCGTGAAAATCTTGAGAAAACTGAGGCCTTGAACTCGAGTCTCCTGCATGAAAAAGAGGAAGCTTTCACTTCCCACCGAGCTAGCGCGTCCGCGCTGACCGTGGAGCTGGAGAGACTTAAATCCCAGCACCTTCAGGTTGTAGCGCAGATGAACGCGCTGACGGAAAACCTGGAACAGAGGGAGCTGGCCCTCCACGCCATAAACAGCCAGTACACGGCCCAGGCCGTCCACGCCGCCCAGCTGCTCTCGGAGATGCAGAGACTCGAAACGCAGAATAAGACGCTGAGCGAGGAGGTCAGGCTGTCGAGGGAGGAGCACCAGAGGCTGCACGCGGCCGTCACTAACGAAAACGCACATTTGCAGGGAGAAGTCGGAAAGCTTCGCGCGGAGAAGGAGGAGCTGGAGAGGAGGCAGCGGGAGATGCGGGCGACGCAAGGCGAGCTGCAGGTTCAGATGGAGCGGAGGTCCAGCAGCATGGAGGAAATGATGGAGAAAACGGAGTCCGAGAGGCGGAGCCTGCAAGCAGAGGTTAGTGCCAGAGACGACGAGATTTCTCAGTTGAAAGAAAGCATTCAGAAGCTAGAGCAAATTCTGCAGGACTCTGAGAAAGAGTGGCTTCTAGTTCTGGATAGAGAAAAAGAGGAGAAGAATTTACTTGCAGAGCGGTTAAAAAGTGTTGAGAGTGAGATGAGATCTAAAGATGTTAAAGTTGACGCTTTGAAACGGGACCTGGACGGTTTGGAGGAGAGATTAGCGGAGGCGTCCGACGCAGTCCGACGGGGCTCTGACCAGCTGAGCGCCAAGGAGACGGAGGCGTCGGCGTCCAGGATTCAACTGGAAGAGGTTTTAGCGTCCATCCAGGAGAAGGACGACGAGAACCGCAGCTTGCAGCGGGCTCTGAGAGCTGCAGAGGACGAGCTACGAAAACTTCTGACAAAGACGAGCGGCACTGATGGAGAGAGACCGTCTTTACAGGACATGATTAAATGGGTACGAGACACCCATTGGGCAGAGTTAAATGCTTTAAACGCAGAGTTGGGCCAAACCGTGGCACAACTGCACGAAGCCCAGAGCGCACTGGAGGAAGGAGCGAAGAGTAGCGATGAGAAGGCTCAACAGATCGTCCTTCTGCACCAAGCTGTTGAGGATTTACAGGTCCGGCTCAACGCTGAAATGGAGAAAGTGAGCGAAGGTTTGGTCAAACAGGATGAAGTGAAATCAAAAGATGAGCAGATCAGCTGTATGAGAATTCAGGTGAGCCAGCAGAAGGAACTACTCGCCGGTCTGAGTCAGCAGCTGAAGGATAAAGATGCGTCCATCGCCCAAGTCATGGAGTCTGCCTCGAATGAGAGAGTAAAACTCGGCGAGGAAAACAGATCTCTGTCGGAGGAATTAGAAACTACCAGACGGGCGCACCAAGCCTCGGTGAAGAGGCTTGAAGAGGTTTCTCAGCAGTCGGAAGAGCAGATGTCACGCGCCCAAAGTGAGATCGAAACCAGGAATTCAGAAAAGCTTGAGCTGACAAGGAAGAACGGCGATCTGCAGAGCGAGCTGGCGAAGGTGTCCAAGGATAAAGAGGCAGTGAGGAAGAAGCTCCAGGCTGCTCTCGTCGTGAGGAAAGATCTGCTGAAAAGAATCGAGGAATACGAAAAGCAAAAAGAGGAGGGCGCGAGCATGACCTCAGAGGTTTCAGCCCTGCGGGAGAAATTAAAGGAAATAACAAACCAAGCTCAAGCTGCCGCACAAACGCAAGAAGAAAAGATTTCCCTCCTGGAAGAGAAGATTCTCCAGAAAGAAGGAGAGATGCTTGAACGCAGAGCTGAAAGTGAAAGACATCTGCAGCAGCTGCGGTCAGAAAAACTAACGTTGCAGAGCAGGTTGGATGAGAAAGAAGCCAGTTTGTGTGAAACGCTACAAACAGTCGCTGAGAAAGACTCTGCCATCGAGCAGCTGCGATCCAGCGCTGCCGAAAGAGAAGAAGCACTCGAGAAGGACAGAAACGGTTTGGTGCAATCATTAGAAGAACTCCAAAATGAAATCAAGACGTGCAAAGACCAGCTGAAGGACAAATCTTCCTCCAATGCCGTCGAGTTAGAAAATGAGCTGGCGCAGGTGAAGTCGGAGAAGCTGACTCTGCAGAAGAAGGTCCAGGCTGCCCTGCTGGCACGCAAGGAGACCATGAGGAAAGCTCAAGAAAACGAGAAGAAGCTGACTCGAGAACTGGCGGAGCTGAAAGACGATTACAAGGCTCTGCTGGAGCAGCGCTGTCAGCAGACCAACGAGCTGAACGCCGTCCAGTTGAGCCTCGACGAGAAGGTCAGGGAAGCAGTGGAGCTCCGTCAAACCTCCTCCTCTTACCTGGACGAGCTGAACACTCTAAAACAGTTTGTGGAGGAGAGGGACGCCACCCTACAAGATCTGAAGCTGTCTCTGGCCGAGAAGGAGAGCCAGTGCCATTCTCTGTCAGCCTCCCAGATGGAGCTGGAAACCGTCAAGTCCAGGTTTGAGAGCGTCTCTGTCGACGCGGCAAACAAGGACGAAGCTCTCAGAGAGATGAGTCGGAGATCAGAAGCTCTGACGTCGCAGCTGCAAGAGGTGCAGAGCGACCTGGAGAAAGCTCACGAGGAAGTGAAAGAGAAAACGGAGGAGATCGAGAAATATCAGGAAACGGTCAGGTCTGTTCAGCTGGAGGCTCAACAGGTTAATCAGGCTTTATGTGATAAAAACACTTCTTTAGAGAGCCGGCTAAACCTCTGTCAGTCCGAGCTGGAGCAGCAGGCACGTGGAAATGACCTCTTAATGGAAGAGAAGAGGGCTCTTTTGGAGCAAAGTGATCATTTGAAAGTGGAACTTGAGGCAGCAGTGGCTTCAGTTTCACAGAAATCTGTAGAAATTTCAACCATCCAAAGGACGCTAGCTGAGTCACAGCGGCAGCTTGGTGTTTTGTCACAGCTGAATTCTTCAGAGCAGGAAAAAGAAAACCCTGCCAGATTGATCAGCCGGCTCAGAGATGAGGCGAGCGAGCGGTGGAGGGAGTCGGAGGAAATGAACGGGCGGCTACGTGAGGAAGATGGCGTCTGCTCTACTTGTGCGTGCCCAGAAAACTTTGAAGTGAAGCTGACGGAGAGGGATGACGCCTTGCTCGCCTCTCTGGCCCAAGTTTCGCAAAAAGAAGAATTGATTGCCGCACTTGAGCTGCAGTTGCAGCAGCAAATGAAAATGCACGAAGTTACCATTGAAAAGATGAAAGCGGAGGCTGAAGGGCTTCAGAAATCCCTAGAAGATGGCTCCAGGACTGACCAGGACGTCCAGAGCAAAACCGCCCTGCTGACCAGGAAACTTCAAGCAGCTTTAGTCTCCAGGAAAGAACTCTTGAGGGAAAATGCCACGCTGAAGGAAGAGGTAAAAGAGCTGTCTACGAGACAAGAAGAGAAAGAAGCCAGGTGCTTAGATCTGGAGTCGACGGTGTCGAAGACGAAACAGCAAAACATGGAGCTGGAAAGCTCCGTTTCATCTGCGGTCAAAGAGCGGGATCAGCTCAGCGTCGAGGTCGATCGCGTCCTCAATGAAAACCGCAGTCTCTCTGCAGCTTGCGACAGTTTAAAGCTGACGATAGAGAGCATCACTCAGCAGAAGCAGGCGTTCTCCTGCCAGCTGGAGTCCCTCAAAGACTCTCAAACGGAGGAGCTGTCCAAGTGGAAGTCGAAGCACGCCGAGCTGAAGCAAGAGTACGAGTCCCTCCTGCAGGCTTACGAGAACGTCGGCAGCGAAATGGATAAGATGAGGCAGCTATTAGAAGGGGCCAAAAGAGAGCGCCAGGAGGCCCTCCGAAAAATCCACAACCACGAGGCCGAGGTGCAGACCCTGGAGAGGAGAGCCCAAGAGGCGGAGGATGAAAACGAGAGAGCTAAGGGGAGGATGCAGGAATTTGCCGAAGAGAAACGGCAGAAGATTAAGGAGCTGGAGGGAGAGAATCAGAAAAACAGAGAAGAGCTGAGTGCCTACGATGAAAAGCAAAAAATGGCGGTGGCGGAGCTGAGAGATAAAACCAGCGACTGGAGGAAGAGATCTGCCAGCTCAGAGTCTCTTCGGAGCATCTCCGGGGGAAACTTGCAGAGACGCAGGCTGAAAACGCCCAACTGATGGAGAAGCTCGAGGCAGCCGGCTCTTCGTCACAAGAGAAGAGTCCGGAATCACAGATGTATGCAAGCAATATGCAGTCGAAACTCGATGAGGCGCTCAGTTTGAATAATTCACTTACCGCCCAGATCGAGGCCCAGAAAACAGAACTCGGAGCTCAAATGGAAATCAGCAATTTGCTACAAAAGGAGAAGCAAGCTCTCTCCGAGCGAATTGAAAAGATACTGAGCGATCACGAATTACAGTTGGGCGGGAAAGACGATGCCATTAAAGAGCTCAAGGACGTTATTGGCATGCACAGCCAAGAGACCATCAGTCTGAACGAGAAGGTGAGGATCCTCGAGGACGACAAGTCCCTCCTGCAGGAGGAGCTCGAAAACGCTCAGGAGGCTTCGGACAAAGTGAAAAATGAAAATGACTATTTGGAGACAGTGATTCTGAAGAATTCGGAAAGAATCGACGAGCTGACAGAGTCCGTCAGCAACCTGCAAACCCAGAGCGCGCAGTTGTCCGCTCAGCTCGCCGCCAGCAAGGAGACTAGCCACCAGGTCCGTCAAGAGAAGGAGCAAGAGCAGCTGAAGTTGGTCCGAGAGTTCGAGGAGAAGATCAAGACAGTTCAGCGAGGCAACGAGGGCTCGAAGAACATGAAGAGGGAGTTGCAAGAGCTGCTCAAAGAGAAGCATCAAGAAACTAACCAGCTCCAGCAGAACTGCATTCGATACCAGGAGGCGATTTTAGATCTGGAGAGCGCTTTCAAACGCTCGCAGGCTGCCCGCGAGCTCCTGGAGAAAGACCTGAGCCGAAGCTCGGAGAGG
Organism: Hirundichthys speculiger; assembly: GCA_018398805.1. NCBI lineage: Eukaryota > Metazoa > Chordata > Actinopteri > Beloniformes > Exocoetidae > Hirundichthys > Hirundichthys speculiger. Next base: position 496,150 of record JAGFBZ010000775.1, on the reverse strand, counting down.
CTGTCTGCATCGGAGGAGAAAAGTAAACGAGTCGAAGCCGAGTTAATTACGCAGAAGAAGCTCCTGCAGGAGGCCAAGCGGAAGATCGAGAGCGTCGAGTCCGAAAGAGACCGGCTGGCTCTTCGGGTGTCGCAGCTTGACAAACAGCCAGAGAACGAGAAACTGCCAGCGAGCGTTGAAACACAAGTCGACTCTCACGTGGAGAATCAGTTTGTGCTGCAGCAGCAACTGGATGAGCTCAAGAATCTGAAAGATAGCGAGAGTCGAAGAGTTGATGAGCTGATCAAGCAGCTGGACTCCCGAGATTTACAGATAAACAGTCTAAAGAGGGCGGCGGAGACCAGTGAGGCCAAGCTGTCGGCGTTATCCTCCACGCCACACGGGGCCGACGCCACCAAGCTGTGGGACGGTTTGTACCAAAAGAGCCTGCATGAGAAGGACAACCAGCTCCTGGAGCAGGGATTCATGATCACCAGGTTCCTGGAGGACATGAGGGGAAAGGACAAGCAGATCAACGAGCTGCGAGTGACCAAGTCCAGGCTCGAGAGGTCGCTGAACGAGTACTCGGTCGCCGCTGCGGCGCAGCAGAGGCAGCTCTTCGTCATGAGCGCCGCCAACGCCGAGCTGAGCGAGACCGCCGAGCTTGCGACCGTGCAGGCGAAAGAACTCCGCGCGCAGACGGACAAACTGGAACGAGAGAAAAACGTCCTGAACCGGCGGCTCACCGACGGAGACGACGTGGCGTCCCGGCTGCAGCTCCAGCTCCAGCAGGCCGAGGAGATGAACGCAGACGCCGACACCCAGCTGCGCCTCCTCCAGGCTCAACGGGACAAGAACCAGGCCGACCTCGAGAAGCAGGAGGGCATTTCCCTGCAGCTCAAAACACTCCTTCAGGGCAAAGATGCCGAGATCTCGTCCCTGCTGTCGTGCAGGGACGGTCAGATGTCGGGGTATCTGGAACAGCTGCAGGCTAACCACCGATCCCAGGTGTCCGTTTACGAAGACAGGCTGACGTCTTCGCGCTACCAAAGGGAAAGAGCCGACAAAGAGCTGAGAGCGCTCGAGGCAAAGCTCAAGAGTCTACACGTTCAAGCAAACCGATCCGTCCAGGAAAAGGAGCAGATGGCGGCCAAGATGGAGTCTCTCAAGAACTCCATGGCGTCTTTACAGAGCGAACGTGAGCGGCTGACCTCAGAGTACAGAATACTCGAAGCCAAGAGTCAGTTAGTGTTGAAGGATAAAGAGGGTTCTCCTGATGGGGAAACAGGCAAAGGCCTTAAACACGAGATCAGGAAGCTGCTGCATCAGATGGATGATCTGAACTCGGAGAACGCCATGCTCAGGGCTCAGCTGGTGCGATACAGGGAGGATCTGAACCAGGTCTTATCCCTCAAGGACAACCAGCTGAAGGTGCTGCTCAAGAAGCAGTTGGACGTGATCAAAAACCTCGAGAACCAAAAGGCGGCGCTGGAGAAGCAGCACAGGGAGTCTCGGCTGGAACTGCAGAAGGAGGAAGAAGCAACCAGCACGTTAAGAGCCGAGAACTCCAAACTTAAAGCTCAGATGTCAAAACTGGAAGCTGAAACGTTGGCGCTGAAGGAGGAAAGGGCTTCGACAAACGAGGGCAAAGTAATCGCTAGCCTGCAGGACGCCGTGGCGGCCAAAGCGGCCGAGTGTGGCAACCTCCAGCAAAAACTGACTTCCCAGAAAGCCTCAATCGATGAGCTGAGGGACAAAATGAAGCAGCTCGAGAACGAAACGGACGCGAAGCTGGCCGAAGCCGAAGACAAATACAACGGCGAGCTGGACGCGTTGGAGCGAGAGGCGGAGCTGATGAGGAACGAGAGGGAAACAGCAGAGCAGAGGAGGGCGGAGCTCACCAAAGAGCTGCTCGGTTCGGAGCAGCAGCTGTCGGAGGCGAAGTCTCAAAGCAAAGACGCGAAGGCTCAGAACGAATCCCTGTGCAAAGCCATTGCCGCTTTGCAGAGCGACCGAGACCAGCTCATCGAGGATTTCAAGATCCTCAGGAGCCGATACGATGAGGAGCTGCGAGAGACTCGGGCGGCCCTGAACAAGGTCGAGCGGAGCCTGCAGGACGCCTCCTCCGACCTGGCCATGGTCGCCAAAGAGAGGGACGTCCTCGCTCATAAATTAAAAGCGGTGGAGAGCGAAGACGCGCGGAGAGCTGCACAAGCTGCTGGACGAGATGTCCAAAGCCCTGTCGGGGAAGGAAAAGGAGCTGAAGCAGGCCGTGATGGAGAACGGCGCCTACGCCCGGCAGCTGTCGGCGTTCTCCAGATCCATGGCCAGTCTGCAGAACGACCGCGACCGGCTGATGGACGAGCTGACCGGGGCCAAGAGAGTGGCGGAGTCCAGACAAGGGTCGAGTCCCGAGGCCGTGAAAGACGTGAACGTGGAGAAGGAAAAAGGGGGAGGAGTCGGCAGGCCCGACAGTGAGACGGACGGGCTGGTAAGTCACGTCGGCGTCCCTTGAGTTTGCCTGCAGATCATCCTGGTTTGTGGTTGTCTGTAGAAACGGCATGCTGGCTCAAGCTAGGTTTGTTTTCCGTCCATAGTTTTAACCGCCGTTGCTTTTACTTGCATGGCGTTTCTGCCTGCTGGGATGCTCACGTGCTCGTGGTTGTGAAGCTGAGCCACATTTTCCTGAAGGTGATGTCCTTTCCACGGCACTGACGGCAGTTTCTGTCATTTCCTCGTGTCATCGCAGGTGAGGAGGCTGCAGGCTGAGGAACTACAGCGAACGGGGCACAATGACACCAACCGCCAGGAAGAAACTGCACTCCAGAGGTAAAAAAGAAACTTGAGATGTGTAAAATAAAGATTTTGAAGACTCACTCAGTAGTTGGACTTCTACCTTGCCACAGTGAGAAAAAACAACTAGTGATGCACCATAACACCGATGACACACACATATACCTAAGATCATTACATCAATACTATGAACAAAACCAAACACAGTTTTGACTCTTTAAATGAACAGATATTTATTTTTTACAATGAAAAACTATTTGCAAGCCTCTCAAACATCTTCTTAAAGCTAACAAACCTATTTGATATCTCACATCAACTTAAATAAGCTGCATTACTGACTGATATAAAAAATAAAGACTTCTTGAACTGATGAAAATACATGCATCAGAATTACTAACTGAAAAATACATTCCTCAATGACAATAAAAAATAATGCACAGGTCATAATGGACTGACACAAGTTAGACTTGTCTGTGTAAATAAACTGAAAAAGTGCACTCCATAGTAACAAAAAAATTACGTTTAAAGGATTTTGGCTTGTGGTTCCATTCAAATGAACGCCTTTAATTAAAGTAAATGAGGTTCTATATTTTTAGTTTTTTTTTTTTATTAAGCTCATGGAAGCTTTAGATGAGAGAGATGATGGCGAGGAGAGGGGAGGGGAGCAGAGGGGTGCTGGCTTGCTCACGTTAGATCACGTTAGCTCATGTTAGCTCACGTTAGCACGATTTCAAAACTCCATGGAAGCGACAGTTATGTTTCAGGTGGCTGGTCGGGTTTGACGTATTAAAGCTTGTGCTATTTTTCCCTCCTTCGCTTGGAGCATTCATCACAAATAACCAGCAAACTATTTTCCTCTGAAACTTTAACGAAGTTCCAGACAATCGGACAATTGTTTTTTTGTTTTTTTTTTATCAGCGCACTGTGCCGCAGTGCTGCATTCAAGATATAACGTAAATTCCCATGTTCCCTCGTTTGCTCGTCGTTCTTTCAGCCTTTTCTATTTTTTCTTTTTTATGTGTAACATGTGGGAAAATACTACGAATATCAATTCAAATCAGAAACTACCAAAATTATGACTTAGTTAACGAGTTGTTTTCTGGCATGAGGGGGTATTCTTGATTTTCCTTATTGATAAATCGTTTTTCTGATTATGCCGACGTGACTTGAACATAACATTCACTGCCGGTCATTCAAGACTCAGAGGGAGCGAGGCACTGCTGTGTTGACAAAAATATATATGTAATCGGGGCTATTCGTCATGATATCGGAGTTATTGGGATGACAATAGTCATCAATTGTCGTGCACCCCTAAAAATAACATGAGATTATGAAGTCAATTGTCGTGCACCCCTAAAAATAACATGAAATTATGAAGTCAATTGTCGTCCACCCCTAAAAACAGTTAGATCCCCGTAGTGGGTTAATGTCGTCCACGTGTGGGCTCTGACACTGAGTGATGCTGTTTTACTGTTCTGCAGGTCTGCAGCAGAGGAGAAGGACCTCCAGCCGGTTACGGTAGGTTACACCTGTTTTTATGACATCTAAAATAAAGCAGATCTAATGTGTAACTGGGTGCAGTACCATCGACCACCACTAGGTGTAGGCCACTGTAGATTCGATTTCAAAAACATAAAATACGAACTAAATCATCTTTTTCTTCAAAATCACAGCTGCGTTGTTAGATTCACTCCACTGCTGTGTTGATGAATAAATTTGTAAATAAATTCATAATTTAACTAGGGCTGGGCAAGTTAACACGTTATTATCGCAATAACGCATTGATTTATTAACGCCGACATTTATTTTATCGCACGTTAACGCATGCTGCTCACATGCTTTTGTTTTGAAAAGTCTGATACTGCCTGCTGCGGAACCGGAAGAGAATTGGCAGCTAAAACGGACATGGAGAACGGTAAAAATCAGTGAACTTTACAGTTCAGGTAGCAACTCAGGTAGCAATATTAACAATTCTGTCTGAAAAAGAAAATTCTGGACTGCAACAAAACTTTTAAATCCCTTTTTTCAAGACCATTGCGTCATTCCACCATGTTCCATCAGATCTGCTCCATGTGTTCACTGTCCTGCTGTTCTCTAGCTGGTTACTGCAGTGCAGCTCCATCTAGTGGCACAGATGTGTAATGACAACAGAAAAGTCTATTCCTCGATTATAAAACCACCCCTATTTTTAAGAATATTACTTCTAGATTAAAATATCATCCTGGGTGTCCTGCAATGCTGGAAGTTGGCTTCAGAAGATTTTGTGCTCGTCATGATCTGAGGAGAAGACGCAGAGCTAGAGAGCGCTTTGCTTCTATCTATTTATGAGCTGAGTTTTTATTCAGATTTCCACAATACTGCAAATATGATAGTATGTGATTCCAGCATTTTTTTGTTTTTTTTGTGTTAGATTAAAAGAATTAAAAACAAAATAAAATGTCACTTTTAATTATTTTTAATGTTTGATTGACAATTGAAAATGGAAATAACAAATGATACACAGATTGATAAAGTTACAGAACTTTAACACGGACATTTTCTTTTTAAAGTTCTCCCAGATGGAGGATTCAACAGAAACAAGGTTATTTGTAACAACTGCCAAGTTAAACTCCCCGTTAAAAGTTTCTGCTGTTACCTCAGAAATGACCTGTTTTAATGTTCTGATTGTGGCTCATCCCTCAAACAGGATGACATTAATGTCCTGGCAGTGGCCATTAGCTGGATTTTATTTGACCTTTTTAAGATGAGATTTACACTAAATATGTGTTACTGACAAGTGCTGATGTTAAAAGTGTTTGAACAACAAATGTTATGACACTTTAGTTCATATGGCAGCAGAACATTTAAATAAAAGTGACCTTTACACTGTTATTTGATTTTCTGTGTACAATGCGATTAATCGTGATAAATCAGGGAAATCATGCGATTAATCGCGGTTAAAAATTTTAATTGTTTCCCAGCCCTAAATTTAACAGATGCAGGTTCTCAAGTAAATGCACTTTAGTCTCTAGGAGCCTTCAAGCGTCACTCCTAAGCTCCGCCCTCTCGTCCAAACAGCCTCAAGCGCCGGTACCAGAGGCTTCAGAGCTGCTGAGTCTTATTTTCAGTCAGTACCATTTGTTTTCTTTTCTCCATAAAGTACATGCTCGTCTTTCTGGAGCCGTGGTGATGACCTGAACTGGAAAGCTCATGAACTCTTTTAAGGTCTCCTGGTTGCTGAATATCTTTGACTCTATTTACCAAATACTGAGAGGGAAAAACGGGCTGGAAGCAGCCTGGAAGGGACGGAGGTTAAAACTGCTCACAGGTGGTCCAGAAATAGAGAAAAACAACAGAACATGTCTGCTAAGTTATCCTGCCCTTTAGGGCTGCTGATGCCTCTAATAATAACTCAGAAGCAGTTGAAACGCAGCAGAGAGAGGCTGTGATGGTTTCAGGGTACTCGTCTCTGTCAACCCTTCGGTCACCTGGCAGCCTGCTGCTGATGGAGACGGAGACGGAGAACCGCCACGTCCCCGTCTCCATCTCCATCATTTAAATCCGGTCAAACCAGAATCGTTTGTTCCTCCCGTTTGATTTATTTTTCCTCTCCAGGAGGCGGTTCCCGCGGAGCAGACTGGAGGAGGCGGTGAGTCGGCTGGAGGTGGAGAGGACGCAGCTTCACAGAGATCTGCAGCGCTGCATTTATGAGGTCCAGCAGCGGGACCAGTACCTGCAGCAGCTCAGCACCAAGGTGGGCTGAAGCCCGACGGATCAAGATGTAAGTAAAGCGAAGCTGAATGAACGTAAAGGTCTCACCTGTCCTCCTCACAGCTGCAGCAGACGGTGGAGGAGAAAGGCGCCGTTGCAGCCCAGCTGAGGGCCGTTTCCCAAACCCTGAGAGACACCCAGAACCGCTGCCAGCAGCTGGAGAGCCAGACCCAAGGCCAGGCGCCGGTAAGAGGTCCACGTCTTCTGGTTTGATCCTGCGTGTTTTAGGGGCGTCATCCTTTGCAGCTCATTCCTACTGGTTATTTAATCGTTTTGTGTGAAAACAAAGACGAATGACTCTTGCATCAAAGCTTTGCCTGTCCCGTCCACCAGGGGGCAGTGTATGCTGAGGTGGCTCCCGGGGCCCCGCAGGAGAGGAGCAGCGAGGCCGCCGATGCCGGTCAGCTCAGAGAAAGGTGACGAGACCAGTCCTCCTCTTCCCTCTCTGCACTCCAGCAGGTCTGTGAAACTGGTTGAAGTCCTGGATCTGTAAATGTGTCTGTCCTCGAAGGCTGCTGGAGGTGGAGCTGAGTCTGGCGGACGAGAGAGCCAGGAGAGAGACGGCCGAGGAGGCGCTGCGTCTCGCCGAGGACAGAGCCAAGAGGTGGGTCTCTGCTAGGGATCTACCGATATAGGACATTGCTGTACAAATGTCCAAGAACACACACATTTAAATAATTTCACACAATCTTGTGATTTTCTTGTCATACTAAAACATCAGAAGCCAAAATTTTATCAAAATGTAACTTTCACATTAAAAGAACAAACAACTGGCACAGGAAGAGGTTTTATTTTAAATGGACAAAATAAATAACAGGAACAAAGTTTATTTGTCTGGTGCAAATTTAAATAAACACTTTCACAGCCATAGTAGGTCAAAATATGCAAACAATTATCAGCAACAACAATTATAGTGCAAGTTCAAATGAAATAAACTTTTGACTTTAAGCTGAACCTTAAATACGTATAAATGTGCAAATAAAGAAACAGTTGTAAAGGAGCCAAATATGTTGTTCTGAATTGTAGTTCCCTCTGTGTGTCTGTTGGTGTCGCTGTGTTGTTACCTGAGGGTCAGGTATAAAGGTAGCTGCCTGTTATTGGTTAGGTGTTGGACCCGGAAGGGTAAAAGGTTTTTGAACGCTGTGGCGCTAACTGCCGGCGTTATGGTTGTCAGATCAGTTAATGGAATAAATTAATATTTTAACTGCATCAGAAGAACATCGTTCCGGCCCTTTACGCAATGGTAACGTTTACGAAATGCGAGTTAGCGAAGCGCGTCGACCAGGTTACTCTTGGTCAAACATCTCAGTAGCTTGAAGAATTAGCCTTAGCTCCTTCAAGCTGCTTCTACAAATTACAATAAAATGTAAACAAGTGCTCTGCAGACAGAATAATTGTCCTCCACCAGTTGTCCCTCTGCATTCAAAAAAAAAAAAAAAAAAGCCCCGACCTCAGATTTCGTCCTTTTAGTGGGTTGGTAAATGTCCTGTGTGCTATCACCTCTTTCCGCCATGATTCCGTTACGATGCCGATGTTACAAGCTACATATTCACGCGAGACACAGTCGCGAGTCGCTCACACACTTGAATGAGGCTGATATTAAATATCCCGGTAATCGACCGCGATAATGAGATGAAGTCAAACATAAACGGTAATCGTTATCACGTAAAATTTTACCGCGCTTTACCGTAATACCGATAACCGTTCCATCCCTAGTTTCTGCCTTCAACCGTTTAGTCCCATGAAAGAAAAAAACCCACAGAGTTGAGAGTTTTAACCTGCTTTTGTTGGACAGTGTGGACTCCAGCGTGTCCAGAGACGGTCAGAGGGACTTCAGCATCGAGATGGACGTGGAGGAAGAGTGGGACGCTCTGAGTCTCGACCCAAACCAGCCTCTGATAACACGAAAGGTACGGAGCAGTTTAGTCACGTTGACCTGACTGTAGTGATGTCACAGCGTTGACCGTGGTGTCATCTGTAGGTTTAACGCTGCCGACGGTCTTATCTTTTCTGTTCTGTGGAATACCTCAGGGCTCCATTCTGGGCCCCCTTCTTTTCTGACCGCTGCGTTTGCTCCTGCAGGTGAAAGGAGGCGTGGCGTCGTGTCGGCGGTGGCTCAGAGGGAGGAGCCTGTACTTCTCCAGGCTGCTGACGGGCCGCGCCCGCTCCCGGTACTTCTTCCTGGCCTACCTGCTCACCATCCACCTGGTGGTGCTCATGTGCCTCACAGGTGCTCTGTAGGAACCAGAGCTGCAGCAGCTGGAGATGCTGTCGGCTGATGAGGCAAAGGACGTCGGCTCCTGAGTCATTTTCTCATAAATGTAATGTTCTTTTTGATGTTAATGGGTTTTTTTTTTTTTTTGTGTTCTTAGAAAATCAGTCTTTTTCTTTTTGGTTCTGTGGACATTTCTCCTGCTTCAGATATCGCAGGTAAACTTTGCCTTAAAATGTTCTTTTCTCACCGTTTGCTGTCAGAGGAAGCCAGTTGGTTTCCTCTTTAGTCGGGCGATGCGACCCGACTGTGCAGAAAGCCATGGCCCCTCCCCCTCACGCCTCATCCCTTCCCGTGACTCCTCCCAACTCCAGCTGCTGCTTCACGCCTCCTGCCTGATACTACGAGTTGCACATAATCGCAATGCTGAGTTAAAACTATGCACTGAAACTCCAAATGTGTCCAGCATGTCGCCGCCTCCCCCGCCGCATTAACTTTAAAGCGTGAAGCCAAAGCTGTCGGCGCCAAAGTTACTGGGAGATGACGGTATAAAATGACCTTAAAGTTCCGTCATCAATGCGTGCCGTTGACGATGTTCTGCAGAGAAGCAGCAGAGGTGAAAGTACATACTGTGTGTATTTAAGATTTTCCTGTATTTATATGTGCATTCAGAGAGTATGTTTGTACATAAACATTTCTATTCTCTCTGGCTGATCCTCATGACTGTATATTTCCTTTTGAATGTTAAAAATCAAAGTTTAAGATGAGTAAGCGGTCCGGTTTTAGAGGAAAGCATGTGGTTGCTGTATTTCTGGTACGTTGCCGTTAATGACGTGTACATAAAGGATGTGAGACGAACTGAATCTATTTATGAAAGAGATGAAACTACTGAAAACTGACATATTTTCTCTACTGCCTCTATTTTTAAGACTAAGCGATGTCGTTGGCCCTGATGACACGAGGCTGATTTCTGTGCAATACTGTATCAGAGGTGAACCCCTTTACCATCTCAAACAGAAGTTAATAAAGTCTACTGAAGTAATACCGTAGTCCTGGTCGTTCTTCATCTCCTGCTTTCTCTCTGCTGCTGTCAGACGATATGAATAAAACCTCATATCTGCGTTACAGAGATGCTCCTTCACAGTGACGTCCAGTCACGGTCCGTCTGCTATGGGGTGCCGAATGTAAAAACTTTATTACAGTTTTCAAACTGATATATTTTCAATATTTAGCTCATTTTCTTCACATTTAGCTCATTTTACACATATTTGAGACATAAATTATTTAAAAATGTGGTTATATGTGAACAAAAATGAAATGTTAAATCTAAATATTAAATGCCGATAATTTTCAGCTCCTAAAGGCCGATACCTGATAACACACACATATACCTAAGATCATTACATCAATACTATGAACAAAATCTAAAATAGTTTTGACTCTTTAAATGAACAGATTTATTTTTTCCATTGAAAAACTACTGGCAAGCCTCTCAAACATTTTCGTAAAGCTATCAAACAAACCTGTTTGATATCTCACATTAACTTAAATAAGGTTCATTACTGACTGATATAAAAAATAAAGGCTCTTTGAACTGATGGAAATACATGCATCAGAATTACATACTGAAAAAGATTAACATTTAAAGGATTTTGACTTGTGGTTCCATTTAAATGAATACCTTTAAATTAAATGAGGTTCAGTAGTTCTTTTTTTTTTTAATCTCATGGAAGCTTTAGATGAGAGATGAGGGGAAGGAAGACTGCTGCTGGCTTTAGCACATTAGCATTAGCTTGCGGTAGCGTGATTTCAAAACTCCATGGAAGTGATTGTTATGTTGTAGGTGGCTGATCAGGTTTTACGTATTAAAGCTTGTGCTTCCCTCCTCGTAGAATTCACTCGGAGGATTCATCACAAATAACCACCAAACTATCTTCTTCTGAAACTTTTTTTTTTTTTTTTAATCTCATGGAAGCTTTAGATGAGAGATGAGGGAGGGCGGAGGGGAGACTGCTGCTGGCTTGCTCACGTTAGCATTAGTTCACGTTAGCGCAGTCCTTCTCAAATAGTGGGGCGGGACCCCTTGGGGGGGCGCGTGTGACCCCAGGGAACATGTTTATTTATTTTTTATTTTTTTGCCGCACTGGAATAAAGTGTAATTGCACACATACTCCAGTAGGTGGCAGTGGCGCTCACATTGTCCCAGTGGGTTCAGGGAGTATTAGCTATATTGTGTCGGGTTTTTTGCGCGGACATGTGTGCACGCAGCACAGAGCAGGAGATATGAAGTGACACCACTCAAGAGACACCCGGGAAAAATATTCAACAGGGATGAAAACAAAGACGGAGAATGAGACAAATGAAAGTCACCAGAAAGTTAAGACGAGGAAATATGACGATGCTGATGTAGCGCTTGGCTTCACTGTGACTACGGTGGGATTGATGCACTTTAAATCTTTACAGACTAAAAAACTATTTTCATAAAGTTCATCTTTGTTATAAGTTGATCTATATTTCTTTTTTTTTTGTTTCCCTTAATGTTAATAAGGATACGCTGTTATGCAGAGGTGTATTTACAATAATTTTATAGACAAATTATACTATTTATAGTCGCGGTGGGGAGGAGGGGCGCAGCAGAAAATAATGGAGAAGCACTGCGTTAGCGCGATTTCAAAACTCCATGGAAGCGATTGTTATGTTGTAGGTGGCTGATCAGGTTTTACGTATTAAAAGTTGTGGTTCCCTCCTCGTGGAATTCGCTCGGAGGATTTGTCACAAATAATCAGCCAACTATCCTTCTAAACTTTAACAAAGTTCCATGCCATCGCCGCTATGTTTGTTGTGATCAGCGCTGTGCTGCAGGCTGCATTCAAGGTGTAATGTAAATTCCCACGTTCCCTCGTTTGTTAGTCTTTCTTTTACCCTTATCTATTTTTTCTATTTTTATGTGTAACGTGGGCAAAATATTGCGAATATCAGTTAAAGTCAGCAACTACCAAAATTATGACCGAGTTAAAGAGTTGTTTTCTGGCATGAGGGGGTATTCTTGATTTTCCTTATTGACTGATTGTTTTTCTGATTATACTCACGTCACTTAAACAAAACATTCACTGCCGGTCATTCAAGGCTCAGAGGGAGCGAGACACTGCTGTGTTGACAAAAATATATATGTTATCAGGGCTATTCGTCGTGATATCGGGCTTATCGGGATGACGTCATAATTTCCTGTTATTGGCCTGATAGTTATCGTGCACCCCTAGTTGCAGGTGTTAGAGTGCTAGAGCAACCCGGAGAAATCACTTAAAAATCCTTGAATGGATCTGTTTTAATGAGGAAAAAGTTCAGCGGAGGGTCTCATGAAGTTGTAAAAAAAATAAAATGCTGTTTGATCAGAGCTGCAGCCACTAGGGTGGCGCCATCCCAGAACAGACAGACTTAAAAGTGAAGGAGCTTTTTGACTGAGGTCGAGAAGAAAACACTGAAGCCTTCCTGATGTTTAGAAGGAAATGCATCACCTGCAGTACAGTTCCTCTGTTTGATTCTAAGTTGATCATTTTATCTCAAGATGAACGTTTCCTCACAGTAACGGCTTTGAACCGATTTCAGCTCTCGCCACCACGGAGGAAGACTCGTAATGGAACAGCAGCTCGCCGTCATCTCGTTCGCCGTGGTTAAGTTATCACAGGACACTTTATAATTGAACAGCTCACACTTGTCTTCTGGAACCAGACCTGACGGCAGATGTAACAGCTGCCAGCACTCTGAAACACAGACGAGCTCCTCGTGTCCTGATGAAACCTCCTTCTTCCTTGTGCTCGTAACAGGAAAATGGGCTCATGATGCTGAGATAATGAACTCATCTGGAGAGAATATCGAACTGTCGCTCCACCCAGCTCCGTTCTCAGCCCTGGTTAGGGTTAGGGTTATGGTTAGGGTTAGGGATGATCCCAGCCGTGGCGCGTTCTGAATCCCAACCTAGATGATGCAGCTCTGATTGGCAGGGGGAAGCCAAAAAACACTTATGAGGCGACTGAGAGTCCCCGTGGAGGCTGGTTCTTCCTCACACTCGGCTCTGTGCATTGAATACTAAACGAGCAGTGATTTCATATTTTATCAGGGTGAATTAGCAGGATGGAGTGGAAGTGAAGTGCGGTCCATTTGAGATGTTTTAACTCCATTAATGGACTCGGCGAGGCTCCACTTCTCTCTTTAAAGTTTCAGATCATTCTTGTCGTCTTAACACTGATGTCCGCTGACAGACGGCTGAAGAGCTCGTGTAATAATGTTTTTTCAGGTGACTTTTTCCATTTTAATCTATTTTAGACTTCAGATCTAACCAGTGGCCTTTAATATCATTGATTATCCAGTAATGTTTGTCATCTCCTGGACTGCTTCAGATTTATTTGACGCTTGTCTTAAAAGCAGATATTCTAAGCTGGGGCGCCGAAAAGGGGGGGTAAAGGATACGGATTATAGGGGCCCATGATTGAGGGGGGCCCAGAGAGGCCCCTAATGATGATCAAAAATAGCATCAACAAATTTCGCCGCTGTGTTGGGGGGCCCGGTAAAGATTCTTTTCATGGGGCCCAAAATCCCTAGCGGCGCCCCTGATTCTAAGTTTGCTTGAACCTCTGTTCTGTGGAATACCTCAGGGCTCCATTCTGGGCCCCCTTCTTTTCCACTAAACATTCACAAATTTCAGCTTAGTTGATCTGTTATCTGTACCTGCCTCTTCCCATTCAGGGTCACCGGGGTCCAGTGGAGCCTGTCCCAGCTCTCTGTGGGGAAATGACGGGGGTCCACTCTGGACCGGTCACCAGTCCACCGCAGGGCCACACCAAGGTTATTATTGTTAACGAAAACGAACGAAATAACAAAAACTAAAATTGAAAAAACATTTTCGTTAACTGAAATAAAATAAAAACAAGAGTTAAAAAAAAAAAACTAACTGAAACTGTATTATGTGTTTATATAACAAACTAAAATTAACTATAATAATATAAAGAATGTCCTTCGTTTTCATGTTAGCAATTTTTTTTCCTCATAAATGTTTGAAATCTATTAACTTCGCTCCACTGTACAACAACAACCACAAAAAAACAAAAAAAAGGCATCAGCAGTGATGGCCGGGCAAAAGTTGGGAGGAAGCTACACAGTCCTATTTGGGATTTCTTTGACTATGACTGTGTTAACGATAAAAATAAGTGCCTTGTTGTAGAAGCAGGTGATACAATGTGTGGAATACTTCTCAAGGAGAAAAAAACCCACGAATCTGAAAGTCCATTTGAAAAGCTCGCACAAGAAGGCTAACCAAGACTAGCTGGATAAGTTAGCCTAAGCTAGCTCCCTGGAAAGAAGGCTAACCAAGACTAGCTGGATAAGCTAGCCTAAGCTAGCCCCCTGTAAAGAGAAGCTACAGCTGCAGGCCAGTCAGCGTTGGGAAGGAACGGGAGAAAACAGCAACTATAATGGACTGTTTCCACGGAGACCAGATAGCTGCTGGTCAGTAAATACGCAGGAACACCACAAGAGGGAAGACGTATTGATAAATATGTTTATTGAGACCAGAATGTAAACACGACTAGGGATGTTCCTGGCGACTAATTTCTCTGTCGACTAAATGAAAATTTTAATTAAGACTAGTCGACTAGTCTAAAAAAAAGATGCGCTCCAGCCTGGAAGTTATCAGTTTGCGTCCCGGTATGGTGTATTCGGGCTCAACATATTCCATTAGCTTCCTGAATCCTTTACCTTCTACAAAGTTAAGTGGAAGCATATCTTGCGAAGTCATTATCGTGATGAGCTGCGTTATCCTCTCAGACCGGACGGGAGGACACGTCTCCAGGTAAACAATGTCAAATCGGCCTGAGTGTGGCTAGCACCGCTAGCATCAGCAGCCGTCGTCTCGTGCAGATTAACATCCAAATGCTTGAGTGGAATGTGGTTGCGCATTGCTCCAGTCGAGTGATTGTATGCCAGTTGTTTCTGACACAGTCTACATACTACCTTGTTTTCATTTTCTAGATTAAAGTACCGCCAAACCGCGCTGGTTTTGCGAGACCATCTTCCCACCGTGCCGTTTTAAAACTCCAGTCTACTCGAGCATGTGGAGAGGAGGCTGCTGTCTGACGGCTCTGTAGCCCCAACTAATGGCTGGCAGCTGTATGACAGTTAAGCAGCCTTGTACATGAATAAAACACAAATTGGTTTAAACGACTAATATTTCTGGTGCCAACTAGTAAGTGAGCGGACGTTTAATCGTTTAGACGACTAATCGCGCGCATCCCTAAACACGACTATGTGATTCGATAGCCTTCAAAAAGTTCAGTGCTTCACTTCAACCAAAATTACAACACTAATTTACAAAATAAAACTAAAACTGACACTGAAACTAATAAAAACTAAACTAAAACTAAGTATTTCAAAACAAAAATGAATAAAAACTAGTGAAACTGCTCTAAAAAAGAAATTAAAACTAACTGAATTTGGAAAAACTAAACTTAATGGGTGCGGCATATATTCAGGTGCGCTTTATAGTCCAGAAAATACGGTAAACTAAAAACTAAATAAAAACTAAAACTAATGGGAAATCCAAAACTATTATAACCCTGGGCCACACAGGCTCAGACTCGCTCCCAGTTTTAGAGTCACAAACTGGCCTCACATCCATGTTTTTGATCCGTGACTCTGACTCTGGCTGTTCTGAAGAAAATAAAAGAAAACCTCCCACTTCCACCTGAAACCCACACGGTTCACTGTTCCCACATCGCTCCCCAGCAGTTCCTGCTTTTCACCTGTGGTGTAACGTGCTCATGACATCACAAGAGGGCAGACTCAGTCAAGCTGCGAACCCAGTAGCCTCTGTCGCCGGGAGGCGTTTCAGTTCCCGCCACAACCGTGAACGGATGAGTAGGAGATGGAGAGGAGGCTCCTGTACATCCTTTTCTTGTTCCTGAGGTATTTCAGCTGCAGGATGTCATCACTAATTTATTCCCTCCGAGACCAGTCTTCAGAGTCATGAATATTAAGTAAGAAAGTCCTCTTCCACCTCGTACAACATACATGTCCTGTTAAAAGCAGATATGTGAGGGGGTGGGGGGGGGGCTGGAGCACCTTTTCCTTTAAAAAATAACCTCCAGATGCAGATCAGAGGGGAGATGATTTCTCTCTGGCGCTGTAAGAGGCAGTTTTGTCTCTTTTCTGTTACAATCCCGGGGATGAATCACCTCATTTCAGCATTTAAAAACCAGAGTTGTGCCGTTTCACGTCGACCTAAAGTCAACCGAGTTTGGATCTCCGCTCAGACGAGGCTCTAATAAAAGACCGAAATCTGCATCTCGGTTCGCTCCCGCCTCTCAGCCGGAGTGGAAACAGTCCTCCAGTTTAGCCGGTGACCCAGTTGCCTCCAGCGCCAGAGGAAAGGAACCGGGGGAGGAGAAGGAGAAAAGGAACCGGGGGAGGAGGAGAAAAGGGGGCGTGGAGGAGCCGGAGGTGAAAACGTGGGAGACTGCTGTGATTAATGTGCTTTCAGAGGTGGACTGAGATGCAGAGATGGAGGGAAGAGAAGAGGGCACCTGTGATGTGCTCGACAGCCAGGTGACCCCACCTTCATCCTAATGCATCCACGTCAAACACGGGGGGGTGGGGGGTGGGGGGGCATGCAGGCCTTTCACAGGAGCTGCTGATGGTTGCTGTTATTTTCTGTTAAAATCTGTTTCAGTTTCATTTGAAGGACTATTTGGTAGCTTTATGGAAGCATTTTTGAGCTCCTGCGGCTTCGTATCTCCGCCATCAGCGAAAAACACTCCAGAGTAACTTTCCTGATTGTTCCTCAGAACAGTTGTGTTGATGTGAAAGACGATGAAACCAACTCTCAGAGCTCCAGTGTTGTTCAGAGATGGTGGTGCTTGAGTTCCTGTTGTCTCTCTATCATCTCCAACCATCTGTCCATCCTCCTCTGACATCAACAGCTGGATATCTTCTCTTTCTGGGACCATCCTCTGGAAACCCTGGAGATGGTTGAGGAGAAAATTAGGGATGAGAATTGATAAGATTTTTCCGATTCCGATTCCGTTACAGTGATCCCTTAGGGTTAGGGTTAGGGTTAATGAGGGTTAATGAGGACCGGCACCCCCCTTCGTAAATCAAAATCCGCGAATTGGAGATGGAGCCCCCCCAAGCCTAAATAATAGGAATGTCCGGATCACGTTTTTTGGGTCCCGATCCGATTTTGATCTTTTTCGATCTTCTTTCTTTCTTTTTTGTTTGGGAGAATTATTATAAAACACATTTAGTTACAGAACAGTGACTGTTCAACAGTCTCAGTGCTAAACAACAAAGCACTTCATTTAAATAGCAGCAGGTGAACTTGGCTAGCAGTTTAAGGCAATGAAAACACTAGCAGAAGTCTTTGCAATCAATGAAATCACATCAGAATAAAAATAACATAAAATATTAACTTAACTTCTTTCAAGACCCGCTGCACATGTTCACGCACCTTTGTGTCCTTTGTCGTTCATGTAATGACGGGAACGAGGCTCGAGGTAATTAATGAGCCGGTTAAATGCCTTGTAAATGTGCTGGTCGTCCTCAGTAATACATTCCGCGATTAGCTCTGTGATTTTTCTGTATTTCTCCGAGTCTTTCGGGAGTTTCTTTCTTTTAAAAGTTTCACAGAGCGTTTGCTGCCGTCAAAGCTGCTGCCGACGCCTGACAGAAGGCATCCTGCTCGCTAGGATGATTAGACTGGTGGTGTTGTAAACTCTCTTCTTACTTACCCCTCGTGATATCTCAGCTTTACACACGTTGCAAATTGCAGTCGAAGCGTCTGTCTTTGTAATTTTATAGTGCTGCCACACTGCTGACATTTTTGCTAAAGTTTAGCCTGATGCTGCCAGTCCGCCACTGCTAACAAGCTCACCGCGCAAGCTAAAAAACCTTAAATCCACCTTAAAACTTTTAAGGTGGATACAAGAAAGGGCTGCTGAGAAACTTCATTTCAGTACAAATTATTAAATGTATATAGTTTAAAAAATATTTTTGTTTGTGTAACATGATTACTTTATTAATTTGTGTTAATCAGGATCACTTTTTGAGGAAAAAATATTGAAAAAAAGATTGATGTGTTAAAATAAGGTTGATCGGCCGATCCACCTTAAAATTTCAAGATCAAAGCTCAATCCGATCAGGAGATCGGGATCGGGACATCCCTTACTAAATAATGTGTTTAAAATATGTTTAAAAACCCTAAAAAGTAGCCAGGTACTGCAGTGAAACAAGACAAAGGATCAACTGTGGTCTTTCTGTTACCTTCACAGCCTCTGGTCTCTGAACCGTAGTAAAGAAACTGCTGGTATTGTGCTATTTTTGGCTCTTAATTAACGGCTAACACGCTAACAACAACAACAAAACAAAAAGTCCAGTTCTCTCTGCATGGAACGAGCGCTTTATTCTGGCTCTGCAGGAACTTGTAACATCACACAGGTTGTATTGTTGGGCTCCTGTCGGTTAACAGAGAATGTAAATCTATACACGCTGGGCTGCTGTTGATGCTCACTACACTTTTCATCTAACCCTGTTTTCATTCTGCCGTCCCACGACACACACACTACATTACCCATAAGGCTACCTTTTTAAAGGGGCCAGGCTGGCTCACAACATTTCTTCACTGTGAGAGAACGCGCACAACATCCTGTGATGTTTCCATGACTTTAAAAAATTGTTTAAATTATATTATATATTTCTGAAAAATCTGCGAATAACTAAAACAGTGGAACTTAAACCGCGAAGTGGCAAGAGATCACTGTATTGATACTGTCTAACGATACAGCCCTCAAACTTTTCCTTCAATTTGACGTTCTTAGAATCGGAACACTTGCACTTAGTGAGCGCGCATTTTTGAGATTGAGGGTTAAGGGAGGAATTGGAATTCACCCCAACTCTGAAACGGAGACGAGACTAAATCCACAGAAGCTTCCCATCACTGGCTGCTGAGTTTAATGCCCAACGTTTCCATTTGAATTTGTCTCCCAGTGTCATCTCCATCTCCAGCAGTCAGGAGTCTGTGATTCTACTGGTCTGGAGACCCGTCAGCCTGTTGGCCTTGAATCTTTATTAATGACTAATTAAAACCGTTTACAGACCAGACAACGTTCATAGTGGATTTAAATTGGGTTTTATGTGATGGGACTTTAACAGGAGTGAACATTTTTAATGAAACCAGTGTGTCTCTGTTAAAAATAACTGGTTTCTATCTTCTGTAGTTTCTCTGCCTTGCAGCCAGAGAGCTGTGATTGGCCGACACCGACCCCTGTGACCTTCATGACCTTCATGACCTTCATGACCCTGATCCGTTTCTACCTGGAGGCTGCTTCTGTTCTGCTGAACAACACGGATGCAGTGAAGCTGTTATTTCCATCAGATGTTTAGGACATTTTCCTGAATAAAAGCTCGTTTTGAACGTTCTTGTTGGTGTGTTTGGAGTCCTGAACTGACCTGGACTGTTTCTCTTTTACAGCCAGAAGGAAAATTGTGCGGCGACCTTTTTCTCCGTCTCAGATTATGCTGAGAGGATGCGTGTCCACGCACACAGCAGGGTTGTGCATAATGAGCCGAGCTTCGCTTTAACACATGCAGGACCTCAAACTCGCTCCTGCAGCTCCCCGAGAGCACAAATGAACAGGATGCTGTTTGCTGCAGATGCTGTCGGCTAAACTACACACAGTCGTGCAAAAACAAGCGAAAAGACATGATGGAGATGACCTGATCATCGTGGGTGTCGGTATTAACGTCAGCACCACATGATTCAGTCGCTGGTATCTCCACCTTCAGCAGCTTTAACTTGAAGAATCACTTCCTGTATGACCTCATCAGCCTCAAGTCTGTCCTTTTTTTTGCAGCGTTGCTTCGGTTCTCTGATGTTTTCCACATCTGCTCATATCTCTTCATGATGCTCTGCTCAGCATCATTGTCCTGTTGCATATCCCGACATGCAGAGGAGTCGACCCCAGATCATCACCCTCCCCCTGCCGTGTTTGACTGTTGGGAGACGAGCCTTTCTAGGAGGATGTGCTGCTTGAGTGCTCTGCACCAGCAGATTAAAATAAACTACCGTATTTTCCGGACTATAAGCCGCTACTTTTGTCCCAGGCTTTAAACCATGAGGTTTATACAGAGATGCAGCTTTTCTATAAGTTTTTCTTCAGCCCTCAGGGGGCGCTCTAGCAGGAAGTAGTCTAGTAGTTAAAGGCTTTTCTGTTTTTGTTAAGTAGCCTATGTTGGCTACGCTACTCTACATTCATTTTGTGAGCATCAATATCTATTATTATTGATCAAACTGATTAATCCAGGTGTGTCTGAACATTGTAGCTACTCAGACACACCTGGATTTATCAGTTTGTCGGTTCCCCAGTGGATTTCAGGGTTCTGAGTGGACCCGCCGCAGAGGTAAGGTTTTAATCACAGATGTGGACCGGACACAGCATGAAGCCAGCAGGTCCGTGATCCGGCTCCAAAGTGGATCTGGTACTGAGTGCAAGTGGACCCCGATACGGGTCTATTTCGTGGGTCAGTTCTGGATGTCTTTGCTGTGTGGGGGGGTTTCACTACACAGGAGGAGGAAAAATAAAGCAACTTGGTTTTAGTGTCCAGGAGGAAAATGAATAAAACCATCAATGACTTTTCTGTTTTGTTTGATCAGCAC
Organism: Hirundichthys speculiger; assembly: GCA_018398805.1. Taxonomy (NCBI): domain Eukaryota; kingdom Metazoa; phylum Chordata; class Actinopteri; order Beloniformes; family Exocoetidae; genus Hirundichthys; species Hirundichthys speculiger. The sequence goes on along the minus strand of JAGFBZ010000775.1, from coordinate 475,715 downwards.
TTTTACTGCCGTGTTACAGGTTCTGTTCAGAAACAATCAGATCAGGTATGTGAATAAACACTGATGGTACAAAATCTTTCGATGTAAATATCTTATTTCTCAGCCTGGATACCGGCGGCTTATAGTCCGGTGCAGCTTATGCGACAAAATATATATTTCGTTTATATTTTAATGGGTGCGGCTTATATTTAGGTGCGGTTTATAGTCCAGAAAATACGGTAAAAAGAAAAAAAAGATTTTAAAAGGTGGTGCAACCTTTTGTTCTTGTCGCACCGTAAACGATGACGCTGGATCGATGACTCGGCTTCCTGAGCTCCAGGATGCTGCAGGGGTCCCGGACTTCCTGCCCAGGTTTCTAATTGAAGAGCACGTTTTAATTACATCAGTCCAGCGTTAAATCAGTGGGTGACGACGCCGACGGCCCGGCACGCCTGGGAACTAAACATTAGGTACCTGTGAGGCGTCGACGCCCACGCCAGACCCGGGTGAGGGTGTTTGTGGTCCTGGGACGCTGCAGGACTTCACTGCAGTGCTGCTCGTCGCCTCCTGTTCCCGTTTTAGCCCTCCGTTTTTTTTCAGCGCGCCCTATATAATGTCCCACTTCGCAATTAGGTCTACGGAGGAGACGGCGAGGTGGATGCTCATCCTGCGCTGCTATCAGCTGGGGGGGAGGAGGGCCTTTCATCACCTCTGGAGTTGGGTTTACCTGCAGACGTGTCCCGTCGGTCTCCTGAGAGATGGTTGGAGTCCTGCAGGCTCTTGTCCTTCAACTTCTTCTTCTCTTCCTCCACCTCTGCTCACGGATCCAGAAATGTCCACGGTTCATGCATTTCCATAATGAGAGCACGAGAGCATGCGTGTGTTACCTCCTGTAACACATGCATGACCCCCCCCCCCCCCCCCCCCTCCCAGTGTGACTCAATTGCCATAGCAACAAGGTCCTCCCTGGCGACTCCTCCTACTGTCCACAGTGTAACTGGTCCATATGTGTTCCTGTTCAGCAAGCTTGAAGGTGTTTAGAAACGAGGCCAGAAGAAAAATGACAGATGACATGATCAACAAATATATTTTCTATGGCTGGGCAAGTTAACGCATTATTATTGCGTTAACTCATTAATTTATTAACGTCGACATTTATTTTATCGCGCGTTAATGCATGTTGCTCACATGCTTTTGTTTTGAAAATTCTGTTACTGGCTGCTGCGGAACCGGAAAAAAAATTTGCAGGTAAACATGCGGCAAAGCTAAAACAGACCTGGAGAACGGTAAAAATCCGTGAACTTTACAGTTCAGGTAGCAACTCAGGTAGTAATATTAACAATTCTGTCTGAAAAAAAATATTCTGAACTGCAACAAAACTTTCTTGTCATTCCTCCATGTTCCATCAGATCTGCTCCATGTGTTCACTGTCCTGCTGTTCTCTAGCTGGTTACTGCAGTGTAGCTCCATCTAGTGGCACAGATGTGTAATGACAACAGAAAGTCCAGTCCTCCATTATAAAACTAATTCAGTTCTGTGGCCCGTTTTTTAATTTCGTATTTTTGATCCAAGTCTAAAATTGAAAAATAAAAAAAAAACAGGCAATATTTTCGTTTTTTGTGTTAGAATAAAAAACAAAAAACGTAATAAAATGTCACTTTTTAATTTTTTTTTAAATTTTTGATTGACAATTGAAAATGGAAAGAATGAATGATACATGGATTGGTAAAGTTACAGAACTTTAACATGGACATTTTCATTTTAAAGTTCTCCCAGACGGAGGATTCAACAGAAACAAGGTTATTTGTAACAACTGACAAGTTGAACTCCCCGTTAAAAGTTTCTGCTGTTACCTCAGTAATTACCTGTTTTAATGTTCTGATTGTGCTGAGACACAATCATTTGTTGGACTTTGTTTGTAGACTTTTTTTTTTTTTTAATAAAAACAGGATGACATTAATGCCCTGGCAGTGGCAATAAGCTTTATTGTATTTTACATTTTTTAAGATGAGATTTACACTAAATATGTGTTACTGACAAGTGCTGATGTTAAAAGTGTTTGAACAACAAATGTTATGACACTTTAGTTCATATGGCAGCAGAACATTTAAATAAAAGTGACCTTTACACTACTTTTGAATTCATTATTTGATTTTGCGTATACAATGCGATTAATCGTGATTAATCAGGGAAATAATGCGATTAATTGCGATCAAACATTTTAATCGTTGCCCACCGATATAATTTTGAAAAAATACCGTCATATAAATTTTTGGTTATACCGCCCAGCACTAGCTGGACTCAGCTGGTGCCGCTGCAGCAGCAGTTTCCTGCAGTTGCAGTAAACTCTACTTAAATCAAGTTTATTGTTACATCTAATCACAACAGACTATAAGACGAGACAACATCCAGTATTCAGAACCGACACCAAGGCAGAAAAGTTACAGATTACAGTTTACTGAATGGCCACTAGGGGCTGGTTCCAACAGCAAGTTAATTAACCACCATTTAGCCTAAACAGGTTAAAAATCAATGGTTCTGTTCTCCATAACATGACAGCTCTTTTGTTATTTGTCTCTCATCAATCAAAATTATATGAAGCCAAAAGTGCACGTGTAATAGGGGAGTGTTTTTTTTTTTCTTTGACAGCTTGAATTTAAGAAAACATCCCGTCTGCATTAAAACTGACCCTTTCAAAGCATCTACTGCATTTTATAAACCCATTTGTTCCGGATCACAGGGTGGTGAGTCCTGCCTGGTCTCTGTGTGTGTGTGTGTGTGTATGCGTGTGTGTGTGGGGGGGTGCGTGTGTGTTTCAACAAAGCTTGAACATGGCTGGTTAAAGTTTCCTCAGCTGCAGCATCAGGGCATTTCTCTTCTTGACCTTCTGTTCCTGAAACTCTGGCCGGATCCAACAGTTTTACGATGCTCCCTAATTAGATCAAACTACAACACTTAATCAGATTACCAGAGGCTCAGCAACACCCGGGGCTGTGGGCCGTTTTTGAAGTGTCTGCTGCTCAGTCGTTCAGTTCCAGCTGGATCACACTCGCGGGGAAAGTGACATTTTCTTGCCTGGCCTGATACGACTCTTCCCTCCAGAGTCTGAGTGCAGCAGCTGCAGATGGATGCAGCTGGAGGTTTCCCGCTTCTGACTAAAGGGGCGGCGGCTGGAGGAAATGGGCTCGTGGGGGGGGGGGGGGGGGGGGGGGGGGGCTGAGAGCAGAGATCCTGCCATTTACTGAGATTATCTGCTTGAAGCTTTTGTTTGTGTTCATGCTTCACCAACGTCACTGATTCGACTCCACAGAATCACAGAGGCTGGATTTATCAGTCTGGACGGTCATTTTTGTCTTTGGTGTAGAGTAGGAATGTAACGATATGAAAAATCTGATATCTCGATTATAGAGAACAAATTATCACGGTTTACGATATTATCTCGGTATTCTTAATTGCTGTACGAATGTTCAAAAAACACATACATTTAAATAATTTCATTAAATCTTTTGATTTACTTGTCATATTGAAGCATCAGAAGCCAAAGTTTTATCAAAATGAAACTTTCACATTAAAAGAGCAAACAACTGGCACAGAAAGAGATTTTTTTTAAATGAACAAAATAAATAACAGGAACAAAGTTGATTTGTCTGGTGAAAATTTAAATAAACAGTTTAACAGTCATAGTAGGTCAAAATATGCAAACAATTATAGTGAAGTTCAAATGAAATAAACTTTGGACTTTAAGCTGAACCTTAAATAAGTATAAATGTGCAAATAAATAAACAGTTGTAAAGGAGCCAAATATGTTGTTCTGAATTGTAGTTCACTCTGTGTGTCTGTGGGTGTCGCTGTGTTGTTACCTGAGGGTCAGGTATAAAGGTAGCTGCCTGTTATTGGTTAGGTGTTTGACCCGGAAGAACAAAAGGTTTTTGACCGCTGTGGTGCTAACTGCCGGTGTTATGGTTGTCGGATCAGTTCATGGAATAAATTAATATTTTAACTGCATCAGAAGAACATCGTTCCGGTCCTTTTTCGTTCAACACGCAACAGTAACGTTTACGAAATGTGAGTTAGCGAAGCGCGTCGACCAGGTTACTCTTGGTCAAACATCTCAGTAGCTTGAAGCAATAGCCTTAGCTCCTTCTAGTTGCTTGTACAAATTACAATAAAATGTAAACAAGTGCTCTGCAGACAGGATAACTGTCCTCCACCAGTTGTCCCTCTGCATTCTTAAAAAAGAAAACCAAAATATGTCCAGACCTCAGATTTCCTCATTTTAGTGGGTTGATAAATGTCCTGTGTGCTATCACCTCTTTCCGCCATGCTAACGTTACGATGCCGATGTTACAAGCTACAAATTCACGCGAGACACAGTCACAAATCGCTCGCAGACTTGACAGGAACACTGATTCACCTGATTCAGCTGAGACGGTCCATCCAGGCGCCTCTGAGTCCAGAGATGTGGACTCTGGACGGACTGGACACACGTGGCCTGTTGTTTCATTTTTATCAGCCCTGAAACAACTAACGTTTGAATGTGTTGCCGGCAGATTATTCAAATTAAATGAAATATTTTTGGCTTTGTTCTGACTGCAGAGAAATAAAAGTCTCAGTAGATATCAGAGCAGCTCTGGGATCGAACAAAAGCTTTCTGTTTCCAGCTGTGTGACGTTGAGGATTCACAGCTGGTTTTTTCCACGTCGTAAACGTCCCTCCATAAATCAAAAGGCAGTTTGGTGTTTGTGCGCAGATATCAGCAGCATCAGCTCAGAAACGCTGATGAAACAGGAACAGCCACGTCTGTGAACAAGACTCCGGTACCAGGTCCTCTCATCTTTTATTCCACATCTTAATTGTTTATTTACATCGCTGTGAAGGCAACCGGAAAAAAAAACTACCGGCTGGTTCAAAGAAGGAATGCAGGGCAGAGCCTCGCTGGGTGGAGATCCTCTCCTTAATTGCCACATTTTTCCTCTCAGATTAAGTCGGTTTCAGTGATTTACTCCCTGCAGGAATTTCTCCAGAATAAGATAAAACCTTCAACAACAACAACAACAACAACAAAAGGTGTCTTTGATTTCCAGCTTGGTTTAATAGTAACGAGCAGTAAATACGTTTCAGAAACGTACAGGAAGCCTGACGGGTCCTACAGACAGAGATTTTCCCTCCTGGTCCTGAAGTTCCTGCTCCGTAAATGTAAATGTTGTTTATTCGTGCAGGAGTGAGATGATCGGACTCTGAGTCAACAGCTGGTTTTGTTCTTTGTGTTGTTTAAAAGGGTTGTTTCTGCAGGAATGAGTCTTGACGGTGCAGATGTTTCATCTTGACTCCGCGCTCCTCTACAGCAATGACCTTTTCAGAGGAGCACAGATATCCATCTGCATTAAGCAGATTCACTCTCCTGCATGTGTGCTTCGGTGCATTTCCTGCATATTTAAGGCCGGACAGATGAGGCCTCTGTCATCTGAACCCAAACAAACCTTGTTGGCGTCATCGACAGGTTTCTGGAGAGCTTCTGCTTTTGAAGCCTGTGTTTGTGGCCGTTCTGCCCGGAGCTCACTCTGCCCAACTCTGGTTCATCTGGAAAAAAAAAGTTCTCTCTGATTATAATGACCTATTTTAACCAAACATGTATTAGGTTAGAAACAAAAACACAGTTTACAGTGTTTTAATGCAGAGATGAGATGAGCTCCAACCTGTAACCCTGCAGATTCAGATTCAGATTCAGATTCAGACAACTTTATTTATCCCCGAGGGGCAATTGAGGTCCAACTGAGCAGCATTGTGTTGACATAGGTATTAACAATACAAATGAGATTGACAAAACTAAAATAGAAATAAATATAGTATATACAGTAATTACAGAATTTGAAATGTTAAATTATATAAAGTGACTGGAGTGAATGAGGTAGAGATAAAGTGCAGGCAGTGTAAACAGTGTAAGGCAGTATGGATGGTTAAGACAGTATTAACAATATATGAACAGTATATGAACAGTATATAAACAGTATATAAAACAGTATAAATGTGTAAAACAGTGCAACAGATGAAGGATGGATGGATGGATGGATGGATGGATGAATGGATGGATGAAAGAATGGAGGGATGATGGATGGATGAATGAATGGATGGATGGATGATGGATAGATGAAAGAATGGATGGATGATGGATGGATGAAGGGATGGATGGATGGATGCATGGTTGGATGATAGATGAATGGATGGCTGGATGGATGGATGATGGATGGATGGATGGATGGGTGCAAGGATGAATGGATGGATGGATGGATGCATGGTTGGATGATAGATGAATGGATGGATGGATGGATGGATGATGGATGGATGGATGGGTGCGAGGATGAATGGATGGATGGATGGATGCATGGTTGGATGATAGATGAATGGATGGCTGGATGGATGGATGATGGATGGATGGATGGGTGCAAGGATGAATGGATGGATGGATGGATGCATGGTTGGATGATAGATGAATGGATGGATGGATGGATGGATGATGGATGGATAGATGGGTGCAAGGATGAATGGATGGATGGATGGATGCATGGTTGGATGATAGATGGATGGATGGATGGATGGATGGATGGATGGATGGAAGAATGGATGGATGGATGGATGGATGGATGGATGGATGCATGGGTGCAAGGATGAATGGATGGATGGATGGATGGATGGATGGATGGATGCATGGGTGCAAGGATGAATGGATGAATGGATGGATGGATGGATGCATGGATGGGATGATGGAGGATGATGATGGATGGATGGATGGATGGATGGATGGATGGATGATGAATGATGGATGATGGATGGATGGATGCTGTGATGGATGATGCGATGATGGATGGATGATGGATGGATGGATGGATGATGATGGATGGATGGATGGATGATGCGGATGGATGGATGCAATGATGGATGATGATGGATGCTGATGGATGGATGATGATGGTGCAAGGATGATGGATGGAGGATGAGGATGGATGGATGGATGGATGCATGGGTGCAAGGATGAATGGATGAATGGATGGATGGATGGATGCATGGTTGGATGATAGATGAATGGATGGATGGATGATGGATGGATGGATGGATGATGAATAGATGAAAGAATGGATGGATGGATGGATGGATATTTTAACAGCCTGAACTCACTGGAACATAATCTTACTATTCCTCTCTTCCATCAGATGTTCCTTTCAGGCGTCTCCACAGCCAATCATCTGCCTCCATCATCTGCCTCCATCATCTGCCTCCATCCATCTCCTCTTTGGTCTTCCTCCTATATCCCCATGACTACGCTGGAATAATTCAAGTTCTCAGCTCCAGCAGCGTGTCGCTGCAGATCACCGGCGGTCCAGCAGCCGTTCCCTCTCCTTCCTTGTCCTTTTGTGACGAGTGAAGAAAGTTGTTGTGAGAACTTGTTGGTCCTCCCTGAAGGCAGCAGCACATACCGCTGTAAAGATCCAGGTGCAGAACTGTGAGCGATGCTGACAGAAAGTCATTAAAATGGCAACCCTTCTCCACCTGGACGACAAAAGGAACAAATCCACATGAGTTTCTGTTCAGCTTAGTAAATGATTCACAATTATGACTCAAAAGTTGGTAAGTTATAAGAGATAGATAGAGTTTTCTGCGTGAAGGCCCTCAGAGGTTATTGATTACTGTGATTGCTGATTATTATTCCGGTGGAATCCCCTGACGAGGACAGCGGTTCGGTGTCCTCTAGCTGTCAGAAGATGTGCCAGGTCCCCTCTGGCAGCGCTCCACCTGCTGCACCTGCTCCACCTGCTCCACCTGCTCCACCTGCTGCACCTGCTGCTCCTGCTCCACCTGCTGCACCTGCTCCACCTGCTCCACCTGCTCCACCTGCTCCACCTGCTGCACCTGCTGCTACCTGCTCCACCTGCTGCACCTGCTGCTCCTGCTCCACCTGCTGCACCTGCTCCACCTGCTCCACCTGCTCCACCTGCTCCACCTGCTGCTCCACCTGCTGCACCTGCTGCACCTGCTCCACCTGCTCCACCTGCTCCACCTGCTCCACCTGCTCCACCTGCTGCACCTGCTGCACCTGCTCCACCTGCTCCACCTGCTCCACCTGCTGCACCTGCTCCTGCTCCACCTGCACCTGCTCCACCTGCTCCACCTGCTCCACCTGCTCCACCTGCTCCACCTGCTCCACCTGCTCCACCTGCTCCACCTGCTGCACCTGCTGCACCTGCTCCACCTGCTCCACCTGCTCCACCTGCTCCACCTGCTGCTGACCTGCTCCACCTGCTCCACCTGCTCCACCTGCTCCACCTGCTCCACCTGCTCCACCTGCTGCACCTGCTGCACCTGCTCCACCTGCTCCACCTGCTCCACCTGCTGCACCTGCTCCTACCTGCTGCACCTGCTGCACCTGCTCCACCTGCTCCACCTGCTCCACCTGCTGCACCTGCTGCACCTGCTCTACCTGCTCCACCTGCTGCACCTGCTCCATCTGCTCCACCTGCTCCACCTGCTCCACCTGCTGCACCTGCTGCACCTGCTCCACCTGCTCCACCTGCTCCACCTGCTGCTCCTGCTGCTCCTGCTCCACCTGCTGCACCTGCTGCTCCTGCTCCACCTGCTGCACCTGCTCCACCTGCTGCACCTGCTCCACCTGCTCCACCTGCTCCACCTGCTGCACCTGCTCTACCTGCTGCACCTGCTGCACCTGCTCCACCTGCTCCACCTGCTCTACTAAGTGCTTGGATCTTTGTTATGGTTCCATAAAAGGGGCTTACAAATCACTCCAAAGAGCTCCCCTCGGTGCGTCTGATCACTACACTGTTTATTTGGTTCCGTCATACAAACCTGTCCTGAGGAAACTCAAAACGGAACGAAGATTAGTTCCGGTTTGGTCGGAGGAGTCTATCGGGCGGCTCCAGGACTGTTACGCCTGCACGGACTGGGATTTGTTTAAAAATACGTGCACGAGTGTGGAGGAAATCACGGAGACGGTCTCCGACTATATCAAATTTTGCGAGGAGTTATGTATTCCCAAAAAATCAATCTCCATTTTTCCCAACAATAAGCCATGGGTCTCAAAATCAGTTAAATACGCTATTAACAAAAGGAACATCAGTTTTAATTCAGGTGACACTGATACATACAAGGAGCTTCAGAAACAGGTCAGGAAAGAAATTAAAATTGCCAAGCAGCAATATAAGGACAGGCTGGAGAACCTGTTCAGTAATGGTAGTTCACGACCTGCATGGGAGGGGGTGAAATCTTTGTTGGGGATACAGCCTCAGAAGAGCATCATCTGTTTAAATGAGAAGTCTGATTATGACCTGGCAAATGAACTGAATATTCATTCAAATCGTTTTAATGACCAGGATTTTAGCCACGAATTGGCTGTTTTTAAAGGTGCTGTGTTAGAGCCGAACAGCACAGTGGCAGTGCAGGTTGACAAGGAGAGGGTACAGAGGATGTTCCGGGGCGTGAAGGAGAGGAAAAGTCCGGGTCCCGATGGTATCGGAGGTCGGATTCTGAGGAACTGTGCCGAACAGCTGGCAGACATCTTCTGCTTCATCTTCTCCTGGTCCCTCCAGGCTGGGGCGCCGAAAAGGGGGGGTAAAGGATACGGATTATAGGGGCCCATGATTGAGGGGGGCCCAGAGAGGCCCCTAATGATGATCAAAAATAGCATCAACAAATTTCGCTGCTGTGTTGGGGGGCCCGATAAAGATTCTTTTCATGGGGCCCAAAATCCCTAGCGGCGCCCCTGCCTCCAGGTCCACAGGGTGCCCCGCCTGTGGAAGGACTCAATTATCATCCCTGTGCCCAAAAATAAATGCACGAAGGCAGTAAAAGACTTCAGACCCGTGGCACATACCTCCTTGGTAATGAAGTCATTTGAGAGGATAGTGAAGGACGATATTATGAACACTGTCCAGGCAAACTTGGACCCTCTCCAGTTTGCGTATCGGCCGGGGAGGGGGGTCGATGATGCAATAATCACCCGTCTCAACATGATTATGTTGCATTTAGATGGTGTCGGAAGTTTTGTCCACCTGCTTTTTATTGATTTTACATCTGCTTTTAACTGCATTCAGCCCCACATTTTAGCCGAGCGTCTTTTAAATTTTAACATTGACAAAGGTCTGGTTCACTGGCTGTTGGATTTTTTAACTGACAGATCACAATGGGTTAGGGTCAACGGCGTTCTGTCTGACGTCCTCTTCTCCTCCACCGGCTCTCCTCAGGGTTGCGTCCTTTCTCCGCTCCTTTTTGTATTATATACAAACGCTTGTTGGAGTTTACATGAGAAGCGTCACATCATTAAGTTCGCCGATGATTCTGTGATCGTGTCCCTCCTCAGCCACGACGACCCCGTGCCCGGCCCTGTAGTGGAGGACTTCATTCGGGGGTGCAAATCGTCTTTCCTGACCATTAACGTCGACAAAACCAAGGAAATGACCATTGATTTTAGGAAGTCCCGTGCAACCACCGCTCCCCTGTCTATCAACGGTCTAGCTGTAGATTCAGTCCAGCTGTACAAATACCTCGGGACGCTAATTGATGACAGGTTGTCCTTCGATAACCAGATTGATGCCGTGTGCAAAAAGGCCAATCAGCGCCTGTACTTCCTCCGGAAACTCAGGAATTTTAACATTGACACACGTTTTATGAAAATGTTTTATTCTTGTTTTATTGAATCTGTCTTGACATTTTCTTTTATTTGCTGGTTCGGGCTAATTACTCTTAAAAATCGCAGTAGTAGACTCCAGGGGATTATCAAAGTGTGCAGTAGAATTGTTGGCACCCCCCTGACAGAAATCTCAGCCTTGCATAGAACCAGGTCCTTGAAGAAGGCAAGACTGGTCTCCTCTGACCCGAGCCACCCCCTGGCATCTGAATTCAGGTTGCTCCCCTCCAGACGGAGATTTCAGATGCCAAAAATAAGAACAAACAGATTTAAAAAATCCTGGGTTCCGGTGGCCATTGGCCTTTTAAATAATGAATAGTTTTTACCCCCCTTTTAAGACATACTGCACTGTGGGCAACTAAGCTAAACTAATTTTATCTCTGTTTCTATTATTTTATTGCTTTTAATTGTCTTGTTCTTACCAGTGTTGTGCATTTTATTGTTGTGGTTATTGTTATTGTCACTGTCTTGCTGCTAATGCACTGTTAATTGCCCCCTGGGGACAATAAAGTTTTCTTGACTTGACTTGACTTGCTCCACCTGCTCCACCTGCTGCACCTGCTCCACCTGCTCCACCTGCTCCACCTGCTCCACCTGCTGCACCTGCTCCACCTGCTGCACCTGCTGCACCTGCTCCACCTGCTCCACCTGCTCCACCTGCTGCACCTGCTCCACCTGCTCCACCTGCTCCACCTTCTGCACCTGCTGCTCCTGCTCCACCTGCTCCACCTGCTGCACCTGCTCCACCTGCTGCACCTGCTCCACCTGCTGCACCTGCTGCACCTGCTCCACCTGCTGCACCTGCTCCACCTGCTCCACCTGATCCACCTGCTCCACCTGCTCCACCTGCTCCGCCTGCTGCACCTGCTCCACCTGCTCCGCCTGCTGCACCTGCTCCTGCTCCGCCTGCTGCACCTGCTCCACCTGCTTCACCTGCTGCACCTGCTCCACCTGCTCCACCTGCTCCTGCTGCTGCATCAGACTCCTCTAAGGATGCAGAGAAGATCCCTGAGGAACATTAATAACAAGCACCTTAAAAATATTATCAAATACACTATAATGCCCAAACTATTTTTTCATCGATCCAGATTATCAGAATCAGGTGTTTCAGTCACCTTCATGTCCACAGGTGTATAAATTAATCACCTAGACCTGCAGATTGTTTCTAGAAACATCTGTGAAAGAATGGGTCTCTCTCAGGAGCTCAGTGAATTCCAGGTGGAACTGTGACAGGATGACACCTGAGAAACAAATCCAGTGGTGAAGTTTCCTCGCTCCTAAATATTCCACAGTCAACTGTCAGATGGATTATCAGGAAATGGAAGTGTTTGGGAACGACAGCAACTCAGCCGTGAAGTTGTAGGACAAGTAAACTGAGGGGGCGGAGTCAGAGGATGATGAAGAACATAGTGTGAAGAGGTCACCAACTTTCTGCAGTCGATCACTTCACAGCAAAATCAGCAAACTCAAATTAACACTCTCAGATTTGATTTCAACACTTTTGAAGTGTCTATATGGGTCCACACCACAAAGAGTTAATTTAACTCTTTTTTTGGAGAATAAGTACCTTAACACTAACTTAGTGTAATTATTGACTCTTTTTGGAGTTAAAATTTAACACTTCTTAACACTAACTAGTGTTACTTTATCTCAACACTTTTATGTAGTGTTAGACATTAACTCTCTTTCAGGATTGTTGGTTAACTATACGAGTGTTACAGTCATTTTAACACTGTAAGGTGTAAAATTAGCTCTTCTGAATTACTAAAAAAATACTTAGAAAATAAGGTTTGCTAAAAATAATGCCATCATGTTTATTTGAAACTCATTTATTTCAAACATGCACCACAAATTAACATTTAAAACACTTTATCGGACACAATTCGTCGTTAGCTAACTTAATGTTAACATTAACATAATGCTAACAGGCCACAACCGATACACTGCTTATTCAGAGTTAGCTTGCTTAGCCGAGTTAACAACACAACAAAAATACGGTCTAAAACTTTTTTACCATAGCAGATACAGTCTTTACCATCAAATTACAAGTTTTAGCGAACCAAATGACGAACTAAAATCATCACTGCTTAGCGCGGCTAATGTGTCGCCATAACTTTACTGTGAGTGTCTTGCCATTGAAGACAGACCAGGTGCCAGAGGGGTAATATAAATATCAAAACCTAACGCAAACATAAAGTTAGCTCATTTTACTTAGCGAACAATGTCGATATAAAACCACGGTGAAACGCACAGCCTGTAGCACAGCTGAACGAGAGGCTCCTCAGTCGGTATTTAGCTCCTGTCGCTGTGTAGCATGGTGGGGGCGGAGTCTGATTTACACCTGAAGTGTCACATCCATGTTTGGAGTTAAGAGTTAAATAGTTCAGAGTTGATGTTACCACAATAACACTTACAGATTTGATCTGAAGACACTTTGTTTTGACTCCAACTATTTGTAAACTTAGAGTTACATATAAGGGATTTGACTCTATTCAGAGTGGAATTAACTCTGCTTTTGCTTAGACTTCACCAACACCAGAAATATAACTCTTCTCAATTTGACCTCCAAACTTCTAGAGCAGTGGAGGAACGTTCTCTGGAGGGAAGAATCACACTTCTCCAACCAGACCTTCTGGTCCAACATCAGTGTTTGACCTCACAAATGTTCTTCTGGAAAATGGACAAAAATGCTCATAAACATGCTCTTGATTAGGAATGGGAGGAGCTAAAGCTCAGATGTGAGTCAATGCAGGTAAGGAAATATAGTGTTTGTTAAATGGATTAAACCCTCGCATGGATCAAGTAGCCTGGACACAAAAAAGTCCCAGTGGACCCAGTTTTAGAGTAATTACCCAGATCCATAATGATGCCAGTATTTCTGTCTGCTTGATTGCATTTTAATGCTGCTAATGATGACGATAATGACAGTCATTTTTTGTAGATGAACATCTCCAGAAAGTCATCTTTTCCATAATCTCTGATGATTCTTGACCTCCTTTTGTAGCAGCAGCTGCTGAGCTTCCTGTTTTATAGAAACCGCTCATCCCTGAGTGTTGGTTCGGCCGTTACTCAGTTCCACCCTGGACGCACCTGGAGGTCCATGTAACCATGACTATTATTAAATATGACATATGAAGACGTGTCTGCAACCAGTAATGTCCCCGTCAGCTCCGAACGAGCTCTCTGTCCTCCATCCCTTCTGTCCTCCATCCTCTCTGTCCTCCATCCTCTCTGTCCTCCATCCTCTCTCTGTCCTCCATCCTCTCTGTCCTCCCTCCTCTCTGTCCTCCATCCTCTCTCTGTCCTCCCTCCTCTCTCTGTCCTCCCTCCTCTCTGTCCTCCCTCCTCTCTGTCCTCCATCGTCTCTGTCCTCCCTTCTCTCTCTGTCCTCCATCCTCTCTGTCCTCCCTCTCTCTCTGTCCTCCATCCTCTCTGTCCTCCCTTCTCTCTCTGTCCTCCATCCTCTCTGTCCTCCATCCTCTCTGTCCTCCCTTCTCTCTCTGTCCTCCCTCCTCTCTGTCCTCCCTCCTCTCTGTCCTCCCTCCTCTCTCTGTGTCCTCTCGTCCTCCATCTCTGTCCCTCTCTCTGTAATCCTCTCTGTCCTCTCCTCTCCTCTCTCTGTCCTCTATCCTCTCTGTCCTCCCTCCTCTCTGTCCTCCCTCCTCTCTGTCCTCCCTCCTCTCTGTCCTCCCTCCTCTCTGTCATCCATCCTCTCTGTCCTCCATCCTCTCTCTGTCATCCATCCTCTCTGTCCTCCATCCTCTCTCTGTCCTCCGTCCTCTCTCTGTCCTGTCTCTCCTCTCTTTTTCTGTCTTTATCCAGCTCGTCTTCATCAGGAAGGTCCCCCCATATATGATCCAGGTCCTGATCAAGGTTTCTTCCTCGTAAAATAGTTTTTTCTTGCCACTGTTTGGCTTAAAGGTTATTTTTTCTTCCTCTGTGGGAGTTTTTTTACCTGCTATTATCCTTGATTAGGATTCAATATTATAATTTTAGTTAATGATATTTGCTGGGGGGTCATGATCTGGGTCTCTGTAAAGACCTGGAGACAGTTGACATTATAACAGACGCTATACAAATGGAATTAAATTGTTGTGTGACAGTTTGGAACTGCTCCAAAAGGTAATAAATAATGAAATAAATGAACTGTGAGTCAACTGCTTCCTCTTTATGGACACTGGTACGTGATTGACGAGGTTACTGAATATCTTATCGCTTATTTCACCTCAAACAGTCCACAGAAACCTGCTTCTGAACTTAATCCAGGCGACAAACAGACACTATTTCTGAAATCTTTCCACGTATCAGATTCAACAGCGCCTGGCGTTGAAACTTCTTCTTGACTTTAGCGATTTAAAGTCCCATTTTTGACCACACAGGCTGAGGCGTTTGGAGAAGCAGGCTCTGATCTTGACTGAACTCCACGTTGTGTTTGCTGCTGAGAGGAAAACGGTGCAGTTTTATTCCTCTCTTGGCTCTGGAAGTCTCGTATGTGGAGCCGCTGTGTCTATATTTACAGTAGGAATAAAACCACACACTCACCAGACCCTGGAGTTCACGTGCTGCCCCCCCCAGGGAAGAGCCGGGCTGTTGGTCTGGCTTCCTGCCACTGTTGCCATGATCAGCATCATCCTGCTTCAAGCATGTGCCGCTGTTGCCGTGGCAACGGCCGTTCACTTGCAGGGGGGTGGGGGGTGCATTCTCGTCTCCGATGTTTCCGGGACACACGCAGACAGCGAAGGGGAAGAGGAGGTGAACCAGAGAGGAGGGGGAGGGGGGGGCTGCCAGACGGACAGCGTGCTGAAAAGGGCAGGTGGATGAATCGATGTCTTGATGCTCCGCCCCCAACCGGGCCGCAGACATCCGTCATTGGTCAGGTTTTTCCATCACTGACGCCAGTCAGACGCAGGGACGCAGTTCGTAACTCATCACGTGACCTCCAGGGTCACAAAGATCAGCTTCGCTTTAACGCGGAGCTTCACTGATGTTCGCTTGCTTCACCTGTTTCTGAGTCTGAGTTCCTGTTTACCTGCAGGTCTGTTTCAGGTGAACTGTGTTCTTTTAGGATGGCCGTGGAAGTGTGTCGCCAAGCAGACGACCTGATCGACTTTGCTGATTCCTTGAAACGTTACAACGCCGACAAACGCTCACATTTGTGGTGTGCACACACATTTAAAATCTGGAGAATTTGTTGACAGAAACAACTATAATTTGGCTAATTTTTTTTTTTGCTTTTGGCCTTTTGGACCTGCAGGTCTGCTGAGGTCAGGTTTCAGTAGAAGGAAGCAGCTGCCTCTCTCAGAAACACATCTGCTAACATTTTAAACAGCTCATTATCTCCTCATTAACTGCCTCTAAGTTGTTCTAAATAGCTTCTAAACCACAGGTGTCAAACACAAGGCCCGCGGGCCAAATGTGGCCCGCCACGTCATTTTATGTGGCCCTCGAGAGCTTGGGCATTATTGGCTTAAATTTTAAACCGATATTTTAAGACTTAAAATGAGCTTACACCACTTTAAAGCGCATATTGATGATAAACTACATCTCCCATCATGCATTTTGTCATTACCCACAACGATAACGGTAGCTATGAGCGAGACGATTTTTCAGAACTGATGGACTTAAGAAAAACCTTTACAAACTAACCCCAACATGTCCAAGAAAAGAAAAATTGATGCACAAAAGTATAACTTTTGTGTAATGTGTGTCAGTCGTGAAAGAGTTTAATCTACGTCGACATTTTGACAGCAAACACAGAGCTAAGTATGCTAAATTTAGCCTGCAAGAAAAACTAAGAACTGCTTCCGCTTCTGAAACCAAGCTAATGGATACTCTTACAACCACAAACACTGAGTTTAATATAATAATGAGTTAAATATTTGACACTTTAATACATAATAAATACAGAAACTGTTATTTACAATATAATAAGGTGTAGTTTAATTTATTTTAATTTACATTGCATTTTGTTACATTCATGCTGTCAATCTGGCCCTTCGAGGGCCACCGTAATGCTGATGTGGCCCTCAGTGGAAATGAGTCTGACACCCCTGATCTAGACCATCTGAGTCCGAGTCCGGACCTTCACTGAACTGGACTCCTCCGTCAAAGCGCCGCAGCAGATCTGGTTTGTCTCCAGTTCTGCAGATTTGACTTGCAGTCGTTCGCCATCATCCGTGTTTACCTCTAAACCAACTTGATGGTGCAGGAGTGACATCAACAAGAACAAATCACACATTATGAATAATTATTTTCAACTTTATTTTTATGCATGAAGCCAAAACAAATGTTTGCATCAGTTCCAGCAACAGCAGCAAAAAAAGTCCTTTACTTTTGTCCCTGGATTTAAGTGGCTGGCTCAGTTGAAAATAAATAGCGAAGGGGAGACAGAAACCCAGATACTATAAAGGACGGGACACTGGGGGGTCTTGAGTTACAGCTGCTGGTTAAGTGGTCGATCATTTCATCTGGTCCTCAACTGGACACGGCCAGCAGGTTGGCTGCATGTCACCTGAAGCAGGACACCTGGGGCAGGGAGGGACTAATTAACATAGCTGCATTAGATGTCTAATTAGTCCGTCCCTTATTAAATCAGGAGGCTCTTCCAGGATGACACCAACTGATGTGTGCTTCTTGAAAAGAAAAAAAATAAAGTAAAAAAAAAAAAAACTGTTCAAAAGTAAATGATGCCATGTGTCAGACTGGGAACAGGAAGTTCCTGAGTGACAGGATCAACTTCACCTGGAGCAACACTGGAGCAAGGGGGGGGGGGGGGTGCTGTGGAGAGGAAACGGTTCAGATGGACCACTGAGCGTTGATTTAAATACGTCCTGGAGCCAAGATGATTATTATTCTATTCAGAAATAGTTAATTTAACCATTGTGTTGGAATGAGATTAGTTCTATTTTCTACGTGAGTGTTGAAGTGCTGCCTGGACTGGTGAGATTAGTCGATTTAATATATTATTCCTGCTTTCCAACTATCTCCAGCTGTCAGAGTGTCCATGGGTGACAAACTGAAACCCCCCTATAACAAATTAAAACTTGTGAAGGGATTTGATTAATCATATATATGATAAAACTATTGTCTCACCTGCCTAGACTCATGAGCTTTAGCTCCTCCCATTCCTAATCAATATGACGTGGCTCCACCCTTTAAAACAGCTTCAGCTCTTCTGGGAAGGCTGTCCACCAGGTTCAGGAGTGTGTTTATGGGTCCATTCTTCCAGAAGAACATCTGTGAGGTCAAACACTGATGTTGGACCAGAAGGCCTATGTTCTTCAGCATCCTCTGACCCCGCCCCCTCAGTCTACCTGTCCTACCACTTCATGGCTGAGTTGCTGTCGTTCCCAAACACTTCCATTTCCTGATAATCCAGCTGACAGTTGACTGTGGAATATTTAGGAGTGACTGGATTTGTTTCTCAGGTGTCATCCTGTCACAGTTGAGCTCCTGAGAGAGACCCATTTATTCACAGATGTTTCTAGAAACAGTCTGCAGGTCTAGGTGATTAATTTATACACCTGTGGACATGGAAGAGACTGGAACACCTGATTCTAATCATCTGGATGGATGAACAAATACTTTTAGGAACACAGTGTGTATGTGTGTGTTTGTTTTTTTTTCTGTTCTCAATTTCATATTTCAACATAATCTTGATTTTTGAGTGTGATTCTCTTCAAATAGCCTGAGGATTTGGCCTCCAGCGTTTCAGACTCTGGAAATCCTCGTTCCCTTTAATTTGGGTCATATTTATATATTTTTGTGTTTCTCCATCTTTTACCCGCCTGAAGTTGTTTTATTTTCTGTTGGAACTTAAAATCTCAGAGTCTCATCTGGGTTTTTTTTCTGGAGGGTTCCTGCTGCGGACCGAACCGGTTTTGTCGGATATCTCCTTGCGCGCACGCAGGACCTTCCTACCTGTCTCGTGGGCAGGCGCTCTCCTGGTGTCCGTATAAACCCCCCCCCCCCCCCCCCCCCCCCCCCCCCTCCTCTCCTCTCTTCTCCTCTCCTCTCCTGTCCACCTCCTCCCAGCTCGGTCATCTGTCTCCGTGGCGGGAGGGAGAAGCTGCTCGGAGCTGCCGCCTCATTTCTCCGTTCAGCGCGGCAGTGGTCGGGTTTCTCTCCGGGAGCTCCGGTTTAACGCGCTTCCGCCGCCTTTCGCTGCTTTCTTCGTCCTCCCCACCACCACCACCACCTGGCTGCCCATAGCTGGTCCTGTCCTCCTCCTCCTCCTCCTCCCCCCGTCCGCAGATCCGCACTTGGGCTGGAAGTTTTCCCGGCAGAGCGGCTCCACCGTCCGCAGTGCGCCCGGACCGCCGGAGACATGAAGCGGCTTTAGGAAGAACCAGGGAGCGACGGAATAACGGATTCACGTTTACAGGAGCCAACACCACGTTCAAGGTAAACACCGAGCTTCACTCTTAGTTCTGACACCATCTCCAGGCTCTTTGTAGAATACTGTATACTGATCTTGAAAGTGAATCTCTTTGCGCCTGAGACTTTTAGAGACTCTTTACTACCATAATACTGTTAGAAGTTTGGAGGTTGATCAGGATAAATCCACTGCTTTGACTCGAACCCCCCACCTCCCCTCTAATGATCAACTTTATCCAGAGCCTGATTAATGAGTCCTCATGGTGACTGATGAGTCTCACCATAATGAACCAGTGTTTCCAAGCAGAGCTGCGACCACGAGGGAAACTGCGATAAAGCTGAATGTGCGGTTCTTTTCCTTTTCTTTTCCCAGCAGGAATTTTGGTTTAAGGAGCAGGTGTAATAATTAATTGTTTCTCTACAGTGCAGTTGATTAAAAAAAAAAAAAAATCGTTGTAAATGCGTTGTTCTACCAGAGCAGCAACATTTAACTTGACCTGCGCTGTTCTTGTACTCTGGGAACCAAAGATTTCTCTGGGCTTTTGGGTTTGCAGCGAAGGAATAATTGATTAAAAGCACTCCTTCAATGAATGTGAAATATATTGATTTCCCAGGGGAACTGGAGGAAGCATGACGGAGTAACTCCGTTTTTTTTTTTTAATAATCCGTCAGTTGCACACTAACAGTTAGTAATGCAGATTTATTGCATCGACTCTGTACTTGTTAATTACCAGCAGCTGATCTTCTGCCTCCAGAGGACCAGAGTTGAGAGCCTGAACCCACCAGAGGAAGGATGCACAGTCAGATCGGTGTCACCGGCACAGATGAGCTCAGTCTTTAAGGTGAACCTCGGTCTGCAGGATCGATTCTGGAAGAGCAGTTGGGCAAAGATGCAGTTGTTTAAACAGATGTGAGGTTCAGGTTCCTGATGGAGTTTTCAGTTTAGCTGTTTAGCAGAGTCTTGGGTTGTCATCTCTGATGAGCTGAAGGAGCTGTGTTTGTTCAGGTCAAATATTTGGTGTTGAGCATCTTTAATAGAAGGGAAACTGGAGGCTGGTTGGAGTCCTTCTTCTCTGCAGAACCGATCCTTTGGATTATTAATCTAATTATTCTGACAGTCTAAATCAGGGGTGTCAGACCACTAAGGGCCACATCAGTATCATGGTTGCCCTGGAAGGGCCAGATTGACACCATAAATGTAATAAAATGGAACGTAAACCCAAATAAATTAAACTACACTTTAAAAAAAAAAAAAAATATCCTAATTTTACGGTAAATAACTCTAAATTTTTACAGTATTTTACTGTTTTCTAAAAAATAGTCTCCAAAACTGTAAAATAATCTTGTAAATTTAACAAAAGTATTGTACCAGTAATGACATTTAGCACAAGACATAGTATTAAAATCTTCATCAAAGTCTTCAGGACTACAGAAATGCCAGTGATGGGCCACACAGTGGTTAGGACAGACGGTCAACATACTGTAGTAATCTGGCAGGTCCTTTTAGGTCGTTTCCCAGCATCCATTGCAGCCCTGGTTGTTTAGATGCTTATCTGTGTTTATTTGTTAGCTATTTGATTTAATCCTGCGATGTAAAGCCTGTTGCTGGTTTGATTCATACCCCTTACATTTAACATGTTAATATGTGTCACTGAGTTAAGTCTGTCTGTGTCCTAATGAGTACCCGTGTGTTTGTTTAATAAGTGTGTAAAACAATGCCTTCTCTGCACTTTGTGCAGAAACAGGAAGTTGCCAAATACTAATTTGACCAGTGCCAAGGCTCTGTGAGGTTTTGTAGACCAGGATCTGTGACAATATAAAGGCTACAGTCCATGTGTGGTTGGTTGTGGTTTCAACTCCTGGCCTGGATGTCCCCTTACTGTGTGTCTTCCCTGCTCTTTCTGTCCTGATTCTCCTTCACTGTCAAATAAAGGGCCAATAGTGCCAAAACAAAACAGTATTTTTCTGCAGAACTCTTTGCATTATCAGTTTTATAAAGGTGTTTGATCATATTAATCTGGAAAGAATCTGTAAAATAATGGCATTTTTCTGCAGAACCTTTTGCATTATCACTTTATTGAAGGTGCTTAAGCATAATAATTTGGAAGAAATCTACAAACTGTATTTTAATTATGGAAAAAAAGGATTTTTATGAGAGTAATTTTCTGTTATTTCATGGTATTTTTCTGGCGGAAAATTAACGTTTTTTTACAATTTTGTTTTACAGTGTATACCTTTTATTATATTGTAAATTACTGTTTCTGTATTTATTATGTATTCAAGTTTCAAATATTTAAATCATTATTATATTAAACTTGGGGTTTGTGGTTGTAACCCTGCTTTCGCACAGATGACTGAGAGTATCCATTACCTTTGGTTTCAGAAGCAGGAGCGATTCTTGGTTTTTCTTGTGGGCTAATTTAGTAAATTAGCATGCTCCATGTTTGATGTCAAAATCCTGACATAGATTGTACTCTTTCATGACTGACACCGCCTCATAACAAAAAAGACATGTTGGGGCTAGTTTGTAAAAGTCTTTCTCAAGTCCATCAGTTCTGAAAATCGTCTTGATGTCTTGCTCGTGGTGAGATACTGTCGTTGTGGGTAAAGATGAAATGCATTATGGGAGATGCAGTTTATTGTCAATGTCCGCTTTAAAGAGGTGTAAGCTTATTTTAAGTCTTAAAATATTGGTTTAAAATTTAAGCCAATATTGCACAAGCTCTTGAGGGCCACATGAAATGACGTGGCGGGCCACATTTGGCCCGCGGGCCTTGTGTTTGACACGTGTGGTCTAAAGACTCAGTGAAGCAGCTCTGCAGCCTGAATCTATTGGATCTAATGGATCTGTGATGCAATAATGAAATGAAAGGATTTGGTCACTGGTAAACTACAAAACAATCTCTCCCCTGGGGAGAGGAGGAGAAAAAAAAAAAGAAATCAGCTTTATTTAAACGGTTCCAAAGAAATGACACCAATCTGTGACTCGCAGCTGAGTCTGTTTTGTCTTAAAAGGAGCTGCGACTGCGTTTGGAGTCATTTTCACGTTATGATGAGGATGTCACGACGGGGTCAGATCCATAAAATACCCTCCAGGGGGTTCGGTGGCCTCAAAACTCTGTTGGTAAGACGTCTTGTTTTATGGCTGGTATCGTGCTCATGAGCTTGAATGAGGCTTATCAATATCTCTGACGTCCATGCAGTTATCTCCTGAGAGAGCAGCGCACAGTGTTCTGCTTGACTGAGCAGCCGGGTGATGTTTGTTCTGGATGGTTCTGCCTGATGTTCAAGTGTCTGGGTCTTACAAGGGTTTAATTTCGCTCAGCTCACCTTATTTCTACGATCTTATTAAGTTCAACCATCTTCCAGTTCGGTCCAACTCAAACCAAAGGAACCCGAGAGACTGGCACTGGATCTTCACTTGGGTCCACCATCCTGAGCAAAAGCCTCCAGCAGAACCAGACCTGTGATATGGTTCCTTACCTCCACGTATACCCGTCTGAGATGACAGGACAGAGACCAGCAGTTTATTCTGCTTTCAGCCATAGTTTATCCTTAATATCTGTTAGTGAGAGGACGGTTCTGATCCAGATGTCAGTTTTTATTTCCGCCTCATTAACCGACCGCGGTGCAGAAACACACCTGGAGCTCTCGGTGTCACGTTGGCTCCGGCGTTCTTGCCTTTGCATCAAGTTCAGGCTGAGTGTCCTGCAGATGCGACCATCCGGGTTTGTGACGGTGACGGCCTGTTCCAGTTGGCTGATGACTCGTACCATCCAGACGCGTCTGCTCTGCTGCCGACGTTCTCCAGTTTCATCCACGGGAAGGAAGAAGAAGAAGAGGAGGAGGTGTCCCACCTTCCCTCCTGTATTCCTGTGATCCACAAGGAAGATTCAGCTCAGGGAAATACAGTGATCCCTTATTTTTCAGTGCCCCTCTCTGCGATAATCAAAATCCACGAACTGTAGTCTGAGCCTCAATAATGTTTAAAATATGTTTAAAAACAGCAAAAAGCAGCGAAACAAGACAAAGGCTCAACTGTGGTCTTTCTGTTACCTTCACAGCCTCTGGTCTCTGAACCGTAGTAAAGAAACCACTGGTATTGTGCTATTTTTGGCCTGTAATTAGCAGCTAACACGCTAACAACAACAAAAGAAAAAGTCTGGTTTTCTCTGCATGGAACGAGCACTTTATTCTGGCACTGCAGGAACTTGTAACATCACACAGGTTGTATTGTTGGGCTCCTGTCGGTTAACAGAGAATGTAAATCTATACACGCTGGGCTGCTGTTGATGCTCACTACACTTTTCATCTAACCCTGTTTTAGTTCTGCCGTCCCACGACACACACACTATATTACCCATAAGGCCACATCATTACCCATAAGGCCACCTTCTTAAAGGGGCCAGGCTGGCTCACAGCATTTCTTCACTGTGAGAGAATGCGCACAACATCCTGTGATGTTTCCGCGATTTTTTTTTTTGGATTTTTTTATTATATTATTTATTTCTGAAAAATCCGCTAATAACTAAAACCACAGAACTTAAAGCACGAATTGGCAAGGGATCATTGTATTTCTGTCTTGTTTTTATTCAGATAAAGTACATGTCTCAGGGTCCATAACAGTTGTGACAGCAGTCATTTGTCCCCCTTTGTTTTTTTTGCTCCCTGTGATCCACGTCTCCCTCTTCATCCTCAAAAATGTTTTATGAGTCCGTAGTTGTGTCAGACTGAGTGCATATTAAACCCTAAACTGTCACTTAATCCATCAGTTTATAAAATGACTCCTTTTATTTCATTAGTGTGTCGTCTGATGACATCAGTTCATTTGAGCCCAGCAGCTGCTCCATCAGTTCTCCACTCGTTAGCTTTAGTATTGTTTTTATTTATTTTTTTGTGAGACCGTCGACACCGCTGACAGGTTGTAGATCCACCTCTGTGGTGATATTTTGAGATTTAAACTAGTCTCATTTCTCGTACTTCTCTCACGTCACCACTTTAACTCTTCCAGAGAGTTTCAAACCACTTTTCATTTGACACCTCCTTCATTTGACCCTCTCTCTCTCTCTCTCTCTCTCTCTCTCTCTCTTTTTCTTTCTTTCTGATGGGTCTAAATGAGACGTAGCTTGTTACATGATGACTCAGAAAGCGCAGAGTTTCCATCAGACCACATTAATTAAATGGTCGCCTGGATGCTCAACTTCAAACATGACCATTAATAACGTGTTTAAAAATGGAGATGTCTTTTGTCTTTCCTGTTATCCACCGCGTAGCTTCACATTGATCATTCTGTCGTTCTCACCTGAGAGGTTTTTATCATCGGGGGAGGCTGCAAGATGAACGAGGAATAAAAAAGAAAGAACAAAACAACACACAGATGAGGTTAAAACACCAGTCAGACTGAGAAACGGTTTATTCATCAAACCGGCTGCACCGGTCGTGTAATTTTCATTAGAACTGAGCTCTTCCAGCGCGTTTGAGGCTGATGAAAGGTTTCAGCCACAAACCTGATTGTTCTGGAGGGTTGTGACGTGAAGAGGGTGATCACCAGACTGTCTCATCATCACCATCATCATCACCACAGAACTCATATATGGAAATGCAGAACTGCTCTAACAGGTCACTTTTCCCAGCAGGTAATGAAACTGATCAATGAAGATCATCTAACTGGTTACCTGTTTTTACAAGAGAAGGTTGACCAACACTCCAGATTTAAACGTGTTTCTGGTGGCTTTAGACAAAGAAGATGTTAAGTATATATACATTAGGGATGTAATGATATGGAAAATTTGATATCTCGATTATAGTGGCCAAATTATCACGGTTTACGATATTATCGCGGTATTCTTAATTGCTCTACAAATGTCCAAAAAACACATACATTTAAATAATTTCACAAAATCTTGTGATTTTTCTTGTCATACTAAAACATCAGAAGCCAATATCTTATCAAAATGAAACTTTCACATTAAAAAAGGCAAACAACTGGCACAGAAAGAGGTTTTATTTTAAATGAACAAAATAAATAACAGGAACAAAGCTAATTTGTCTGGTGCAAATTTAAATAAACACTTTAACAACCATAGTAGGTCAAAATGTGCAAACAATTATCAGGAACAAAAATTATAGTGAAGTTCAAATGAAATAAACTTTTGACTTTAAGCTGAACCTTAAATACGTATAAATGTGCAAATAAAGAAACAGTAGTTTAGGAGCCAAATATGTTGTTATGAATTGTAGTTCACTCTGTGTGTCTGTGGGTGTCGCTGTGTTGTTACCTGAGGGTCAGGTATAAAGGTAGCTGCCTGTTATTGGTTAGCTGTTGGACCCGGAAGGGCAAAATATTTTTGACCGCTGTGGTGCTAACTGTCGGCGTTATGGTTGTCGGATCAGTTAATGGAATAAATTAATATTTTAACTGCATCAGAAGAACATCGTTCCGTTTCTTTTTCAATCAACATGCAACGGTAACATTTACGAAATGCGAGTTAGCGAAGCGCGTCGACCAGGTTACTCTTGGTCAAACATCTCAGTAGCTTGAAGCATTAGCCTTAGCTCCTTCAAGTTGCTTCTACAAATTACAATAAAATGTAAACAAGTGCTCTGCAGACAGGATAACTGTCCTCCACCAGTTGTTCCTCTACATTCTTAAAAAAAATCAAAAAACAAAATATGGACAGACCTCAGACTTCATCCTTTTAGTGGGTTGGTAAATGTCTTGCGTGCTATCACCTCTTTCCGCCATGATTACGTTACGATGCCGATGTTACAAGCTACATATTCATGCAAGTCACGGTCGCAGCAGGAGCTGCCAGCACATGAAAAATAGTTCTTTAAATGTGTGTTTTTGTATGAGTAGAGCTAAACGGATATTTTTCAGCGTTTGTGGAAATAAGCAGCACTAAGTCATTTTGTGGTTGTTCTGGATCCACATCTGTAGTAAATAAAGACACTTAAAAGATAAAGAGTAGGAATGTTTTAACTTCAAAAGGTCCACATGAAGTCGCAGAAGAGCAGAAGAAGAGCGAAGCTCATGACTTAAAACCGTGAGACCATAGGATGTATAAAAACAACTGGACAAACCCTCGGTAGGTTTCTGACTGTGGACATCACGCCGACCTCACCTCAGTCCCTGAGCGGTTTTATCCTGACTGACGTCGATGATGTCAGCTTCTGTGAACCCAGCCTCCAGTGGTCAGTCGAGGAACTGCGTCAGCCTGGACGGGGAGACGCTGGCACTCGGTCTCCTTGGTCCGTTCCAGTCTTTGTTTTAGATGTCGCTACCAAGACGACACAAGAAGCGAGGACCGCTGTAGGTCTGACCATGTCTCGCCTGTCTCAGCCCCGTAGTTCAGGTAGACGAGAGGGTTCAGAAGGTTCTTTTTATGCTCAGTTAAATTGTAGATGTTTTCTCTACACGTTAGCCCGCCAGCCGACGATCCAGTTGCAGGAAGTCTGAACTGCGTCCTCCCGTCCTCTAGAGTTTGTTCTTGACGAGCACAACTCAAACGAACTGTCCAGGCTTTACGCACTAGAGGTCTTCGGAACAACCCGACAATCCGAGGTTCTGACTCGACCCGAATTGGGTCTCTGGTCCATTCAAAAGACGTGACTCCAGAATCGGTACAGTTAGTCTCGGGTCTGGTCGGTGCTCTCTGACAGGCTGGGTCCACGTTTACTCCAGAGAGGTAAAGATATTGGCGGTGGCAGCTAATGTCAGGACTCGGGGCAGTTTAATCAATTATTCATTAACGTGGCGTGTTTGTCATGAAGCAAGCGTGTTGCCGTAGCGTGTTATTAGCATGTTATTACCGGTTTGTCTGACAGCTGTAAAGCACAACGGACCGCCAACATGACAACGCTGCATGAGAACATATTCACCACACGTCCTGACCGGCGTAGGCTATAAGCGTTAGCAGTTGCTACCAATAGCATCTGTATCCACAAAAAAAATAACAACGTGGATTTATTGTTGTTTACATCATGTAGCCTTTGTAGAAACTGAACCGGGTAGAAGAAGACAACTTTAGGTAAGAAAATCAAGTTTTATTCAACGCTAGACAACTTTAACGTTAGCAACTATGGGCTGGATTGTCTCGGTTCTATTCGGGTAACTCGGTTCGGTTCGTGGTCGGAAACTAAAGACTGGGGTCGGGTCGGTTCCGGGTCCAAATCATGTTCGAAACCGCGGACTTATGATAATAGCTCGGGTCGGGTCGGTTTCGGGTCGAATTTTCACGGGTCTATTCGGGTTCGGGTCCATGAAAGTGGACCCGTGAAGACCTCTACCTCAGAGTTGAGAAATGGCAACTGACCTGAGTGAACTCCTGACCGAAGCTCCTTTGGGTTGAGCTTAAATGGGGCCAGTGTGAATATGACCTGAGCGGTGGGCCAGGGGCGGACCAGCGACGGGCCAGCAGTAGGCCAGCGACGGGCCAGATGGTCATCCGCAGCAGAACGTCAGTTTCAGCAGCTGCCTTGGTCCCGTCGGAGGCTGTGAGTCGTTTCATCAGCCTTCTCCGCCATCTCCTCCAGAGCTAACCTAGAGCTAACCCAATGCTAACCTAGAGCTAACCCAGAGCTAACCCAGAGCTAACCCAGAGCCAGGCGAGGCGGTTTCTGATAATGACACAAAAAGCCGCGTGAGCTTTAAAGTATCAGTGATTTATGCTCTCCTGGCTCGCTCTACTCAACGCTCAGATGTCAGATACACTGAGCAGTGATGACGGCTGTCATTAACGGTATCAACTAAAACGAAGCTGTCGCTCAAAAACACGACTAATTACGCATAAATGTGTGACTTTATGTAGCTTTAGCAGATGAGGAAGATGATCCAACTCCTCTACAGGCGTCATGAATGTGGAGCTCGACTTGCTCTTGGAGCTCCTAGTGGTCAGTCAAGAAACTGCACTCCTCCTGGGGTCAAGGCAGCTGAGCGAGCGACAGTCATGCATCACTTCCTTTGTGTTTTCTTCTTTCTGCATCGTGGTTTTCCTTCGTGAACCCGCCGCTGGGAGCTCAGCAGCTGATCCGCCAGAGCTCCTGACGCGTCGAGTCAGATTCCCGTTTGTGCGACCGTCATTGATCCGGAGACTGGATTAGTCCCGTTTGTGTTCCTCGTAATGGTGCTGATGTAACGAGGGTCGAGGCCCTCCTCTTTTTAATTTTTATCCGGTTTGTGTTTCCCCGCTCCAGCTTTGATCATTTATAACAATGATGCCGTTAATGAGCTGCAGCTAACGATCGCTCTCAGTGAAGATTAACGTCTCGGTCACTTTTATTGTTACGGGTTTATTTGTTGGTCCCGAGTGTCATGAAAGGGAGAACCAAAAGAACAAACCCAAAAAGGTTTCGGTTAACGATGATGAACCACGTGTCAACGGTCCTTCTAACATCTGTGATTTTAGCTCCAATCACTGAATGACTCAGCATAAATTAGAGCTGTTGCTTGTTGTCTAATGATCACCTTCATTAATGATGTCGTTTAATTGTTCTTTTAAAGTTTTCTTAAAGCCAGTTTTTGATGAGGAAGGCGGATGGTCTCGTGGATGTGTAATTTCAGCCACCGCGTCGGTCATCCGTGGCACCCGGTCTGAGCGACGGTGGGCTGGCATTTACCTAAATGTCAGGTGTGAGCGACGCACGTGGGCGGATCGCCTCGTTAGCTGATGTCTAATTAATACTTGGTGGTTTTACAGGATGCAGGATGTGAGCGCTGTGCGTCACGGCTGCTGTGTTTTTAAAAGGATTTCTTCTAGGTAACCCCCTCTCTCTCCCGGCCTCGGTCTCGTCTGTGGGCTCGACAGACACCATTCAGAGCCGTTGTTATCTCCTGAGATCAGGGAAGTCTTTCTTTAGTCGCCGTCTCTCCCGCTGCCATGTGAGGCTCTATTTCAGGGAGGTGATAACTGGATGCTGCTGCTCATCAAAGTGGCCATATTATTATATTATGCTCATCCGTCATATCATTTTAATCTCTGGTACCTAATCTCAACATAAGTGTATGTTATCGGGGCTATTCGTCATGATATCGGAGTTATCGGGATGACGTTATAATTTCCTGTTATCGGCCCAGTAGGTATCGTGCACCCCTAGAAACTAGGTCCTGCAGCGGGACGCTGACCCCAAACCCGCCAGTAAACCTGCATCAGAGCTCCGACTAAAGTCCAGACCTCAACCCAGAGGGCTGCGCACAAATGGATTTCTGGAACCCTCCGCGAGCTGAAGTGACGTTGAAAAGAAGGGGGAGGATATGAGGCAACAGAAACCCAGTAACTGTGATCGACATCACTGAATGACATGTAAACTCAAGCTGAGTGCTGTTCTTAGTCAGTTTAAAAAGAATAAACTCCACTGAGCTGCTGAGGCTCATCAGACTGAAGGCAGCAATTACGGTTTTTCTACGTTGGATTAAAGCGCTGATCCTCATCCACCTCCAGACAAGAGTATTAGGTGTGCTGAAAAGTACAGGTGTACAGAAAGTATCCCAAACCAATCAGGGGGCAGCGCAGCCGCCTAAATGAATCTAATCTAATATTTTGATTTTAAAAACGCTCGGCTGAAGGTCAGAGGACTAACTCTAACCCTAATCCACCGGAGACTTTGGAATAATAAACCTCGGAGTGCGCCGATGCCTCGGCTGGGACGAATTCACCCTCCAGTCTCTGCGGAGCGCCGCCCTTTTCCTGCGTCGCGTTTATCTCTGCCATGTCACAAGACCCGGAGGTGGGAGGGGCAGGAAGTGTGTGTGTGTGTGTGTGTGTGTGTGTTTGAGGCGGGTGTGTTTGGACTGTGTCATCTGTGATGATTAAAAGTCAGACTCTGGGACATCTGAGTCCAATCCCTCCAACAGCCCTGAGGAGTTTACACAGGACCAGTAGGGAAGAGCAAACGAGGGGGGGGGTACACAGACAAACAGAAGGGGGGGGGGGGGGGGGGGGTGACAAGCTGTTGTGCATCCCAACTTCCTCGTCTCCCTCCCATGGTTCTCCCTTCCCTCCTTTCCCTCTCTGCTCCCTCCCAGCTCCTCCTCCTGCTGCTGTGACTCACATCTGTTGGGATGTTTAATCTTTGCAGGGATTTCCCAGCATGCCCTGGGCCTTCCCAGACAGGGATTTGTACTGCAGTTTACCAGGACTTTACCAGAAGTTTCTTTGAGCTGGCGGACACCTGTGGGTGTCGGGGTTCGAGTGGCAGCAGAACAGGCCCACATCATCGTCCCTCCGCCGCCGTGCTCCACAGCTGGTTCTGATGCGTGCGTGGTTTTCCTCCAGATGTGGCGCTGCTCGTCGTGGTCAAACCCGTTGGTCCCGTCTGTTCAGGTGACATCGTCCCAGAAGTGTTGCGGTTCATTCAGATTCAACTTTTTGGGCGGGCTGCCGAGTCATTTCGTCCCCTCCAGTCTCAGGTTGACTCGTGAACACGCAGGAACGAACGTTACGCCTCCATGTGACCGCTGCAGGTTTGGTTGAAATAAAAAACTGAGCCTGGTTGGATTTAGACTCCAGAGACGGTTCTCACTGAGAGCTTTAACAGGTCACTTTGCTGCTTGATGACTTTATTATGTTTATTATATTCTTTCTGTGAAAAGTGCTATACAAATAAACTTTACTTACTTACTTACTTACTTATGTTTGTAACATCAATTATTAATTTCCTGTTTTTAAATTTTTGAGTGGAGTTACACAACAGAGAAATGTTATTGTGGAGTGTTTGAGAACAAGAGCCCCGTTGAGCTTTTCTCTGTTTACTATAATTTATTGATGCAAAGCAGCACATTTGTTACTTTGAGAGCCTTTCACACTGCTGGTGGAGCCACCAGCTCATACTGGTGGAGCCACCAGCTCATACTGGTGGAGCCACCAGCTCATACTGGTGGAGCCACCAGCTCATACTGGTGGTTTCAAGCTCATACTGGTGGAGCCACCAGCTCATACTGGTGGAGCCACCAGCTCATACTGGTGGAGCCACCAGCTCATACTGGTGGTTTCAGCTCATACTGGTGGAGCCACCAGCTCATACTGGTGGAGCCACCAGCTCATACTGGTGGTTTCAGCTCATACTGGTGGAGCCACCAGCTCATACTGGTGGAGCCACCAGCTCATACTGGTGGAGCCACCAGCTCATACTGGTGGAGCCACCAGCTCATACTGGTGGTTTCAGCTCATACTGGTGGTTTCAGCTCATACTGGTGGAGGTTTCAGCTCATACTGGTGGTGGTTTCAGCTCATACTGGTGGAGGTTTCAGCTCATACTGGTGGAGGTTTCAGCTCATACTGGTGGTTCCACCAGCTCATACTGGGGAGGTTTCAGCTCATACTGGTGGGCCACCAGCTCATACTGGTGGAGGTTTTCAGCTCATACTGGTGGAGCCACCAGCTCATACTGGTGGAGGTTTCAGCTCATACTGGTGGTGGTTTCAGCTCATACTGGTGGAGGTTACAGCTCATACTGGTGGAGGTTACAGCTCATACTGGTGGGGGTTTCAGCTCATACTGGTGGAACCACCAGCTCATACTGGTGGAACCACCAGCTCATACTGGTGGAGGTTTCAGCTCATACTGGTGATTTCAGCTCATACTGGTGGAGGTTTCAGCTCATACTGGTGGAGGTTTCAGCTCATACTGGTGGAGGTTTCAGCTCATACTGGTGGTTTCAGCTCATACTGGTGGTGGTTTCTGCTCATACTGGTGTAGCCACCAGCTCATACTGGTGGAGCCACCAGCTCATACTGGTGGTGGTTTCAGCTCATGCTGGTGGTGGTTTCAGCTCATACTGGTGGAGAATTCAGCTCATACTGGTGGTGGTTTCAGCTCATACTGGTGGTGGTTTCAGCTCATACTGGTGGAGCCACCAGCTTATACTGGTGGAGCCACCAGCTCATACTGGTGGAGCCACCAGCTCATACTGGTGGAGCCACCAGCTCATACTGGTGGAGGTTTCAGCTCATACTGGTGGTGGTTTCAGCTCATACTGGTGGAGGTTTCAGCTCATACTGGTGGTGGTTTCAGCTCATACTGGTGGTGGTTTCAGCTCATACTGGTGGAGAATTCAGCTCATACTGGTGGTGGTTTCAGCTCATACTGGTGGTGGTTTCAGCTCATACTGGTGGAGCCACCAGCTTATACTGGTGGAGCCACCAGCTCATACTGGTGGAGAATTCAGCTCATGCTGGTGGTGGTTTCAGCTCATACTGGTGGTGGTTTCAGCTCATACTGGTGGAGAATTCAGCTCATACTGGTGGTGGTTTCAGCTCATGCTGGTGGTGGTTTCAGCTCATACTGGTGGAGAATTCAGCTCATACTGGTGGAGCCACCAGCTCATACTGGTGGAGCCACCAGCTCATACTGGTGGAGCCACCAGCTCATACTGGTGGAGCCACCAGCTCATACTGGTGGAGCCACCAGCTCATACTGGTGGAGGTTTCAGCTCATACTGGTGGTGGTTTCAGCTCATACTGGTGGAGGTAACAGCTCATACTGGTGGAGGTTTCCAGCTCATACTGGTGGAGGTCATACTGGTCATTTCAGCTCATACTGGTGATTTCAGCTCATACTGGTGGAGCCACCACTCATACTGGTGGAGCCACCAGCTCATACTGGTGGGTTTCAGCTCATACTGGTGGAGCCAGTCATTCAGCTCATACTGGTGGTTTCAGCTCATACTGGTGGAGCCACCAGCTCATACTGGTGGAGCCACCAGCTCATACTGGTGGAGCCACCAGCTCATACTGGTGGAGCCACCAGCTCATACTGGTGGTTTCAGCTCATACTGGTGGTTTCAGCTCATACTGGTGGAGGTTTCAGCTCATACTGGTGGTGGTTTCAGCTCATACTGGTGGAGGTTTCAGCTCATACTGGTGGAGGTTTCAGCTCATACTGGTGGAGCCACCAGCTCATACTGGAGGTTTCAGCTCATACTGGTGGAGCCACCAGCTCATACTGGTGGAGGTTTCAACTCATACTGGTGGAGCCACCAGCTCATACTGGTGGAGGTTTCAGCTCATACTGGTGGTGGTTTCAGCTCATACTGGTGGAGGTTACAGCTCATACTGGTGGAGGTTACAGCTCATACTGGTGGGGGTTTCAGCTCATACTGGTGGAACCACCAGCTCATACTGGTGGAACCACCAGCTCATACTGGTGGAGGTTTCAGCTCATACTGGTGGTGTTTCAGCTCATACTGGTGGAGGTTTCAGCTCATACTGGTGGAGGTTTCAGCTCATACTGGTGGAGGTTTCAGCTCATACTGGTGGTTTCAGCTCATACTGGTGTGGTTTCAGCTCATACTGGTGGTAGCCACCAGCTCATACTGGTGGAGGTTTCAGCTCATACTGGTGGTGGTTTCAGCTCATGCTGGTGGTGGTTTCAGCTCATACTGGTGGTTTCAGCTCATACTGGTGGTGGTTTCAGCTCATACTGGTGGTTTCAGCTCATACTGGTGGAGCCACCAGCTTATACTGGTGGAGCCACCAGCTCATACTGGTGGAGCCACCAGCTCATACTGGTGGAGCCACCAGCTCATACTGGTGGAGGTTTCAGCTCATACTGGTGGTGGTTTCAGCTCATACTGGTGGAGGTTTCAGCTCATACTGGTGGTTTTCAGCTCATACTGGTGGTGGTTTCAGCTCATACTGGTGGAGAATTCAGCTCATACTGGTGGTGGTTTCAGCTCATACTGGTGGTGGTTTCAGCTCATACTGGTGGAGCCACCAGCTTATACTGGTGGAGCCACCAGCTCATACTGGTGGAGA
The DNA here is from genome assembly GCA_018398805.1 of Hirundichthys speculiger. NCBI lineage: Eukaryota > Metazoa > Chordata > Actinopteri > Beloniformes > Exocoetidae > Hirundichthys > Hirundichthys speculiger. The sequence continues at coordinate 441,915 of JAGFBZ010000775.1, read as the reverse complement.
ATTCAGCTCATGCTGGTGGTGGTTTCAGCTCATACTGGTGGTGGTTTCAGCTCATACTGGTGGAGAATTCAGCTCATACTGGTGGTGGTTTCAGCTCATGCTGGTGGTGGTTTCAGCTCATACTGGTGGAGAATTCAGCTCATACTGGTGGAGCCACCAGCTCATACTGGTGGAGCCACCAGCTCATACTGGTGGAGGTTTCAGCTCATACTGGTGGTGGTTTCAGCTCATACTGGTGGAGGTAACAGCTCATACTGGTGGAGGTTTCAGCTCATACTGGTGGAGCCACCAGCTTATACTGGTGGAGGTTTCAGCTCATACTGGTGATTTCAGCTCATACTGGTGGAGCCACCAGCTCATACTGGTGGAGAATTCAGCTCATACTGGTGGAGCCACCAGCTCATACTGGTGGTGGTTTCAGCTCATGCTGGTGGTGGTTTCAGCTCATACTGGTGGAGCCACCAGCTTATACTGGTGGAGCCACCAGCTCATACTGGTGGAGCCACCAGCTCATACTGGTGGAGCCACCAGCTCATACTGGTGGTTTCAGCTCATACTGGTGGTGGTTTCAACTCATACTGGTGGAGGTTTCAGCTCATACTGGTGGAGGTTTCAGCTCATACTGGTGGAGGTTTCAGCTCATACTGGTGGAGGTTTCAGCTCATACTGGTGGAGGTGGTGGTTTCAGCTCATAATGGTGGCATACTGGTGGAGCCACCAGCTCATACTGGTGGTCAGTGGACTGGTGGTTTCAGCTCATGCTGGTGGTGGTTTCAGCTCATACTGGTGGAGCCACCAGCTTATACTGGTGGAGTGGTCATTGGTGGTGGTTTTTTCACTGGTGGATTTCAGCTCATACTGGTGGGCCACCAGCTCATACTTGTTCAGCTCATACGGTGGTGGTTTCAGCTCATACTGGTGGAGGTTTCAGCTCATACTGGTGGAGGTTTCAGCTCATACTGGTGGAGGTTTCAACTCATACTGGTGGAGGTTTCAGCTCATACTGGAGGTTTTTCGGCTCATACTGGTGGGGTTCACTCATACTGGTGGTTTGGCTCATATGGTGGAGGTTTCAACTCATACTGGTGGAGGTTTCAGCTCATACTGGAGGTTTTTCGGCTCATACTGGTGGTCCTGGCTCATACTGGTGGCTTTGGCTCATACTGGTGGTTTTTCAGCTCATACTGGTAGTCTTGGTGCATACTGGTGGCTTTGGCTCATACTATTGGTTTTTCGGCTCATACTGATGGTTTTGGCTCAAACTGGTGGTCTTGGCTCATACTGGTAGTTTTCGCCACATCATGGTGGTCTTGGCTCATACTAGTGGTCTTGGCTCAAACTGGTGGTCTTGGCTCATACTGGTGGTCTTGGCTCATACTAGTGGTCTTGGCTCAAACTGGTGGTCTTGGCTCATACTGGTAGTTTTAGCTTCATCATGGTGGTTTCGGCTCATACTGGTGATTTCAGGTGCTTCTTACTGGTGTCTTCTTTTACTGCGGCTGAACTCTTCTTCTGTGCTTCAGTTTCTTCTTCGTAGTGACCAGTCACTGAGCTCCAGCCTTTCGAACAGCAGGAACACAACCATGAAATCGTTTCATTGTAAATACGTCCCCACATGAAGCGGTGGGATGGGTGTTCAGTCACCATGGATACGCGCCATGTCAGGAGATTACTGCGAAGCCCATTTGATGCCCTGCTGGTTTGATAAACACGACTGCTTCAAATTATTTCTTTTCCATCTGTAAATGTGTGTTTGCATCGACTATCTTTTTACTGATTTTGCTGTGGTTTTTCTGTCATTTCTACAAAGTGGGAAGTGTCCTTGACGTTTGAAGGGAAACACCGACAGAACGTCTTTGCGGCGACTGAAAATATAAATGAAATGATGTTGAAAGAAATATCTCATCTTGGTGGTTGTGTTTTTGATGAAAGCCACTTGGATGTCAGAGGATGGGTTCAAGGTGAGGAAGTGATTTATCTGGAGGTCACAGGTATCACAGGTGCTCAACAGATTTTACTAAAAGTCTTAAAGTATTATTTTTCAGAAAGTTATATTTTGTTGCAAGATTGTAATTTATTTTTCTCATAAAACTGCTGTTGTATAATAGTGACAAAATAGCAGCAAACTGTAAAATCACGAATTTTGCAAAATTGCGACTTTTTAAATAATTTATCGACTTTTGAAAAATTGGAACTTTTTCTTAACATTAAATTTCACAATATTGCAGCTTTTTTTGTAAAAAGCAAATTTTTGTCATCAAATTTTGTAAAATTGTAATTATTTTGATGCAGAATAAGAACTTTGTTGCAAAATTCTGAATTTTGTTTTCTCAGCACCGTTGTGTCCTGTAACCACGACATTTTGTTAAGTTACAAATCTGTAAAATCCCTACTTTGTAACATAAAAGACTGACTTTTATGAAATCACAACATTTTAATGTAAAATTGTGACTTCATGTCATAAACTAAATTTCATATAAAATCGTAAAATCGCAGAATTTTTTTGTAAAATTGCGGATTTTTTAAACTTTTTTATCATATTAAGGAAATTTGGTCTGGAAATCTCAAATTTCTCAAAACCAAAACATTAAACAATCACAAATTTAACAAAATCCTGACTCGAATTAGCAAATTAAAATAAATCTGCAACTTTTGGTGATGAAATAGCTGCTTGTTCTGCAGAAAGGATTCTGGTCAAGACCCCACCTGGACCCCACCAATGAAAACAACCCTGATCAACAGAAGGCCACATACGACCGTTCCCACTTTCTTACCGGTGCGCTCGTTTTATTTTGCAGAATCTGCTCGAAAAGGTTGCTGGGTATCCGTTTCTGTTTATCGCCGGCCGAGCGAAGTGCGACAAACCAGAGATGACTTGTTTCTCCCCAGGGCTTGGTAAAGGAGAACATCTCAAACCGGAGAGCAGGACATTTGCCCGAGGCCAGTCAGCACTGAGCAGCGTGGTGAAGCTCTGCCGCTGTAGAGCTGGGAGCCGTGACATCGTTTAAATGAAGAAGAACCTCCGAGCCGCCGACAGAGGGGTTGTCACTGTCCCTCAGGAAGCGAGGCCATTTTCTCAGTTCATAGATCACTGTTCAGGAGAGGTTCATGGAGGAAACGCAGGGAGGAGGCCACAGAGATGCACAGACTGTCACCATCGACCAGTAAGTGGTGGGGGAGAGGCTGGTTCACGTTGAGAGGATTGGCTCTAATCCCCGTCACGGTGTGAAGGGAGGCTCGGATAAACCAGCCAGAAGAGGTTGCCTCGTTTCCCCTCAGTCCGATGAGTCCAGACTAACGGAGGACTCAGCTGTCACTAGTGTGATAAAGCAGCTCCACCCTCCAGGTTTTGGCTGTTTTTCTGTCCAGTCAAACAATCATATTCGTGCTTTGAACCTGTCTCTCACGTTTTTCTGGGCTCAGGGACCGATTTACTGGTGTCACCAGTAAACTGTTTGTTTTTTTTCCCCACATTATCCAGCATCAGTTGAAAGTTAGGACCTACGTTGAGTTCGGTGGCGACATGAAACGACTTCTGTTAGTACAGCTCAGAAGTTCATATATGCTGAACCCTAAGGAGCTAAAATGAGGCCAGTGGCAAGCTGCCAATCAAATGACGTCTGGCAGTTTGATTGGTCTGCTTAACCTCGATAATATTTCATCTGATGTGTTAGAAGAAAATTCTCCCTCCTGTACAGTCTACATGGGTTTAAAATCAATCTACAGACACCAAAACAGTTGTTTTCTTTTTTTTTTTTGTATCAGGCTGTAAATGTGCTCAAGTTCTGCTGCAAAATTGGCCATTTTAATGTGGGAGTTGACAGGGATTAGCTGTGTTTTTGGGAGCCAGAACCTAGTGGCCAGTAGAGGAACTGCAACTAAATCTACATCCCTGAGGGATGGTTGCTGCCTTTATTCTCACCTGCATTTCAGATTTTCTGACTGCATTGGTCTTAATGAGGAAAATACTAACAAAATCAGTGTTCAGAGATGCGTAACTCACTTTAGTTAGTTAAACATGCAGAAAAAGAGACCTTCTGTTTTTGTTTTCTGTTTTAAACATCAGCTGAGATGACGTTGGGGAGTTAGTCCTCCATTCGTGCTTCACAGCACATGGACGGTGTTGCTGCTGAACTGATGCACCGTGTCGCCCTGAATGTGGTCATTCACTCGTAATCGGTTCACACTCGTTTAAAGGACGCAGCAGCAGTTGCTGCTCTGAGTTTTGATAAATCTGAGTTTTAGCTATTTTGCTGATGAAGTGAAGCTCTGACCTGTGGATCTATCTCTCTCTGAGGAAAAACAGCTGCTTCGTTGACCACTGATGCCTGTTTTCTTTTGTTTTTTTTCCTTTTTTTTTTTTTTTTTGTCATTCTTGTTTTCGCTGTTCTTGAAAGAGCGAAATGTCCCGGGGATGGCAGATTAAAATATCATAAGTTTTCACATATATATCCTAATCACTGACTTAATAGTGCCATAAACATTTGTTAATGTGGAAACAGCAGGTGTAGTTACAGGAGACGTATCGTATTTTCCAAACTATATATCGAGCTTTTATAGTAGTTTGTCTGGTCCTGCGACTTATATTTCAAAGCGACTTATATGTCAAAAATATCCCCCATGTCTCCATGACAACAACAGGACATCTTCTGCACTCTTGACAACTGAACACAGATACTGAAAAAATGACAAGAGTAAACCATAAAGACTGGGAGAACACAGATATAAGACCAAAAAGAAAAATCTCTACAGCAGAATTTAAAATGAAGATGATAAAATCAGCAGCAGAAAGTTTGGAGAGATGAGAAACTAGTCAGAGACTGAAGAGAAGCAGAGGAACCTCTGACAGCTATGAACCAATCAGAGAAGGAGAAGGAGACTGAAAGATGGACAGAGATGGAGGAACGAGTCCACAGATGGAGGAACGAGTCCACAGATGGAGGAACAAGTCCACAGATGGAGGGACGAGTCCACAGATGATGGAGGGACGAGTCCACAGATGATGGAGGGACGGGTCCACAGACGATGGAGGGACGGGTCCACAGATGGATGGACGAGTCCACAGATGATGGAGGGACGGGTCCACCGATGGAGGGACGAGTCCACAGTAGGGCTGGGTATCAATCAAAAATTTTCGATACCGGTACCAATACCGAAAACTTCACTTCGATACCAGTTCCTGAACGATACTTTTTTAGATACTAATTTAATAATATCAATTCTAACAAAAAGGAAATTACAGTCCATGTTACAGTACAAATCTTGAGTTTTATTTTTCAGTTTTGGTATTTTTCCGCTTCAAGCAGTTTTCTTACAGAAAAAAATAAACAGATAATTTCAAGTGCAATAGAACAGTTGCAAGTAAGTAACAGATCAGTGTCTAATGCTCACTGCTACATACTGAGGACCTTTTCAGCAATTTTTCTTCAGAAAAATCAACATGTCTGCTTTCTCAGGGCACAGACAAGTCCGCTCCTGGCAGTTAGGATTACATGGATCCTGGTTTAATTCATGCACGTATGAAGTTACAGTAACATTAAGACTGCTGCCCAACTTAGCTGAATGTAAGCTTACCTGTTAAAATCCCGCACAAAACAGTTTTGAATCTGGCCGCTCGGCTGCGTAACGTCCTCAGCCGGACTTGGAAAATGAGAGGAGGATGGCTGCAGTCAAACACGGAGCAACTTTCTGCTCTTAGATTGTATTGCCGTGCACGATCAGGTGCTTCATTAAATTAGTCGTGTAGCCGGCCTCAGCAACGATGACTTTTTTTTTCACATATTGCACCGCTCTGTATTGGCATCTATCTTGTTAAAATGGAGCCACACCTTTGAACGGGGTGGCATTTTCAGCCGATTCGGCGACACACACACGCAGCTTCACTTCCAACTCAGATACACGTGAACCCCGTCTGTGGGTGTAACCACAAAACATACCTGTTAACCGCGTATTTGTTTTTTCCCGCATGCCGGAATCACGTGTAACGTTACAGCCAATCACCGGCAGGATGAGCCGGGCTTGATCCCGTGATTAATCTCCAGGTATTGAAACTTGGCACCGAAAGATGAGGCATTTTTTGATACTCGGTACTACCGAAGCATTTCGGTCGGTGCCATAAAAGAACCGAAGTTCGGTACCCAGCCCTAGTCCACAGATGATGGAGGGATGAGTCCACAGCTGGAGGAACAGGTCCACAGATGATGGAGGGATGAGTCCACAGCTGGAGGAACAGGTCCACAGATGATGGAGGGATGAGTCCACAGCTGGAGAACAGGTCCACAGATGATGGAGGGATGAGTCCACAGCTGGAGAACAGTCCACAGATGATGGAGGGATGAGTCCACAGCTGGAGGAACAGGTCCACAGATGATGGAGGGATGAGTCCACAGCTGGAGGAACAGGTCCACAGATGATGGAGGGATGAGTCCACAGCTGGAGGAACAGGTCCACAGATGATGGAGGGATGAGTCCACAGCTGGAAGAACAGGTGCACAGATGGGGTTTCAGCTGCTGCTGAAAGGGGCTCATCAATGGTCCAATCATCAATAAATTATCAGATAAATGATCAATTATCTGCTCTTATGGACCAATGAGACATAAATGTTTTAACGGTATGTGTTCTTTCTTAAAGTGGATTCTTTAGTGAGTTATTGATTAAATGAGATGTTTTAGTCAAAAAAAACCACAGAGCTGCAACAACAGCCCCCTTTAAGATTCTTCGTTAAAAGCAGCCAGTTTTAGTCTGCCCCTCAACTCCTCCCTCCATGGAGGGTTTCACCTCGTTGGAGATCTGTCCTACAGCTTTGTCCCATCCACTCCAGAGGTACATAAATGCAGCACGATGTGAAGTTTGTGATGTCACAGGACTCTGCAGATCTGAACAGCTCACAAAATGACATCTTTAAAGACCTGAGAGCTTTCAAACAGTGATAACTGTTCTCATGTGAACATTTTTCTCTTTTTTTTTTTTTTTTTTACAGTGGGTTCCCGGTAATGAAAACCTTGTTTGATAAAGCATGACTGTAAACAGCTGGGTCACATAAATCGAGTTTAGATAATTTCAGCAACATTTCTGTGCTCATGATGTGTCGGTTTAAACCGCCATCATCCAGACAGTAAATATCAGCTCTCTGAAATGCCGTCTTGTCCTCCTCTCTGCTCGGTTCACCTTGTCGTCTCAGTCTCGTGTAACGACACGTCGTTTCTTGTTCTTCGTCTGGCAGGAAATTATTTGTAGAAACGGTTCACCCCACCAGGATTCTGTCATCCTGCCACTTCTGCATTATTTAAGAGGACCGCCGGAGATCTTTACACCAATTAGTGAAAAAGCATGCAAATCATGTTTGCTTTTGTGCTGCTTTCTTGGCCAAAATCCACCCAGCAAGGGGGGGGCTGTTTACAGGGAACTTGAACAAATTAGCATAATGTAAAAGATAGCCAGCATTTCAATCTGCCGGAGCTACTTTGCATGTGGGGAACCCTCTGAGAAGTTAAAGTGTTGCAGACAGAAGCAGTCACAGCTGCAGACCTCGACATGCAGTCAAAAATGCAAAATTAGAGCACATCATCATTTGCCATTTTGGAAAAACCAGGAACTCTTGACCGGCAGACACGAACACTTCCTCTTACATATCGAATCCCCCTTCGTGTGAGAACAAAAATGTCGTAACAAAGCGCAGAGAGCTCTGTGAACCTCAAAGATCAGGACTTTGGGCGTTTTTTTTCTTTTTTTTTTTTTTTTTTCCAGGAGCAGAATGGCCTCAGTATTTGTCAAAGGGGAGACGGCGGCCATCTGGTCCGGCTGGGTAACGGGCCAAGACGTGCAGCGGTCAGGGAGGAGACCGAGACCCCGGCGGAGACTCTGAGAGGGCTTCGTCCATCTCGGCAGGGCTTCATTAATCACGACTCCATGCTTGCACATCTGGCCGAATGAACGGGGTGGGGTGGGGGGAGGGGGGGTCACAAACTCCTGCTGGATGCAGAAACTGGAAGCAGAAGCATGGAGGCTTTTGAAACAGAACCAGAATGGACCAGCTGCCTCCCTCACACCTGAGCTTCTTCATACAACCTCCGGCAAAAAAAAATCCAAATAAATCCAGAATCACCAGAGTTTGTATAAAATATCACATTATGATTTGAATAATAATAGTGGGATAAATGGGCAGAAGAAACTGGAGACCATGAGGCCAAACCTGCTGAGACCCAGTGTTGAACCTGAACGCGTTCATTGAACGAAAGTTCACGAACTAGTTTATATTTTGTGTGAACGTGAACTTAGCGCACTCTCTTTCCCCTTCACCAGCGGGGGGCGTGAACGAGTTCATTTGGTTCAGTTGTGAACGACGCTCTTTCAAAGTTCACACACGGTCAAAACCGTTCCAGGTTTCCAGCGAACCCCATTTAAAATCCACCACAAACGAGCCTGATATGTATCTGAGGAAATCAATCAAACATGGCAACTAGGGCTGGGTTAAACGATTATTTTTGTAATCGATTAATCTAGAAAATAGTTTTTCGATGCATCGATTAATAAACGATTGATTTTTAAATCCGATTCGATTCGATTTCGATTATCTCTCCATAATTTGACCTATATAGCAATTAATGCAAATTTATCTCCAAGAATAAAACACAAATTTCTTCTTTCAAGTTCAAAAATGAATTGTATTGAACAATACAACAATAAAGTGCACACAGTTGTAGTGCAATGGAATCCTATAATAAAAAAATAATAAAATAAAACTTTCCTTCAATAAATAAAACTGCAAAAAACACAATCTGAACCAAAATCTTATCAACATAAAATAAATAAAAAATAACAGCAGCTGTGACAGCTGCAATTTACAAAACAACACAATGTGTGACAGCAGCAACTTAGCCTAATCATTTAAATCTGTGAAATAAATAACAAATAAATTTAAGTATTAGGCCTATTACAGTTAAGTGAACAGTAGTTTAACTTTTAGTAGTTAGGATGCTCTCAGTAAGTGCAGCAGCCTCCTGGGGGGTGGGGGTTGTCTGATAGTAGTCCTCCAAACTTTTCTGCTTATCCCTGTCCCTGAAAACATAAATCATAAACACAGTGCACAGGTTAATAAAAATATATACTTCTAAATGATCTGCCCATACCAATAAAGTATAATAATAATAATACATTAACCTAAAAGTTAAAAGTTAGAAAACAACAATGAATGTTGTATTTAAAAAAAAAAAAAGACAGACAAAGAAATTTAAAAAAAAACTAACTTTAGCATGTATTTGAGGAATGTGTGTCAGTTAAGGCGCGTGTATGTTTAAGTGGGCACATGTTCTGTGTGTGTGAGGCTGGAGCACAAGTTACGTTGTGCGGTTCGGATGAATGACGGGGTTAATCACCGCAAACAAAGAAAGAAAAAAAAGTTGAAAACTTACGTGTCTTCTCCTCCACACAAGCAGCTCCCGGGTGCCTCTTCTTAAGGTGCTGGTGCATCGCGGTAGTGCTTTTATGATATGCCGTCTCTATTTTGCACAGACCACCGAATCGTTAACTTTAGGTGTAAAGTACTCCCATACTTTTGACATCCTGTTACGAGATAGCTTCTTCTCCCCCGACTCGCTGCTACTCGATGCCGCGGCCGCCGCCATTTTTTGATTCTGAGTGACGACGCATCGACGTGCAGTTTCTGCGTCGACGTATTTTTTGCGTCGACGTAATCGATGACGTCGACGCGTCGTCCCAGCCCTAATGGCAACACGGCTGTCGCTGCTGTCATGCTAACAATTACGTCATCAAACGTGTAAAACAAGCAGGAAGATGAGAGCTGCAGTTACCCAGAGCTGGAGGAGACCCCCGACTGCTGGGGGGATTGAAATATTGAAATGGGGGAAAAAAACATTTACACCTTTAAGTATCTGTTTTTGTCTTATAACAAAGACCATTTGGCAGCAAGTTTTTCCTCATATTTTTAATCTACTGTAGAGCAGTGATTCCCAAAGTGTGGGCCACGTCCCCCTGATGGGCCGTCTTGGTACTGCAGGTGGGCCATGAGAGGTCATTAAAATTAAACAAATGTGTTTTAAATTACTGTAAAATATTCATGACATGATTAAAAAAACATTAAGAAGTAACAAAACAAACTAGTTAAGTGTTATTCTGCTGTCATCTTAACTTAATATGACAAGTGTCACCTTATTAGTTGACCCCTTACATTAATATCAGATCATGGTTCCTGGTCCTGTATGTTGATCACAGTTGTGATTAAAGGTTTCGGTGGGCTGTGGAGATTTTTCACATTTCAAATTGGTCCTTGGTATTCTGTAGTTTGGGAACGGCTGCTGTAGAGAGAAACTGAAACGGAAATGACAGTTTTACATGAGCTGTTCCTTCAATGCTAATGTGAACCCTGGTTGGTTAAAGATTCAGAATTGGACCAATAGTTTTTGACAGTTAAAATGGATAAAATAATTGCCGTTTGTGGTGGGGTAGTATGTGGGCAGTGGCAATCATTTTTGACAAATAATTGCTTGCAGCGAAATTTAAAAAAGAATTTTTTAAAAATGAACTAAAAATTAACTATTTAGTTCATTTTTTGAAATGGTGACCTGAACTAGTTCATTTAAATTTCTGTGAACTATGAACTGAACTAGTTGGTGTAGTAAGTGAACTTGCCCGACCCTGCTGAGACCTCCTCTAAATGAAGGTCCTCTCTGGTTCTGTCTCCAGATTCAGCTGTTCGTTCCTCAGACACTCAGAGCTGCTGGTTTCAGCCTCCATATGAAGCACAACACTTTATTTTTTGTTCCCTTTTTGATCTTCGGCTGCTTTCTTGTTTGTTGGAGCTCTTCCTCCTCCTCCTCCTCCTCCTCCCACATCAGTGCTGAGATGTGACTGTGCTCATTAACAGCAGGGCCGCTGTGTAATCAGGCTCCATTCAACGCTCAGCGAATCCTGACCGCTGTTCTTGTACAGGAAGCTCATATATTATGCATAAACGGTAATTGCAGGTTAAAACCTTGGTGTGTTAATTGGTTTACGTGCGCGGATCATCGCGCTCGAGGTCGTTTTGTTTTGTTTTTTTAATTCAAGAACTTGAAAACGGGAATAAAACCCCGGACTCTGCACCGGTCGATTGATCAAATCGCTCGTGGCATGTGCATGCAACAAAAACTCGCTACAAACCTGTAGCGGGACGTATGGAGACTGCAGCGGAGATGCAGGGGGCTGTTCTGAGGTCTCTGCTACGTTACACATTCCAGCTGTTAATATTTCAACGTGGTGGTGATGTAGACGGCTGAAGTGAGTTCATTTACGGCAGCCATCTCTGTTTCTTCTCTCCACTCAGGGATCCTGGCTGAAAGAGCGGGACGTCCTTCCTGACAGCTCATCTCCCGGATGTTATCGCTGAAATGGTACGTTGGCTGAAAAACGTAGCTGGGAAGAGACACGAATGTTTGGGAATGCATGCTGCTGCTTTTTTTTTCCCACAGTGGGTGGGTTCAGGACTGTGACAAAGTTGGAAACTGACTTTTTATGAATAAAGCCTCTGCGAGAGACGATGTCACATGTCAGATGGATTTGCTGTGACCCATGACCTCTGAGGGCTGAGCAGTAGGAGGCAGACATGTATGAGCTGTGCAGTAGGACTGACAGAACGGTTTCAGGTGGGGGAGGGACTGCATGAAGGACAGGGGGAGTCCCTTCCTGTTACCATGGACACGTTGATGGAGGAGACACAAGTCTCTCATGTTTGCGGGTGATGTGGTGACCTGTAACGAGAGCAGGGAGCAGGGCTATAATAGTTTTGGATTTTCCATTAGTTTTAGTTTTTTAGTTTTTAGCTTAGTTTTTCCAAATTCAGTTAGTTTTAATTCGTTTTTATAGCAGTTTTGCTAGTTTTTATTTGTTTTTGTTTTGAAATACTTAGTTTTAGTTTTTATTAGTTTCAGTGTTAGTGTTAGTTTTATTTAGTAAATTAGGGTTGTAATTTTGGTTGGAGTGAAGCACTGAACTTTTTGAAGGCTATTGAATCACATAGTCGACTTTACATTCTGGTCTCAATAAACATATTTATCAATGCGTCTTCCCGCTTGTAGTGTTCCTGCGTATTTACTGACCAGCAGCTATCTGAAGGGTATACTACGAAGCAAGATTAGAGGGTTAGCGAGGTATGTTGAGTCTAAAGCCAGGATTTCCAGTACCACGAAGGTGGCTCTAAGAAGCGCCGCCCTTTCACTTTCACCCAATTCTGTTGACCTGAGCGCCAGGATTGTGCGAGGATAGGAAGAGAGTATTCAGAGACCGGACTGATCCGCTGGCTTCCCATGACCATATTCTCTATGAACGCTATAGATTTCCAGCTGAGGGAATACGTTACATTTGTAATCTGCTAGAGCCAGATATTGGCAGCGCCACCAAACGCAGCCGTGCGCTCACAGTAGCGCAAACAGTGTGCGTTTCTTTGCGTTTCTTTGGCACGGGAACCTACATGCATTCAGTTGGTGATGCAGAAAATCTGAGCCAGAATACTGGATGCTGCTATTCACAAGGTTGTACTTGCTCTTACTAAACTGCTGAATATGTTTGTAGTATTCCCTGGCCATCTGCCCACGCTTCAAATAAAAGAAGCGTTTTACTAAATCGCAGGTAACATAAATTAATAGTCCATTATATTGATAATCAGTGTGACGTGGAATTTCATGTGAAATGTTTTAATATAATTCATTCATAAGATTCCCCAGGGTGATAGGGTACCTATTAAAGTGCCCAGTAAGCAATTGGTATCACAGATAATATTAAATCTTAAATTAATTTCACATAGATTTAGCAAAAAACTAAAGTGATTTTCATTTATCATTCATAATGGGACAGTCAGACCTACATAATGTTTAAATCTGCTTCATTAAGTTTAAAGTTCAAGCGCTCTAAAAGAGGGAGGGAGATTAATTAAGGTGGTGAAATAAATATAATTTACGAATTTACAATCTGCAGTTTTTTGCCAGCACTCCTCTCTGGCTTTCTTCGCACCTACAGTGTTGCTTTTGGCTGTAAAGATTTCTTTGAAATCCTCATAGCCCTGCATTATTAAAACCTGTTCCTCCTGACTGAAATATACGGACCGCCATCTATCCATTTGATCCGGAAGAGGCGTCAAATGACGTGTCAAACTCCCCCTTTTATGTGAACGCGCACAGAGCAGAAAGCAGAAAGCCGCGGTTAACAAAGATAGTTGATAACCACCGTCATGTACCAGTTATCTCTGATGGCGAATTTCAGGTTTGTTAAGCCAGCTCACCCAAAGAAAGCCTGGCTGTGTCCAACTTGCTTCGTAGTACAGCCCTCTGGTCTCCGTGGAAACAGTCCATTATAGTTGCTGTTTTCTCCCGTTCCTTCCCAACGCTGACTGGCCTGCAGCTGTAGCTTCTTTCCAGGGGGCTAGCTTAGGCTAGCTTATCCAGCTAGTCTTGGTTAGCCTTCTTTCCAGGGGGCTAGCTTAGGCTCTTATCCAGCTAGTCTTGGTTAGCCTTCTTGTCCGAGCTTTTCAAATGGACTTTCAGATTCGTAAGTTTTTTTTCCCCTTGAGAAGTATTCCACACATTGTATCACCTGCTTCTACAACAAGGCACTTATTTTTATCGTTAACACAGTCATAGTCAAAGAAATCCCAAATAGGACTGTGATGCTTTCTCCCAACTTTTGCCACAGCCATCACTGCTGATCTTTTTTTTTTTTTTTTTTGCGGTTGTTGTTGTACGGAGGAGCGAAGTTAATAGATTTCAAACGTTTATGATAAAAAAATCACAAATACGAAAATAAAGGACGTTCTTGACATTATCATAGTTAATTTTAGTTTGTTTTATAAACACATAATACAGTTTCAGTTAGTTATCTTTTTTTTTAAAATCGTTTTTATTTTATTTCAGTTACGATTCTAGTTTTCGTTATTTCGTTCGTTTTCGTTAACGATAGTAACCTTGGCAGGGAGCAGGTGGGAGGAAACCAGGAGAGGTGGGAACACAGAGAGAAGAGCAATGAAAGTCAGTCGCAGTGAGACCAAATACACGTGTGTGGTGATAAGAGGTGGAGATACAACAGGTAGAGGTGAAGGAGGTGCATGAGTTCAAATGCTTGTGCTCATTTGTTTGGAGCAGCGGAGTGTGCAGGCGGGGAGCAATGGGTGGAGGAGAGTTTCCGGATGAATCTGTGACAGGAGAGTTGTAGCGATAGGTTTACAAGGCAGTGGTGAGACCACCCCTTCCTCGTGGCGTTGGGAGACAGCAGCACCGACCCAGAGACGGGAGGCAGAGCGGAGGCGTTTAGACTTTCTTCTAGAGCGTTGAGCGTTGGCAGGATCCACACGTCACAGGAAGTACCGGGGTTGGGCGTCCTGAGATGATGTAAGAGAGGTTAATGTTTGAACACATCAGGAGGAAGGACAGGAGACAAGGAGACAGGCAGGATACAAAAGGGAAAATCAAGGAGAAGATTTCTGGATGTGGTGAAAGAGGAGATGCAGTTGGTGGATTTGACAGATGAAGATGCAGGAGACGAGCTGAGATGGAAGATGACAACACATGGGGTCAAGGCTTAAAAGGAGGAGCTGAAAGAAGACTGTGTGTGTTCTAGGGATGGAACGGTTACCGGTATTACGGGAAAGCGCGGTAAAATTTTACGCGACAACGATTACCGTTTATGTTTGACTTCATCTCATTATCGCGGTCGATTAACAGGATATGTAATATCAGCCTCATTCAAGTCTGTGAGCGACTCGTGACTGTGTCTCGTGTAAATATGTAGCTTGTAACATCGGCATCGTAACGTTAGCATGGCGGAAAGTGGTGATAGCACGCAGGGCATTTACCAACCCACTAAAATGATGAAAACCAAGGTCTGGGCATTTTTTTTTTCTTTTTTAAGAATGCAGAGGGACAACTGGTGGAGGACAGTTATCCTGTCTGCAGAGCACTTGTTTACATTTTATTGTAATTTGTACAAGCAACTTGAAGGAGCTAAGGCTAATGCTTCAAGCTACTGAGATGTTTCACCAAGAGTAACCTGGTCGACGCGCTTCGCTAACTCACATTTCGTAAACGTTACCGTTGCGTAAAGGGCCGGAACGATGTTCTTCTGATGCAGTTAAAATATTAATTTATTCCATTAACTGATCTGACAACCATAACACCGGCAGTTAGCGCCACAGCGGTCAAAAACCTTTTGCCCTTCTGGGTCCAACAGCTAACCAATAACAGGCAGCTACCTTTATACCTGACCCTCAGGTAACAACACAGCGACACCCACAGACACACAGAGTGAACTACAATTCAGAACAACATATTTGGCTCCTTTACAACTGTTTCTTTATTTGCACATTTATACTTATTTAAGGTTCAGCTTAAAGTCCAGTTTATTTTATTTGAACTTCACTATAATTTTTGTTCCTGATAATTGTTATATTATTGTTAATTGTTATATTATAATTATTATAATTGTTATATTATTATTATTATATATACATATTTTGACCTACTATGGTTGTTAAAATGTTTATTTAAATTTGCACCAGACAAATAAGCTTTGTTCCTGTTATTTATTTTGTTCATTTAAAATAAAACCTCTTTCTGTGCCAGTTGTTTTCCCCTTTTAATGTAAAAGTTTCATTTTGATAAGATTTTGGCTTCTGGTGTTTTAGTATGACGAAAATCACAAAATTTTGTGAAATTATTTGAATTATGTCTTTTTTGGACATTTGTACAGCAATTAAGAATACTGAGATAATATAGTAAACCATGATAATTTGGTCACTATAATTGAGATATCAGATTTTCCATATCGTTACATCCTTAGTGTGTGTGTGTTTGTACATGTATGTGCATGTTAAAGGATGACTGTTTAAAAAAAAAAAGTCTGTCATGATGTGAATTACACAGAAATCCAAAATCCACCTCGGAACAATTATTAACATCCTTTCGGTGAATTTAAATTAGTTAAAAAGAAGAAAAAACCCAGAACTTGTGCTTTTTCTACCCACAAACTCAACTAAGGCTACAGGCCTGATGGTTTCTTCTTGCAGGTGAATACAGGTGGAAAATGCCAAAGACTTCCTCGTAGGCAACAACCCCCCCCCTACAGTAATGCATGGTGGCAGGTGCATCATGCTGTGTAAGTGCTTTGCTACCCTGGTAGAGGAAGAACTGGATGTGTGGATCAAATGCACACTGAGCGTTTTAGAGCAAATGTTTGCTCAATAACCGAGGCAGGAAGCTGAGCCGCTAATCGAGCAGAAGAATGACGGAGAAAAAGGGAGGGAGGGATGTTTTAACTCCCGTCGTCGGTGCAGTCTGGGATAAAAGACGTCAGAAACCTTTAGAGGGAGCTGAAATCTGAAAAACTGTAAACAGGACTCCTGAGAGCTTCAGCAGGAGTAAACCTCAGAGAGGGAGAAGATCCCAGCAGGCGAACAGACGTCTGAATAGATGAAAGAAAGCATTTACAGGCAGGCGTTGTTGCTAAAAGTTCTGCGTGACAGTAAAAGATGTCAGTAATTGTGTCTACTGAGGGTTTGTTCCTTTTTCCTCTATAAGAAAGACACCTGTATTAAATTCATCACAAGATATGAATCACATAAGGTAATCTCCTTTTTTCCTGAGTTGTTCTGGATTCTGCACATTTTATTCTGAACTGATCTGAACTGGATCGAATAGTCCAGTCCTCCTGAACTGATCTGAACTGGATCGAATAGTCCAGTCCTCCTGAACTGATCTGAACTGGATCGAATAGTCCAGTCCTCCTGAACTGATCTGAACCGAATAGTCCTCCTGAACTGATCTGAACTGGATCGAATAGTCCAGTCCTCCTGAACTGATCTGAACTGGATCGAATAGTCCAGTCCTCCTGAGCTGATCTGAACTGGATCGAATAGTCCAGTCCTCCTGAACTGATCTGAACAGATTCAATTCAATTAAATTTTTTTGTATAGCGTCTCTTACAATATCAGTTGTCTCTAGGCGCTTAACAGAGACCCAGATAATGACCCCCAAGCAAATATCATTAACTAAGAATATAATATAATCTGATCTGGACGGACCTGGACGTTTCCGGACTGGATCAGCTTGTTCAGTACTCCTGAACTGATCTGGACTGACCTGGACTGGATCATCTTGTCCAGTCCTCCTGAACAGATCTAAAGTGATCTGAACTGACCTGGACTGACCTGGACTGATCTGGACTGATCTGGACTGGATCATCTTGTCCAGTCCTCCTGAACTGATCTGGACTGACCTGGACTGATCTGAACTGGATCAGCTTGTCCAGTCCTCCTGAAGTGATCTGGACTGATCTGAACTGATTTGGACTGGATCAGCCTTACCAGTCCTCCTGAACTGATGTGAGCTGATCTGAACTGAGCTGGACTGTTCCGAACTGGATCAGCTTGCGTAGTCCTCCTGAAACTGATATGAACTGATCTGGACTGGATCAGCTAGTCCAGTCCTCCTGAATTTATCTGGACTGACCTGGACTGATCTGAACTGGATCATCTTGTCTTCCTGAACTGGTTTATTGGGGGGGAACCATTTCTCTCTGCAGGCTCTCTTTTTAACTGACATTGAACATTCTCACAAACGGCTCAATAACGAGTCAATACAGTCACAGTTTATCCAAACCGGGACTCTGCACGTGCTGATCTGGGTCATCACAGAATCATCACAGGAACATCTGGATCATCACAGGAACATCACAGGAACATCTGGATGACGAGGCTCTCATGCAGCAGAAGCAGCTATCAGGGTGATTTTTGCCTGAAGAGGTGCATCATGAATTGATCTGGAGGTCCTGAGGTCCGTTCTCCTGTCAGCCACACTGTTCAGTCTTCTGACAGGGCTGTCATGGACCTTTATGTTTAGCGTTCTCAGTAGAGCCTATAGGATCTGAGATGGAACTCTTTGATCGTCGCCCTGTCAGACGTCGGGCTAAATTTGCTCCGACGTTACTCCTGAGATAATCGGAAACAGACCTGAATGGTTTCCGCTTCTGTCAATTCCTTTTTCAACTCCAGAACACTGAAGGTTAAGTTGTCCGGAGTTGGTTTCACAGTTGTTCCTGCGCATCAACCCTTTTAGATTTACACACCGCTCATCTCAGACCATCGGTTATGTCTCTGCCTTCTGGTTTTGTGATTACACACCTGAATGCTCCAGACCAGAACCTCCTATAACATCTGCTTTTATAGAAGTCTGCTGCTGATGACCCGTTCATCTTTCTCTTTTAAATCCAGTAAAAGCAGTACAGAGGTACTTAGTTCTGTCCATGTTGTTATTATCATTATTATTATTATTATTATTTTTACTAGGGCTGGGCAAGTTATCGCGTTAACTCATTAATTAACGCCAACATTTATTTTATTGAGCGTAACGCATGTCGCTCACATGCTTTTGTTTTGAAAAGTCTGTTACTGGCTGCTGCGGAACCAGAAAAATGTAAACATGCGGAAAAGCTAAAACAGACATGGAGAACGGTAAAAATCTGTGAACTTTACGGTTCAGGTAGCAACTCAGGTAGAAATATTAACAATTCTGTCTGGAAAAATAATTCTGGACTGCAACAAAACATTCGTGTCATTCCTCCATGTTCCATCAGATCTGCTCCATGTGTTCACTGTCCTGCTGTTCTCTAGCTGGTTACTGCAGTGCGGCTCCATCTAGTGGCACAGATGTGTAATGACAACAGAAAGTCCAGTCCTCCATTATAAAACTAATTCAGTTCTGTGGCCCGTTTTTTAATTTTGTATTTTTGATCCAAGTCTAAAATGTAGCATTTTTTTTGTTTTTTTGTGTTAGATTAAAAAACAAAAAACGTAATAAAATGTCACTTTTTAATTTTTTTTTTAATTTTTGATTGATAATTGAAAATGGAAAGAATGAATGATTCACAGATTGGTAAAGTTACAGAACTTTAACATGGACATTTTCATTTTAAAGTTCTCCCAGACGGAGGATTCAACAGAAACAAGGTTATTTGTAACAACTGACAAGTTGAACTCCCCGTTAAAAGTTTCTGCTGTTACCTCAGAAATTACCTGTTTTAATGTTCTGATTGTGCTGAGACACAATCATTTTGTTGGATTTTGTTTGTAGACTTTTTTAAAATTTTTTATAAAAACAGGATGACATTAATGCCCTGGCAGTGGCAATAAGCTTTATTTTATTTGACATTTTTTAAGATGAGATTTACACTAAATATGTGTTACTGACAAGTGCTGATGTTAAAAGTGTTTGAACAACAAATGTTATGGCACTTTAGTTCATATGGCAGCAGAACATTTAAATGAAAGTGACCTTTACACTACTATTGAATTTATTATTTAATTTTGCGTATACAATGCGATTAATTGCAATTAATTAGGGAAATCATGCGATTAATCGCGATTAAAAATTTTAATCGTTGCCCAGCCCTAGTTTTTACTTATTGGCTTTACGTTTGTTATACAAATGGGTTACAGTTAAAACAGTGTGCTGCAGTTCATCTAACGTGATATTTGAACGATCAGATGAGTTATTAACTGCTGCACACAGCTGGATTCGTGCAGGAGTTCGTGCAGGGATTTGAAGCAGCAGAACAACTGTGGTCCCTTTGTTGTTTTTTCCATGTTTCAGGAAAAAAAAGAAGTTAATTAACGGGAAGTGTTTTGGCTCCAGCGTTGTGTTTTCACGGCTCCTATCCGACATCGTCCCCCGTCAACAGCCGTGTGATTGCCACCGAGAGTCCGCTGTTCACCGTGGAGACTTTAAATGTGTCATTTATCTCACGCGGCTCCCCTGATTGTCCCTCCGTCGCTCTGCCCGGCAGCCACTGGACGCGTTTCTTTCTTTCGTCTGTTTGCGTGTTTCCTCCCGTCTTTTCTCCCAGCAGCACCAGGGGCAGAGAGATGACACTGAAATATATTTCTGAGCAGCTTCCATTTTCATTTAATATTTAGATTTTTCTTTTATTTTTAAACACCAGGGGATGTGCGATAAGCTATTGTAGCAGCTTCATTGTTAACATAATGATTTGTTTTTTTGTTAAAAGTGGTTTAATTTAGTCTGATGGTTTGTAAAACGAGGGACGCACGTCCTCAGATGGATGACAATGTGACTGCTTTGAGATAAAAAGTGTGGTGCGTGTGGGATCTAGTTCTTTTGAATGAGCAAATCCATTACAGGCCGAGGAAATAAGTTTAGCAGCGAATACTGAAAACGAGGGCGGGAGACGAGACTTGGACAGGACGGCGTCAGTAAAGGGAAGAGACGTCCAGAGTCGTGCTGTTGGAGGTTCAGGGTCACCTGGGCTCAGATTAACGCAGGTGCTCGAACAGGAGCTCTAATTCCTGAAACGAGCCGCGGCTCGACCTTGGAGGAGAGCGATAACCTTTCCAGGGAGCGTGGACGCTGATAATTTACTGCCGTATCAGGGCTTTTTTCAAAGTTGGAGCTGTGACTTTCAAACTCAGCCGGGTTCTGCCGGCGTCGGGGCTTTAGCTCCTCCCGGTGTTCAGACTCCACAGACAACAGTCTGATGGGACCTGATGGGGAGTCAGGACCCCCGCTGATCTGTTGGTGACATCCCAAGACCGGACAGTCCAGGACACCCTCAGATCTTCTTTGTCCAGACCCTGACTAAGAGCTGTGACCAGTCAGGGTCAGAGACTTGTTCGTTATTAAGGTTCGACGGACATTGAGGAAGGAAAGACGCCAGGAGAGCCTCCTTCACACCTTTTGTTGAGACTTGGACGTTCAGGTGCTCTGGAAGAAGGTTTCCTGGCTCAGAACTGTTTATAAGGCTGTCAAAATGGGAAGAAGTCATCCAGGATCAGGAACTAGCTCGGTGAAATAGGGGTGAGGTATTACTCGTAGTCTGAAGTCATCTGAAGAGACAGAATCAATGGCTCCAGAAAACTCTGGCATGCAGAGACGTTCATGGTTGACTCAGTGACTGCAAGGAGCCCTGGACCTGTGGCTGCAACGAGGGATGGGAATTGATAAGATTTTACCGGAGATGATTCCATTATCGATACTGTTTAACGATTCCATTCTTTATCGATTCTCTTATCGATTCTAATTTGGGCAAAAAGGAGAACAAACAGTTTTATTAGCATCATTTTGTTTAACTTAGAAGTCACGACCTTACAAACTCAACAGCGAGGTCAAAAGAGGCCCAAAGCCTGGATAACGTGTTAACTGTTGTAATATGTAACTGTGCAAATACACAAGAATGTGTAACATTTTACTAACAGATTTATCCTAATAGAAATGAAAAAAATCTCCCTTTTAAAAGGATATATGAGCTCACTAAGCACTCAAAAATAATAATAAAGAACGATAAATACTATCAAATATAACGGAACAGTGCATAGTACAAATCTGCAAATACTATGAAGAATTAACAATTCTTCTGCAGAAAAATAATCACGTCTTCCAGCCTCTGAACCAGCCAGACTCTCTCTCTCATCACGGTCATCTTCTAAATGTAATGCAGAAGGCATTCGTTTAATAGCATAGCGTTAATGTTATAGCGTGTTTTACAAAGAAGCACATAGGCAGTGGGATAGCTACTAACCAGAGTTACCAGAGGTGATCTTAGCTTGGCTACTGCTGCTGGGTTGAGATCCATCAGTCCGAAGCGTCAAAAACACGACACTCGTTATCACATGTTGTGTGTTCAAATGTTTCTGCATGTTAGTCGTGTTCCCTCCCGACGCTGTTATCTCCACTTTACAATGACTGCTAGTTGCCTTGTTGCCATCTTTCTTTGGTGAAGTGAAGCCAAACTTTTGAGCATTTGAACCTGGTGGGCGCCATTGTTGTTTACAACTGCAATACGCGTGCTAAACTGACGTAACTTAATCACGTAAGTGCTTTCTGGAATTGACTGTGCGTAACTTGCGTAAATTACATGAGATTCGTGCTGGTTGGAATCGATAAGAGAATCGCTAGATAAACTGCCAAACGATTCCATGGAATTGAAACAGACGGAACCAGTTTCCTACAGGAACCGGTTCTCTACACTCTCTACACTCCATCCTCTCCACTCACTCCCAGACTTTGGAGGTGGTTTCTGATGAACCTGCTCTGTGGGACCAGCGTCGTCATCCTGGAGGATAGTTTGGTCCCGGACTGTGGAGATTATGGGATTGCGCTGGTTGCACAGTTTCATCTGGATGTCTCTCTGCTCTGAGATCTCCTCCAGTGACAGTGGCGTAGCTGGGCTGTATTCCACATGGGTTTTGAGGTCAAAGGGGCCCGACATTGCACACGCGAATAGAGGACAGAAAAAAGCCAAAAAAGTAAGGAAAAAGTAAGGCAGGAATAGACCATGACAGTGATTAGAATTGCAATAGCTGCTTGTTTTATTGCCATCCATTCCCACCCTTTCCCTACTTTCTCCCATTCCCACCCTACTGGTGACCGCCATCTCCTCAGCATCCAGCGCCGCCTCATCATTATGCTGCTCTTCATCAATATATCCTTAATAATAATAATAATATAATAATACCAAGACCAAGAAAATTAATGATTTGTAATGCATGTAACTTTGTACTCATGTAATCATGTAATCTTTAATGTTCTGTCTGTGCCTTGAACACATTCAAAAAACAAACACTATATGCAAAATCTCAAGTAGGATGGTCACAATACCAGAATTTCCGTATAGTCAATACCAATACTAGCAAATTTCCACGATTCTCGATACTCTATTCAATACCACAAGTGAAAAAAAGTATGTGCTTCTAAAATCATTGGGCTACTTTATTAAATAATAATAATAATAGGCCTAATAATAATAGTAATAATAACAACAACAACAATAGGCTAATTATAACAACTAACAAATCAAACTTGTTTTTAGGCTAAGCTGCACTTAAACAACATGACCGGGCCCTTTAAACCCAATAAAGCTTGTGATTACATCGTTTTACAACATACGTATGCCCGTAACAGCGGGGCTTACAAGCATTACTACATTTTTGACACATAGCTCAAAGCATTTGATAGTAAGAGTTCAACACCACGAAGAGCAACCATGTAATTTTGAAATCAATCAAACCGTCATAAAGTTTAACAAACCAAGAGAACAACAAAAACATTAGGCTACCTGGCCCCTAATAATATAACAACACAAAGTCAAAGCAGTTCAGCACCACGGGTAACCACATCATCATTCTGACACCCATTTTAACGAGCAACTTCAACTAATAAGAGCACAGTTACTGTATCAATAGTGGGAACGTTTTGTAAAATTGGCACAGCGGCCCACACGTTCACGTACAAACATAGATTCAATATAAAATAGCAGAAGTACTCATCACTATTGAAAGGGTACACGACGAGCTCATCATCTTGTGCTTGCTGACGTAACCCGAAAAAACCGACATGAAGTCTAACAAACCATGAGAACAAAAACATTAGGCTACCTGGCCCCTAATGATAACGTTAGGCTACCTGTCCCCTAATAATAACGTTAGGTGGCCGGGCTACTCCGATAACAACCACATTAGCAGTTTACAACTAACTCACATATTGTTTTCAGTGTCAGTGATTGTAAGAAATTGTACCTGTAAATCTGGCTCCCTGACCGCGCTGAACAACAATGTCAGGTTTATCTCCAGGATTGGGACGAACAAAATACGTGTCCAGCTTTTTAAGTTTCGTTTTCTCCTGCGCTCTTTTTTCCCTTTCTTTGCATTTTGTCGCTCCACTTTTATGTTTATATGAACTGCCACTCATAATTACATTGGTCTTTGATCCACTAGCCACCGCGTTGACTCTGTTGACAAGTGATTGATGATGACGGTGGTGGACGGCTGTTGATGACGATTTTACCCAAAATACATTTGGAGCTCTTGTAACTTTGCACATTGTAAAGTTAACTGTGAGAGTGAACATGAAGCCAGCCATGCAGCACAACATTTAATTTACTGTGTTGAATAAAACTACATGACCAAAGTCAGTCTTAAATTTTTTGACCAACCATGATTCATTCTGGCTGGGGAAACCTATATATAACCTCAGACGAAGCGTGACACATTTCGCACAGAAATTGTTGAATCCACAGATGTGCAAAGTGTAATCGACACTTAGGGAAGGGCCTGTTTCTTCGTCTTTCACCGGGCCCCCCAGGGCCTGGGCCGGGGAAATACCACCCCCCCAGTCCCCCCTGACGCTCTGCGGCTGGCAGTGACCCAATCTGACGTTACACTTCGTGCTACCTGCCGCTGCGAGGGTCAACCGCGGCATTACATTGAAAAAAAAAAAGTTTGACCTGAAGAGGGCCCATGGGTTTACAAAACCCACCAACCCTACGTCATCTACGCCACTGTCCAGTGATGACGAGCCTGGTTTTTCCCCAGAAGAAGACGCCACCTCGCACCATCCCACCGCCTCACCAATCGCTCTGTCGCTGCAACAACCAGCCAAGCGTCCTCTGTGTCTTCTCCACCACTTCTACGATCTGAACCCACCGCTGATTGTAACGTCCCTCCACATGTTCAGGACAATCAGGCACCTGATGGTCAGCACCTGGAGGTACCAGGTATCAGCCCACCTCCTCAGCTCTGCTGCTCATCCTGACGAACGCTTCACAGAGAAATAAACGGGCTTTCTGACGGACTGAGATGGACTTCCAAGATATGGAGCCCCGTTTGGGTCATAATTCAATGAATGAATAAGTCTATTAATATGAAATACAGGTGATTATTATTATGAAATATTTCCCATTATTATGATAATGACTTTGTTTTTCATAAGAATGATTTGTGTGTCAATCACAGCAGTGAGGGCGGAGCCATTTATGTGATTGGCTGCTCTTTCATTCAGGCATAAGCAACAGAACAGTGAATATTGATAGTGGGCGAGAGGTGCAATGTATATACTCCAGGACAGTAGGTGGCAGAATGCACCTCAGTTTACGGTTAAAAGTGGACATCGACTAAGAAACATAGCGCGAAATGTAGGGAAAACTTGATTTTGACGGCATGGCGACAGGAGAAAGATCCTTACAAAACTAGTCGATGTCAGACATAGAATGGAGAAGGATCAGCCAATGAGTGTGCAGGTCAACCACTGGACCCGCCCAGTGGCAAAATGTCATTATTATGTAAAAGCTTATTCTTATGAAAAAGGAAACCATTGTGTAAAAACTCATTCTTAGATTAAAAAAAAAAAGCCATTCTGAAATAAACTATTATGCATTAAACTAGTACTTCTCAAATAGTGGGGCGGGACCCCTTGGGGGAGCGCTCTGCGATTCTAGGGGGGGCGCAAGTGACCCCAGGGAACATGTTTGGTTTTTTTTTTATTTTTTTGCCATACTGGAATAAAGTGTAATTGCACACATACTCCAGTAGGTGGCAGTGGCGCTCTCATTGTCCCAGTGGGTTCAGGGAGTATTAGCTATATTGTGTCGGGTTTTTTGCGCAGACATGTGTGCACGCAGCACAGAGCAGGAGATATGAAGTGACACCACTCAAGAGACACCAGGGAAAAATATTCAACAGGGATGAAAACAAAGACGGAGAGGGACGGAGATAATGAGACAAACGAAAGTAACCAGAAAGTTAAGATGAGGAAATATGACGATGCTGATGTAGTGCTGCTTCACTGTAACTACGGTGGGATTGATGCACTTTAAATCTTTACAGACTAAAAAACTATTTTCATAAAGTTAATCTTTGTTATAAGTTGATCTATATTTCTTTTATTTTTTTTGTTTCCCTATAATGTTAATAAAGATACGCTGTTATGCAGAGGTGTACTTACAATAATTTTATAGACAAATTATACTATTTATAGTCATGGTGGGGAGGAGGGGGGGCGCAAAATGTTTTCTTCTTCCTAGGGGGGGCGTAGCAGAAAATAATTGAGAAGCACTGCATTAAACTAAGATTAAATAATGATAAAAATTATTTTTCATATAGCATTTTTTTTCATAATAATGGTAAATATTTCATAATAGTAAACGTATTTCATAATAACAGGAAATATTTCATAATAATAAACGCCTGTATTTCATAATAGACTCATTTATTCATTGAATTATGACTCAAACGGGGCTCCATACCAAGCGACATTGTTACAGCAAATAATCTGCAAAACGCAAATTCCTTCATATTATTTATTTAAAAAAAAAAATAGTTCTTTGGCATTGTTCCTCATGAAAATCAGGTCATCTTTTTTCCACAATAACAGAAATATTGATCAGAGACACTCAGACACACGTGGACGTCGCCTTCAGAGACAAATTGCTTTATTTTTTCTCTCCCTCCTTCAAGGTCGTCCTCTGGCGTGTTTCCGCCGTTGGTGGAAGCGGTGAACGACTGCACGCCAGCGAACACTGACCCACTTCCAGCTCACTCGAGGCCGCTTTGATAAATAACTTTCTATATGTTCCTCTGCATCTGTGCCTTTTCATGAAACTGCTGCAAGCGTGATTGGTCTTTAATTTGCTTTGAAAAAAGATCAATGAGCAGAGCGCTTTAAAGATTCCCTCTGAGGGAACGTTGAGGACCCCCCCCCCCGGCAGAATAAATACAACCGCTCCTGCAGGATGTTCAGCTTTCATTGTGTATAATAGAAATAAATGGGCAGATATGTAACACAGCTGCTGAAATTAAACCTGAGGGTTTTTCCTCTCTAGTGGAGGAGAAATCAACAACAACTCGCACCACGTTGTTACGTCCCTGAACCTCCTCTGGTTTCTGGGGTGGATTCAGTTGTGGAGGAAGAACTGTCCTGATGCGTCGACGTCTTCTTTGGTCTTCCAAGTTCCCTCGTTGTTTCTCTTTCCAGATCAGGGTTATAATATTTTTGGATTTTCCATTAGTTTTCGTTTTTATTTAGTTTTTTGTTTAGTTTTTCCAAATTCAGTTAGTTTTGATTCATTTTTAGAGCAGTTTTGCTAGTTTTTATTTGTTTTTTTTTGAAATACTTAGTTTAAGTTTAGTTTTTATTAGTTTCAGTGTTAGTTTTAGTTTTATTTTGTAAATTAGGGTTGTAATTTTGCTTGTAATGAAGCACTGAACTTTTTGAAGGCTATCGAATCACATAGTCGTGTTTTCATTCTGGTCTCAATAAACATATTTATCAATGCATCTTCCCTCTTGTGGTGTTCCTGCGTATTTACTGACCAGCAGCTATCTGGTCTCCATGGAAACAGTCCATTATAGTTGCTGTTTTCTCCCGTTCCTTCCCAACGCTGACTGGCCTGCAGCTGTAGCTTCTCTTTCCAGGGGGCTAGCTTAGGCTAGCTTATCCAGCTAGTCTTGGTTAGCCTTCTTTCCAGGGGGCTAACTTAGGCTAGCTTATCCAGGTAGTCTTGGTTAGCCTTCTTTCCAAGGGGCTAGCTTAGACTAGCTTATCCAGCTAGTCTTGGTTAGCCTTCTTTCCAAGGGGCTAGCTTAGGCTAGCTTATCCAGCTAGTCTTGGTTAGCCTTCTTGTGTGAGCTTTTCAAATGGACTTTCAGATTCGTGGGTTTTTTTCTCCTTGAGAAGTATTCCACACATTGTATCACCTGCTTCTACAACAAGGCACTTATTTTTTATCGTTGACACAGTCATAGTCAAAGAAATCCCAAATAGGACTGAGACGCTTTCTCCCAACTTTTGCCGCAGCCATCACTGCTGATCACTTTTTTTTTTTTTTTTTTTTTTTTTTTTTGGCGGTTGTTGTTGTACGGCGGAGCGAAGTTAATAGATTTCAAACATTTATGAGAAAATTACAAAAACGAAGGATGTTCTTGACATTATTATAGTTAATTTTAGTTCGTTTTATAAACACATAATACAGTTTCAGTTAGTTATTGTTTTTTTTAAAAACTCTCGTTTTTATTTTATTTCAGTTAACGAAAATGTTTTATCAATTCTAGTTTTCGTTATTTCGTTCGTTTTTGTTAACGATAATGACCTTGCTCCGGATTTCAGGAGCGGCTGACTCCGCCTCTCTCTGTGTTGAATTATCCTCCGCAGGAGCTTTTAATTGTTTCAGCTCAGTTGTCGGGTCCATGTTCCCCGTCCATCAGCGGGTCCAGAGAGTCCAGACTTCTTTCTCCTTTCTGCCGCTGTCCTCGGAGAACGTACTTGGTGCGATGAAACTGCAGCCGATGGCCGATTGGTCTCATTAAGAAGCTAAAACATGAAGGAGGAAGTGAACTTGGCCTCCAGAGAGCTTCAGATGGTTTCTTTCTTACCTGACTACTTGGTGCCAGTTACTTTTATTATTATTTAATATGTACAGTGCATTATTGCGTTATAAAGTGAGAACACCCCCCCCCCCCATTTTAATTGCATTTGCGTATTACAAATATAACAACTGTAAAACTGGAGTTTTGTTACCTGTCTGACCCTGTTTTTCTGAGTTTCGTCAACTCTAAATGCAGGAAATCATTAGCACAAATGCAACTAAATTTGTTCTTATGTTTCACTTGGAAATGTTAAAGTCTGTCTGTTGCAACTGGCTGACGGCTGCAAACAGAAAATGCTGGCAGAGGCAGAAACAATCAATAATTGATGGTTCTCGACATTTTAAAAGTCTCATCTCTGTAATTTCTTTTTTTTTTTTCACCCTGCGATGCTGTAAACAAACCGTAGCTGCTGATCTTTTTTTTTTTTTTTTTTTTTTAAAGTGGCTTGTCCCCACTGATCTAATCTCTCTGTCCTTCATTCATGGTCGGAAAGCAAATTACGTTGATTTAAAAAATAAATACATAAATAAACTTACAAAAGGTATGCAAAGCGTGTTTTAATATATGCAAATCTCTTGAGCCTGGCTGAGCATCAGGATCATGTGCAGGCAAGCCAGAAACGATATAATGTGCAGTTTAATGAGGTGAAATCAGAATTTAACTGACAGTCAAATATATACAGACACACCAGGAAATGTTACTGTCTTCGTGTCCATCATTTAAACATTCAGTGTTGAAAGTAACAAAGGAAATAAACCCACCGACTAATTACCTCAACAAAAGTTGAGTGGAATCCAGATGTTATGTCTAGAGCTTCTTTGACTGATAAAAGGCCCTGAAGGAAGAACCACGACGCGTTAAAAGTCTCTGAAGACTTCGGTTCCACAGCTGGACAGATAAATGGAGACGGTTACCGTGGCTGCTCTTCCTAGAGGTGGACGTCCAGTCGAGACGACTCCAAAGATCCAACGCAGAACCCTCAGTGAGGCCACCAGTGACGGATAAAGACCTGTGAACTTCTCTGGTTGTGAGTCCACCGCGTCGAAGCCGTCGAACAGCCGGAGTGTCTCTGGGGAGCACCACAGAAGAAGAAAACCAAAGACAGGACGGGTGTTTAAGTCGGTGCACCATCGTTCAGACTCTAGGGATGCACGATAACCGATAACTTTCAGCTCCTAAAGGCCAATCTGATACCGATAACACACACATATACCTAAGATCATTACATCAATACTATGAACAAAATTAAAAAATAATTTTGACTCTTTAAATGAACACATTTATTTTTTCCAATGAAAAACTACTGGCAAGCCTCTCAAACATTTTCATAAAGCTATCAAACAAATCTATTTGATATCTCACATTAAATAAAGTTCATTACTGACTGATATAAAAAAAAATAAAGGCTGCTTGAACTGATGGAAATACATGCATCAGAATTACTAACTGAAAAAGATTAATATTTAAAGGATTGTTGGCTTGTGGTTCCATTTAAATTAATACCTTTAATTAAAGTAAATGAGGTTCAGTTGTTTTTTTTTTGTTTTTTTATCTCATGGAAGCTTTAGATGAGAGAGATGAGGGCGAGGGGAGACTGCTGCTGGCTTGCGCACGTTAGCATTAGCTTTCGTTAGCGTGATTTCAAAACTCCATGGAAGCGATTGTTATGTTGTAGGTGGCCGATCAGGTTGTGCTATTTTTCCCTCCTCGTAGAATTCACTCGGAGGATTCATCACAAATAACCACCAAACTATCTTCTTCTGAAACTTTAACAAAGTTCCACGCCGCCATGTTTGTTGTGATCAGTACGCTGTGCTGAAAGGCTGAATTCAAGGTGTAACGTAAATTACGATGTTCCCTCGTTTGCTAGTCGTTCTTTCAGCCTTTTCTATTTTTTTCTTCTTATATGTGACATGAGGGGAAATACTGCTAATATCAATTCAAGTCAGCAACTACCAAAATTATGACCGAGTTAACAAGTTGTTTTCTGGCATGAGGGGGTATTCTTGATTTTCCTTATGAAGAAATCGTTTTTCTGATTATGCCGACGTCACTTGAACATAACATTCACTGCCGGTCATTCAAGGCTCAGAGGGAGGGAGACACTGCTGTGTTGACAAAAAGAAATATGTTATCAGGGCTATTCGTCATGATATCGGAGTTATCGGAATGACGTCATAATTTCCTGTTATCAGCCCGATAGTTATCGTGCACCCCTAGTTCAGACGTCACTGGTATTCTGGTCTGGACCAGTTACCACCTTCAACTGGGAAGAGGAGCTCCAGAGTTTACCAGAACCTGATGATGCTCCAGCTGAAGCTTCGTAGAGTTGGGGGACACAGCAGGACAGTGAATTAATGCAGAAAGACTCCATATACTGCTCTTTTTTTCTCTCTGCTGCATTTTACTAAAATGTGGTTTGCTGAAGAACTGGAGAGCAAAATTGCCTCAACGGATGAATGCGTAAATTAAAAGACTATAGGACGGCGTCCGCTGGATTCAGCCCCGCACACCAGGAATTTAAGAGCTTAATCAAAACCGGGACCTGGGAAATATATACATGATGACAACGGAGACCCTGCGATCGCTGAGCTTTCTGAAAGTGTCCAGATAATGAGCCCAAGGTCCTTAAAGAATCCAATTAGTCCTAATGGGCTGCAGTTTGCGGTAACCCGGGGCCTGCAGCGGGTTGATGCCGCGCGACGCTCGAGCACACACTCGGTCGCTTTCGCTCGCCGCCTCTGCTAATTTGTGTCTCACACAGACTTGTCCACGAGGTCCTGCTGGTGGGATGGTGGACGCTCTGGCCGGCGCTCTGTCAGAGCGGCTCATTACTGTGAATGAGCAAACTCATACTAATACCTTCAATGTCAATACTAAAAAAAATGTTTCAAACGGTCTTATTTGCTTTTACATGAGTGAAATGAGGCAGCAAGGTCACGTCTGAATAAATGACTGTTAGGAGCTTCTGAACAGACTCAGAAATATTCCAGTTAAGTGATGGTTTACATCAGGGGGGTCAGACTCATTCTAACTGAGGGCCACATCAGCATCATGGTGGCCCTCGAAGGGCCAGATTGACAGCATGTGTGTAACAAAATGCAATGTAAATCAAAATATATTAAACTACACCTTATTATATTGTACATAACAGTTTCTGTATTTATTATGTATTCAAGTTTCAAATATTTAAATCCTTATTATATTAAACTCGGGGTTTTTTGGTTGTAACTCTGCTTTCGCACAGGTGACAGAGTAGCCATTACCTTTGGTTTCAGAAGCGGGAGCGATTCTTGGTTTTTCTTGTGGGCTAATTTAGCAAATTTAGCATGCTCCGTGTTTGATGTCAAAATCCCGACGTAGATTTTACTCTTTCACGACCGACACACCGCCTCATAACAAAAAAGACATGTTGGGGCTAGTTTGTAAAAGTCTTTCTCAAGTCCAGTCCATCAGTTCTGAAAATCGTCTTGATGTCTTGCTCATGGTGAGATACCATTATTGTTGTGGGTAACGACGAAATGCATTATGGGAGATGCAGTTTATTGTCAATGTGTGCTTTAATGCGGTGTAAGCTTATTTTAAGTCGTAAAATATCGGTTTAAAGTTTAAGCCAATAGTGCACAAGTGCTCGAGGGCCACATAAAATGACGTGGCGGGCCACATTTGGCCCGCGGGCCTTGTGTTTGACACATGTGGTTTACAGGAATTACTGCAGCTTTTCCTGCGTGTCCTCCACTCTCTCTCTGTCCTCGTTTCCTGTCTCCTCTTAGTTATAAATAAAGGCCACTAGAGGCTTTAAACTAAAGTTTACACCCTGCACCATTTAATGACACAGTCTTTTAATTCTTTGCCGCAAACGAGAGATTCAAACGATATATTTTTGTCTTCATTAAAGAAAATGAGTGACTTTATCGGCAACATTTTAGGTTTTATTATTTAAGCTTCTTCTGATGCCCTGACATGTTCCCTCTGATTATTATTATCTGTTTTATTATCATCACAGAAAAGTCATCCTTGCGAATGTCTCGGGACAAAAAAGACCGTTTCCCGGTACGATGTTAAAGGGATCCTGAGCAACACGACTCCCCGCTGCTCTTTGCTTTGGCGCTGCCATGACGCTGATGTTTGAAACCCGACGCTTCCTACAGATGTTTTCCTGTGAAAAAAAAAAAAGCAGTCGAGGAAGACATTCATGTTTCTGCAGATAAACTAGTCGTTTGTCTCTGATTAATCAGTGTTGGGTTTTGCCTTAATTGTAATAGCTGTGAGATGCATGTTTATGTGGCTTTTACTGGCTTTTTTTTCAGTCTAGCTTTGATTTGGAAGATGAAAACGGTGATTGAGGGAACTGAATGCAGTAATCACGTTGAGCGCTTCGTAGCGGATAAGGAAACGGGAATCTGACGTGTTCACACCTGTAGCTGCTGAATCTGCTCCGTGCAGCCGTGCAGATATTTAAAAGGTTGCTCTTTTGAGTCCGACAGTCTGCATGAAGTCATTTCCGACGATGTGAGCGTCACATTTTTTCCTTCGCAGTGAAATAAATTCTAAATATTATCAGTCATTGTGTCCCTGTTCATTGGCAGTACATCCTCATTTTTTCTTTTAAAATCTATTTATTTATTTTTTTCCTTTGTCTCTCATGACTTTCTGCTGAATGCCAGACTCTAATTTGGGAGGTCGTTAAATAGATTTTTCTGGCGTCAGTCGTAGGAACAAAAACAGGCTGTGAGATCAAGCTGATGATTGCTTTCAGTGAGGAGGCAGCCGTGTTTTCTGCCATTTTAACCGGAACAAAGGAGTCGTGGAAACACGAGCAGCAGGAAAAAGAAACGATTTCACACTAAAATATGAGCAGCAGCTGGAAAAGCAAATAAGAGCCAAAGATTTTTTCTTTCTCCTGTAAAGGGCACCATGAATACAGAGCACTTACATCAGACAGGCTAGATCTTATATTTCTCTGTGTGCTCTGGTGAGCACCCTGCTCTGCCTCCCCCCTGCTCCCCACTCACTCCGTTGTTATCTTCCTGAACCGACCGGACACGTTGCTGCCAGTCACCTGCCACAGTGACAGACTGTCAGATGTCTTTTTGAACTGGATCGGGGGATGTGACGGCTCTTTCAAAAGCGTTACCACTCCACCGGCCCGCCAGCCGTCAGTCTGTCATTTCCGTAATTTACAAAAATAAACTGTAATTTACACAGCTCATATGTTACGTGAGGTAGTCATGCGACATATCTTTGGAAAGCTAAGATTCTTGTGATTCAATCGATGCAAACCATTTCAGGGTATAATCATAAGTAGGGATGCATGATAACTGTTTTTTTAAACCAATACCGATAACCGACAACTTTCAGCTCTAAAGGCCGATACCGATAACACACACATATACCTAAGATCATTACATCAATATTATGAACAAAACCAAAAATAGTTTGGACTCTTTAAATGAACAGATATTTATTTTTTACAATGAAAAACTGTTGGCAAGCCTCTCAAATATTTTCATAAATCCACTAAACAAACCTATTTGATATCTCACATCAACTTAAATAAGCTGCATTACTGACTGATATAAAAAAATAAAGGCTCCCTGAACTGATGGAAATACATGCATCAGAATTACAAAATGAAAAAATGCATTCCTAAATGACAATAAAAAATAATGCACAGTGCATAATGTACTGACACAAGTTAGACTTGTCTGTGTAAATAAACTGAAAAAGTGCACTCCATAGTAACAAAGAATTACATTTAAATGATTTTGGCTTGTGGTTCCTTTAATTAAAGTAAATGAGGTTCAGTAGTTTTTTTTTTTTTTTTTTAATCTCATGGAAGCTTTAGATGAGAGAGATGATGAAGAGGACAGGAGAGGGGAGGAGAGGTTGACTTGCCGCTGGCTTGCTCACGTTAGCTCACGTTAGCGCAATTTCAAAACTCCATGGAAGCGATGGTTATGTTTCAGGTGGCTGATCAGGTTTGCATTTGTCATAATTAACCAGCAAACTATCTTCCTCTGAAACTTTAACGAAGTTCTATACCATCACCGCCATGTTTTTTGTTTCAGTACGCTGTTCTGCAATGCTGCATTCAAGGTGTAACGTAAATTCCTCCGTTCCCTTGTTTGCTAGTCGTTCTTTAAGCCTTTTCAGTTTTTTCTATTTTTTATGTGTAATGTGGGAAAATACTGTGAATATCATTTTAAGTCAGCAACTACCAAAATGATGACCGAGTTAATTTATTGTTTTCTGGCATGAGGGGGTATTCTTTATTTTCCTTACTGAGAAATCGTTTTTCTGATTATGCCGACGTCACTTGAACATAACATTCACTGCTGGTCATTCAAAGCTCTGAGGGAGCGTGGCAGTGCTGTGTTGACGAAAATATGTATGTTATCGGGCTATTCGTCATGATATAAGACTTATCGGGATGACGTCAAAATTTCCTGTTATCGGCCCGATAGTTATCGTGCACCCCCAATCATAACAGCAGGTACAATCGACGCTTGTGTCACACCACAAACAAACAAAGAAACAGTTACAAAATTGACGCAACTCACCAATAAAGCCTTATTGAAGTCGTCCGATCAAAAATATTCCCACAAAAATGGTCTGGTTACATTCACAAAGGTCCAGTCAATCCAATCCAGTATTTAGTCCAAAATTCATTATTACACCTGTAAATCCCCAAACAAGCCGCAGCATCATTTGAAATTAGCCAACGACATTACAGAACTTCCGGGTATTCTTCGCTGTGACTCACCGTTTGCATGGATCATAATGGATTCTTTAGTTTTAAAATGGAGGGGGTCAGCTGACCTTTAGATTGACACCTCATACGGCCATATAATAGCTTCCCTGCCCTGTCCACAACCTACAATAGCCAATGAGGGCCAGCGTTGAAAGGAAGCCCATGCCCCCATCGTGTCGTGTAAAAACTGAGCCAGTTAGAACCAGTCGTGATGATGACTGGTGCATTGTGTAGCCAATGAAATTCTGAACACATTGATGTGTCACTTCAGGGGGCGGAGACAAAGCCACAACCAGAAACTACCTGCGTAACGCAGCCCAGTCAAAACGTGCGTCAATGCGTCATTTATAAAATTATGTTTACGTAAAAAATGCTGCAAATAAACCTGTAATTGGTTATAATTGTAAATGTGTGTAAATATGTGAATAGTTAGCTATGTTTGCTGAGTAGTAAAAGGCAGTTATGACTTTTATCCTCGGTATGTGGCCATGGTTATCCAACTGTCCTTTTGGAGTCTCCAAATGGACATTTTTGGAAACGCCTAGGCATACTCTTACAAAAACATGTGTAAAATACTCATTTTTGTGGTATTGTTATCAAATTTGAACTTGCACTAGGTAAGGCTTCATGCTGTGGTCCCTATTGTGTTTTCCAGCTAATAAGTCACAGCTGCACTCATCTGCAGACATTTGTTTACAAAAAAAATTCAGGCGGAAATAAAAAACTTATATTTCAGTGTGTTCAAACTTGGATTACTCAAAGCTAGTAGCACTTACAGTGATTCTGACAGTTGGGGGAAAAACTTCAGAGTGTTACCTTTCAAAAGAGACCAAAACCATCCATGTGCTACAAACAGTTCAAGAACAGCTTTCAATTTACTTTGGGTATGCCTTGGATAGGCGTTTTAAGCAAATTTTGCAGGAACGGTAAGGTTAAACAACCATGTTTTAATTACTTTTGGTTTCAGTCCTTGTTTAGCAGAGCTTCAGCTGGACCTGAGCCCCGGCACGTGCAGCTTGTCCTCATCACTCAGGGATTGTTGCAAACTTGCAAACCACCCAGTCGCTCTTCTCAACTCATTTACTAGCAGCGGCTGCGTTCAGGCGCTACAGTCACAACGCAAGTTCCTCAGTTCCCAGACAGTCGTGATGGTGATGCTCCAAAACGCTAGCGGCTCGTCAGAAATTTGCTTGGCCTTCTTTTCCTTCAGCATTTCCTTCAGCGTAACTTCTGAGTAGTGGTGACCAGTTTTGCGACTGTCGAGGGATTCGCTCTTATCTGCGGAGCGGCAGCCCACCAGAGGTCTCGAGCTCACACAGAGGAGGAGAGAGGTTTAATCACCTCACCTGTTATTGGAGCCTCTCCTTCATTTGTTTTCTGTGTGTCTCAGCACCCTGAGGATGCACCGACGGGGACAGAGGGGGCTGTTATTCTGACTCTAGAGGCAGCCTGAACAATTACAGTGGAGCAATAACGTTTTTGCATCTAAATGCACTCATATAAATTGTTAGAGGAGTCAGCTCGGTGACTGGAAAATCCCTTTGAGGGCAATTTTCTTAAATCCCACCACAATGATGCACACAGATGCCTGAATCCTAACTTTCCTGATTTGATTCCAACTAAAAATACAGCAAGGATTGCCTTTGATGCGACTGTCTCTCAGTCAGTAAATCCCTTGTGTTTCACACGGAGGCGCAGATTACTGCCACAGACGCTGATGACTGTTAGATCCCCCAGGTGTCGGTTTCAGTCTTTGACCAGCAGAGTCTGTC
The DNA here is from genome assembly GCA_018398805.1 of Hirundichthys speculiger. NCBI lineage: Eukaryota > Metazoa > Chordata > Actinopteri > Beloniformes > Exocoetidae > Hirundichthys > Hirundichthys speculiger. The sequence continues at coordinate 405,202 of JAGFBZ010000775.1, read as the reverse complement.
ACCGGGACCAGCTCTCCGTCCTTTTCGAGTCCGAAGTTGCGGCCTAGGGGGGGTTCACCTCGCTAGGATTCCTCAACTTTGTTTAAGCTATTGTCGGGGAAGATTCGCCTAGCTCTCACTGCATCAATCCGTCCGAATGTCTACCCTGCCTATTCTGATAACTACCCTAAAGGAACAGCCTGGCTTTAGGTACTGTTATCAGCCACATTGGTTAACTGCAGCTCCCCCCTTATGATCTGGGCTCTTGTTTGCGGCTAGGTTAAGTTTAGTGGCTTGGACAGCAAGCCCCAAGGGTCTGTGACAATAGGGGGCTAGAGTAACCAATCAGAACCTGTGTTGTTATGCAGAGACACACCTGTGTACACTTGTGGGAACAGTTTCAATATCAACTACAACGGCTTGTGTTAACTTTATATTTATTAAATAGGTTAGCAGGGTTAAGCAACAGCATTTAATTGATTAAACATTGATTGAACATTGGAAAACAAACTCTAATTATACTCCACAATAATGCCACAGCTGGCACTATTAAGAACTCCGTTCTTCTGTGTTAATCCAGGCCGTGGCTTGTAATTCCAGTTATTTCCATGGAATCTGGGCTATTTGGAAAAACTGTAGCTTGTAATACCAATTCTCATTCATTTGAATTGATTCAGGTTGGTTTGGTGTGAGCTGCGGCTTATAATTCCAATTTTATTTATTCATTTGAACGGATTCAGGCTGGTTTGTTATGAGCAAGTGGCCAGATTGCTCTTATCCAAGGCTGCGAAACGAGGTGTTGAGGCAGGTACTTCCAATAACAGGGTGGGTGTTCTTGGAAACTCTGGTATCCGGCTCCTTCTCCTGTCCTGCAGTGAGCTAGGGGAAATCTGAAAAGCTCCAAATATATTCCTCAAAAATTGGGAAAAATGGTTATTCGGTTCCAAATGTCTTCTCTGTTCTTGTCTTGAAGAATACATTTTCCAGTAATCCTTTGGTGGTGGTTAGCTCCTGGTCCCAGCCGATCATCCTTCGAAGAACGCTCCACAGAATGAACCCTATTTCTCTCAAAACCTCCGCTTTGATGCCTCTTGACTGGCCACGCCTGACTTGCTCCAGCCCCCAAAGTCCTTGCTTATTCAGGATTCACACGTCCTGATTGGTTTCACACAGTAGGGCGTGCACAATCATACTTGCATAACACTTTCTGAGTGGTCTTACAATGACATGTGTAATCATATTTACATATTCTTACATGATTGGTACACGTCCCAAGTCTTACACAAATCATCCATCCCACAAGGCTAGCCTGATCGGTCCACGTTCCAAGTGTTACATAACCAAACGCACTGAAGCCTCAATGCTATTCGCCCCAGGCTGTCTCTCTCGCTATCGAGTGCTAACAGCGGTTACTCAGCTGTGTGTATGTAGGACAGATTACCTCCTTCATGCCAAGGTCTCTAACTTGAAGCACACAGTTGTTCTGAACAATCCCGTTTAACTTTTCCCTCAAAAAGAGTTATTACTCAATTAACAAACCAAGTTCACACTTGATCCAATCCCATTCTAGGTTCGTCATTAGAGCAATCAATATTTCTATTGGGTTTAATTCCTTCAACCAACTCCTCTCGTCCTCTGCATTTTAAAGGAGCCTGACAGCCATTGTTTACCTTCAACACGGCACACAGAGCCGGCTATCTCACTTTGTTTACATTCCACAATAGAACAGATAACACTACTGCTGCATTCAGACACACTGAGAGAGGTCACAGATAAGCTCACTCTGTATCCAGACACACAGAAAAAATGGTCATGTATGCCACAGTTCTCTTAATATTTCCCAACAAAATAGCCAAGATGAACCCAAAATCCATGCCTCACTCGACACACAACAGTAGATTATTATTTTGAGCCTGAAAAGAGGAAAAAAGACCAGTTATATATGAATAGTTTCACTGCAGATGAACTATGTAATTCTGACTTTTTTTAGGATTGTTTGTCCGGGAATGTTGTAAGTCTGTTTACGTCAACTATCAATAGATAAAAGTCAATAAAGGAGGGTTCATGGCTTGTTCTTGTGTTTTTGTTTTTGTACTTTGCACACAATGCATTGCATCATGGGATGCGGTATGTGAGGTAGACTGGGCGGTTGCTCGCCCAGTCTTCCAGTTGTACTGGAAGACGCACAACTGCTCGCATCATGTTATGTTACATTTTGGTGAAATCTGTGCTCGTTTGCTCATCCAAGAAGTGAGCCGAGTGTCAACGTTTGTCGACTAGATTTGTTTTTGCAGACCTTCCAGGTCACTGAAGCACACCTGAAACGGGATGTTTTAAAATGGCTTTGGAAAGATCTACAACGTCTGCAGCGCCGCAAATGCTTCCATGTTGTTAAATTCAGGTCAGATGTAGAAACCAGGTGTCTGCAAAATGTGCTCCTTGGCGGGTTCAAATGAGTGCCTTCAGTCCTGCAGAGACGGCTGAAGACAGGAGCTGCTTTTTAGCTCAGGTCTTTCAGGGACTCGCCTGGCTTTGCTTGACTGGCACCGTAAGTGGACTTACCTGCTCTATTACCTGGAAGCACTCTTGTCGGAATTTGACTTTATTTTCAGACAAGAGATAGAGATTCACACTTTTCCTGCTCAAAACAAGTTCACTGTGTCAAATGGACTGATGGGAAAGACTTGCTCTGAACGTCTCTGTGGGGAATGAAAAGCTTCGTTTCTAAAGTGGAGGGAATTTTAGGTAAAAATCATCATTTTGCACTTTCTGTTTGGCACAAAATCTTCACAACATTTTAGAGTTCAAAAGCATTTTCCAAAGGCCGTTCTGGCTCCAACAGGCAGCGTCTCTGACGTTGGAAACATCAGAGCAGATCATCTCTGACAGGAGCAGCAGTGGAAAGGCTCAGGGGTCAGGGGTGTAATAACCTTCAAATCTCAGGTGAAATCTTTTGGGGAAAAGCAACTGTTGAATTTGGGTTTTACAAGTGAAGAATATGAAACTGTGATAACTGTCGAATGACTTCAACTTGTTGCTCTTTTTTTAGAATAATTCTAATTGGTAAATGGACTTGCATTTCTATAGCGCTTTTCTAGTCTACTGACCAAGGTTATAATTTTTAACAAAAACGAACAAAATAACGAAAACTAGAATTGAAAAAACATTTTCATAACTGAAATAAAATAAAAACGAGAGTTTTTTGAAAAAAACAATAACTAACTGAAACTGTATTATGTGTTTATAAAACGAACTAAAATTAACTATAATAATGTCAAGAACTCCCTTCGTTTTTGGATTTGTAATTTTTTTTCCTCATAAACGTTTGAAATCTATTAACTTCTCTCCACAGTACAACAACAACTGCAAAAAAAAAAAAAAAAAAAAAAAGAAACGTGATCAGCAGTGATGGCTGCAGTTGGGAGAAAGCATCACAGTCCTATTTGGGATTTCTTTGACTATGACTGTGTTAACGATAAAAATAAGTGCCTTGTTGTAGAAGCAGGTGATACAATGTGTGGAATACTTCTTAAGGAGAAAAAACCCACGAATCTGAAAGTCCATTTTGAAAAGCTCGCAGCTCTAAGCAGCCCTCAAGAAGGCTAACCAAGACTAGCTGGATAAGCTAGCCTAAGCTAGCCCCCTGGAAAGAAGGCTAACCAAGACTAGCTGGATAAGCTAGCCTAAGCTAGCCCCCTGGAAAGAAGCTACAGCTGCAGGCCAGTCAGCGTTGGGAAGGAACGGGAGAAAACAGCAACTATAATGGACTGTTTCCATGGAGACCAGAAAGCTGCTGGTCAGTAAATACGCAGGAACACCACAAGAGGGAAGATGCATTGATAAATATGTTTATTGAGACCAGAATGTAAACATGACTATGTGATTCGATAGCCTTCAAAAAGTTCAGTGCTTCACTCCAACCAAAAATACAACCCTAATTTACAAAATAAAACTAAAACTAACACTGAAACTAAAAAGAACTAAACTAAAACTAAGTATTTAAAAAAAAAAACGGATTAAAAACTAGCAAAACTGCTCTAAAAACAAATTAAAACTAACTGAATTTGGAAAAACTAAACTAAAAACTAAATAAAAACTAAAACTAATGGAAGATCCAAAACTCGCAAAAAATCCACTCAAAGTGCTTTACAGCAAGTATCACATTCACCCATTCAAGCACACATTCACACACTGATAGCCAAGGTTACCATGCAAAGGTGCCACATGCTCACCAGGAGCAATTTAGGGTTCAGTATCTTGCTCAGGGATACTTCGACATGTAGCCAGGGAAGCATGGGAAATCGAACCAGCAACTTTCCGGTTACCGGACAACCCACTCTACAACCTGAGCCACAGCCGCCCCTTTTGGCTAAGTTTGGTTTAAAATCTGGACAACAATCAGAAGGGTAACTATGCTCAGTTTGTTCAGAATATAAAATCGTAAATGGATAAATTACATCCATTTACAAGGAAAACTGTTTCTGGACAACATTGGACTGTTTGGACACTCCTGAACACTGACTCACAGACTGGTCAGCTGTTGGACGAGAACAGGCCTCCGTCATGATGACCGTTGAAGCGTTTCACTCATCGTCTGGTTTCATCCTGGAACTTGGCACTGCCTTTAAAAGTCTGGATCCTCTGAACTAACAGAAACCAACAGAAACCGTCCGCCTGCTGAGCTGAACGAGGTAAATGCTGCTGCGTCTCTTTTAAAATCAGCAGACGATGGTTTAAAAGGTCAGTCCCCTCACCGTTCATGCGTCATTAACGTGACGCCGCGCCGCTGCTGCTGCTGCCATCTGTATTCATGCAAAAGGATTTCATTATAGTTCAGGTATAGTTATAGTTTGCACAACTTAGATGTCTCCATGTTTTCAGGATTCAGTTGATTTGAGTCAAGGAAACAGCAGATTCCTCCAAGAGTGATATTTGTTTCTTTATATATGTGTATTTAAGGATCAGACAGCACACATGCCTCACGTGGAGCCGAGTCAGAGTGAGTCAGATATTTTAGATTTACTGAGCAGGTGATGGTTTACCAGTCGCTGATGCTGGTTCACCTCAGATGACCTGCCAGCTGAGTTCATCACAGATCCTCTCTATCTGGGTCTCATGAGCGTTTGTTTCTGTTCGAAACTCCATCTATGATTTTTTCTTTTCTTTTAACACGCATACCCCTTGTTGCAGACACCTGTGCCACTGACTCACCTGAACACACCTTGTTAAAAAGCCTGAGTTCGCAGCAGCATCTGTTGTTCCCAAACACAGACGCGCATCGCAGCGGCGCAACGAGTGATGGAACCGAAAAGCACTAAAATTAATCAATCGTTACGAGCCTGCTTCCTGTTTGGAGGAAAAAAAAGTGTTCAATCACTCGCCAAGAAATGAAGATCACGGGGGGGGGAATGGAGGGATGGGAGAGTGACGGAGCAGATAAAAAGAGGAGCGACGGAAAGGAGGATGACCTATTACGCTCCATTTAGACTCTTCTCAATTTGGAGGAGCTCCGCTGTGTGTTGGCCTCCTTTACACCGTCTCCTCCACAGAGACGTGAGCGACGTGTGAAGCCGGGGGGGGGGGGGGGGTGTTCATCGTGATGAGTCACCGAAGCAAAGAGGGAGAAGTCAGTGAGGCGGAGGCCCGTTTGGGAGGCGCTGTGTGTCAGCGCAGTCGGCTAATACGATTAAAAAGACAACGGAGGCATGACGAAACAAATTAGCGCAAAATCCAGTTCAGTTTGAACGCTGCGTCTGAAGGGGGCACCTGCATCTGTGTCTGCACCTGTGTCTGCATCTGCACCTGCACCTGCATCTGCGTCTGCACCTGTGTCTGTGCTTGTGTCTGCACCTGCGTCTGCATCTTTGTCTCCACCTGCGTCTGCACCTGTGTCTGCGCTTGTGTCTGTACCCGCACCTACATCTGTGTCTGCATCTGCGTCTGCACCTGCATCTGTCTGCATCTGCACCGCATCTGTGTCTGCATCTGCGTCTGCACCTGTGTCTGCGCTTGTACTTGCACCTGCATCTGTCTGCATCTGCACCGCATCTGTGTCTGCACCTGCGTCTGCATCTTTGTCTCCACCTGCGTCTGCACCTGCGTCTGCACCTGCACCTACATCTGTGTCTGCATCTGCGTCTGCACCTGCATCTGTCTGCATCTGCACCGCATCTGTGTCTGCATCTGCGTCTGCACCTGTGTCTGCGCTTGTGTCTGCACCTGCGTCTGCATCTGCATCTGTACCTGTGTCTGCGCTTGTACTTGCACCTGCATCTGTGTCTGCACCTGCGTCTGTGCTTGTGTCTGCACCTGCATCTGCGTCTGTCTGCACCTGCGTCTGCACCTGCGTCTACACCTGTTTCTGCATCTGCACCTGTGTCTACACCCACTTCTGTTTGGTTTTGACTTCCTGCCGACTGACAGACGTCCCTGGTTCTGGAGGCAGAAGACACATAGATTATTCAGAACATTTTTACATCTTTAATCAAACTAAAACACAATATCCACATGCAGCACAACAGACAGGCGGGAAAAGCAGCTCCGCCTCAAGAAATCACTACATTCTTATGTTGTTGCCAAAATCTGTGGAAATATGAGACTGTTTCTTGTTTTAATTGTAACATTTCCTCCTAAAACTACTCTGCTGGAATTAAATAAAATTCACTTTGAATTATTAGATTTATTTCATGTTCCTGAACTTCAAAAAAAAAAAAAAAAACACGTTAAAATACAAAGAATAAACTTTCACTCTCTGTAAAAATGACTAAATTTTAGTGAGATATTTGTCCAGACAGCTACATTTTAATTTTTTTCTCCTATTCTTTATTTTCTTTTTACTTCCCTTGTTCCCCGGTCTTAATTTTTCAGAATGATGAATCATTTGCTTCGTTTTCAGTCTTTAACTTGTCTCTCTGCTTTAACACGTCTGTTTTTAAGTAAGTTGATCTAGAATTCACTAAAACACCTGCCAGATCTGAGCTGGAAACCGGATTTCATGTCGAGTAAAAACCACCGACATCGAGTTATTTTCACCCACGTTTTAACCCTCTAAGCACCAAAGTTGCAATATCGCGACAAGCAAGATTGCTGACTATAACGGGCTGTATCTATAAATGTGAAGCCGAATCTTGTTACTACCATTCACCAGGAAATGGTGGACATGTGCACCTGTAATCTGAGAACCATTTTTGGCAGTGACGCTAGTCAAAGTTTTAGCGTAAAATGAGTTTGAAAAACATCCTCCGGCGCAGAGACGCACGGCGCAGCAGTTGTAGAAATGCTGAACGTAGCGAGAGCAGAATAGAGTGAAAGAGTGTTTTTTTCATTTACTCACGATGCTGAGAGGCCGGTTTACCGTCCACAAGTACTTTGTCAGGTTCTGGCTAACTCCGATTCAGAGGAGGAAGACATGGAGTTGTCCAGTGAAGCAGAAACTGTCTTTAGTAGCGACGGCGAGTTTGCACGCCATAGTCCACAATCAGCACATCTTATATCAAATGCTTCACCTCAGCGTGGCCGGGGGTGGAAGCATTCTGCGATCGTCAAGCAGGTCGTGGTGTCAGGGGGGCTCATAACACCGCAAATATGGAAAAATGTCGCGGGACTGAAAACACATCGCTAATGACGCACCGAAAATCACGGTAATGATGATGATGGTGATGATGGTGGTGGCTGAGAGTTCTTGAGAGAAGAGGAAGAGTATCGAAAGTGGAGCCTAAATTTTGATGATCTTGTTGGTTTTGTGGAGACGATCTGACAAATTCAGAGCCTATTGATTTCATCTCTTTTCCAAATTATAAATTCTGGAGCTTCATCACCAATAAAACAAACAGATATGGCCACCAGTTCTTTGAAAGGGAATTATTGAAACCAAACTCCAGATTTCATGATTCTATGATGTGATTGTCCCTGAAATGAAAGTTTTCATTGTGCATGGGGCTTGAGGAAAAATCTGAAATTGAGGACTACTGGGCAGGTTTGGGCAGGTGATGTCACAATAATCAATTAGATGACAAATCTACTTTCATTCCAAATTTTGGTTCATACTGAAGATATTTCTCATTTACAGTATGCCTTTATCTCAAACCACTTTAAAGTTATAGCCCTTTGAAATCTTTATCAAAATTGAACATTTTCTAATATGGCCGCCACCTTATTATGGAGCGATAGGAGTGCCACATTAATAAATAAATAAATAAATAAATGTGGAAATAAAAAGAGAAATAAATAAATAAATGTGGAAATATAAAGAGAAATAAATAAATAAATAAATGTGGAAATATAAAGAGAAATAAATAAATAAATAAATATATGTGGAAATATAAAGAGAAATATATAAATAAATATATGTGGAAATATAATCGAAAGGAATAAATAAATAAATGTGGAAATATAAAGGGAAATAAATAAATAAATAAATAAATGTGGAAATATAAAGAGAAATAAATAAATGAAAAGGAAAATCATCTTTAATTTTCGTATTGCATTTGCTTTTCCTTTTTGGCACTCCTGTGACACAAGGATAAAGCAATGACAAAACGCTTGGTGGACTGAGCTGTCAATCAAATGGCTCTGGGCGGGGCTTCCTGTCCAGGATGGATAGTCATTCCCTGATCACTGGATTTCTGCCTGGCGGTATGGGCGCTCAGAGACATATATAGAGATAGACGCCGCATCGAACGCTACTCCCTACTGGCGCTGACGAGATTTGGGGCCGCCATCTTGGACCGGTCACCCACTCCGCTCAGTGTTATTTGTTTGGCAGGTGTGCAGTCAATGTATTTAATCATACCTCACGAAACAAACTGATTTTCATGCGTTTTTTTTTCTTTTGCTGCAAAGGTCATAAATGTAGCTTTGATACATGACACATGGTTTGGCGTATTTTAATATTGATAGTGAGCTTAGTAATATAATGAATATCTCCGTTCCTGTTATAGGCTAGTAGCCTTTTAAGTAGGGTCTTTTAAGAGGGTCTAAAGACTTAGGCTACAACATGGACTTAGTTCATTTAGCACTTTTAATGCCTTATGGTTTGTATAGTTTTATTCCATTTTCATTAGGCTTTTTATTAATTTGACATTGCTGTTCATTAGCCTACTGCTATTCTCCTTAATGTAGGCTAGTCTTATCATGCTGTTATATTTTGCTTGAATTGACAGTTTATTATTGCTGTTTTCCCTATTTTTTTATTGTTTATTTCATTATGCTATTGACTGAATTGACGTTCATTTTTGCTATTCTCCTTATTAGCTATAATCTGACCAACATCTCAATCTGTCCCCTGTTACATTTAAGTAGGCTATTATTAGCCTAGATATTGCATAGATGTCATTTTGGACAAAAGCGCAACCGTAACTGTATGAGGTGTAGGCGATGATAGGAATTTTGCAAATCACACATTATAAGTATGATAGAGAAGCAGAAACAGATAGTGACGGTAAAGGTATTTTAATCAATTGAAGCTCTCTATCTCTCTCTCTCTCGCTCACACACACACAGCATTCCTTCACAATACTCGCTTCCATCATCACTTGAAGGGATGAAGGATGTTAAAAAAAATCTGTGAGAAATCTCAAAAAATGCCTTTGTATTAAATAAGTCCAATTTTAGTTTAGCAATATAAAAAGGTTTGCCAGGATACATGATTAGTGATGTTAAAGGAGAGCGTTTTCTGAAGAATTTCAAAAGATTTATGTTCAAAATTAAGTAAGACTATCCACATAATGCATTTCTTCTATTTTTTTTATGGACAGTAACATGCATCTGTATTTTAAAGCAGATGAGTCAAAGACTTCCATCACAGTCACAACCTGAAGGTTTATGAGAGGAGACAGCCTAATTGGCCAGATGAACACACTCATAAAATTCAATAATCTGTTTTGTGGAGACATGGTACACCTTGTTTAAGATTTTGTTGAAGATGATCCATCTCCATCTGTTCAGGCATGTTCTCTCACTTGTGCTGCGACTCGACGTACGGTAATACTACTACGGTTATAATCCCAGAGAATGACCGGTCCAAGATGGCGGCCGCATTTCTCGTTCCAAACAGCCAATGCGGCGTCTATCTCTATATATGTCTATGGAGTTAGCGCCCATACCGCCAGGCAGAAATCCAGTGATCAGGGAACGACTATCCATCCTGGACAGGAAGCCCCGCCCAGAGCTATTTGATTGACAGCTCAGTCCACCAAGCGTTTTGTCATTGCTTTATCCTTGTGTCACAGGAGTGCCAAAAAGGAAAAGCAAATGCAATATGAAAATTAAAGATGATTTTCCTTTTCATTTATTCATTTCTCTTTATATTTCCACATTTATTTATTTATTTATTTCCCTTTATATTTCCACATTTATTTATTTATTTCTCTTTATATTTCCACATATATTTATTTATATATTTATTTCTCTTTATATTTCCACATATATTTATTTATTTCTCTTTATATTTCCACATATATATTTTTATTTATTTATTTATTTCTCTTTTTATTTCCACATTTATTTATTTATTTATTAATGTGGCACTCCTATCGCTCCATACCTTATGACGTCATAATATGCAAATTATATGAATAATTTCACTCCCATCACAGACTTTGAGTCATACTGAACAATTTTGTCATTGACAGTATACCTTTATCTCAAACTGCTTTAGCCTTTTGAAATCTTGATATCAAAATCGTATATTTTCTTGAAAAAACTCAGGCGCCTAAAGGGTTAATTGTTGTTTCTTGTATTATTTTTTGCAGCGCAGGAGTAGGAGGCTATGAGAGCACACTGTAAAAAGACAACAACGCAGCCACAGAAATCTGACAGGAACAGTCATTTTTATCTCTCCATCATCTCTGTCAGCAGCAGTACGACATCATTTTGTGATGAGGAGAGAGAATGACAGTGTGATCATCAGTATCTCTACAGTCAGACACATTGTGGGGATGAAGAGATCCGAGTGGCAGACGGAGCCCGTCCGGCCCAGAGAGCCTCCTCCTCCTCAGCCAAATCTCTCTGGTGGCTTCACAGCTTCAGCGCCACAGCGAAGCATCACCAGGACCCGACATTTGGCAGAAACACGGCGCCAGATCAGGCGCCGCCTTCATTTAGGTGGTAGGAGATCTAACATTCGGACAGAGAGTCTGTCGCTGATGTGATGTTTTGTTCTGGTTCGTTTTAAGACCGTGAGCTTCCCTCATTAGTCTGAGCCGGACCTGTTACAGTCAGGGACGTGTCCTCGCACAGGTGAGCTGATTGGAGCGTTGGCCGTGTCACAGGGGCTGATGGGGGTTAATGAGGGGGGGGCCAACATGGCTCTGCTCGCTGTGTGTGCGTGTTTCAGAAAGGGCACATATGGACGTCCATGGTTGCCTGGACATTTGTGTCCAAAGGTGCCGTCTGTTTGACACAGCTGATGAATCACAAAGGGAGCAGATCTTCCCATATGCTGCTGCGGAGGACCATCCGTCCTCTTCATCCGTCCTCTTCATCCGTCCTCTTCCTCATCCGTCCTCATCATCCGTCCTCTACATCCGTCCTCATCATCCATCCTCATCATCCGTCCTCTTCATCCGTCCTCTTCATCCGTCCTCTTCATCCGTCCTCATCATCCGTCCTCTACATCCGTCCTCATCATCCATCCTCATCATCCGTCCTCTTCATCTGTCCTCTTCATCCGTCCTCTACATCTGTCCTCTTAATCTGTCCTCATCATCCGTCCTCTACATCCGTCGTCATCATCCGTCCTCATCATCCATCCTCATCATCCGTCCTCTTCATCAGTCCTCTTCATCTTCATCCGTCCTCTACATCTGTCCTCTTAATCTGTCCTCATCATCCGTCCTCATCATCCGTCCTCATCATCCGTCCTCATCATCCGTCCTCTGCATCCGTCCTCTGCATCCGTCCTCATCATCCGTCCTCTACATCAGTCCTCTGCATCCGTCCTCATCATCCATTTTACTTCATCCGTCCTCTTCATTCATCCGTTCTCATCATCCATCCTCATCATCCGTTCTCTTCATCCGTCCTCTTCATCCATCCTCTTCATCCGTCCTCATCATCCGTCCTCTACATCCGTCCTCTACATCCGTCCTCATCATCCATCTTCATCATCCGTCCTCATCATCCATTTTACTTAATCCGTCCTCTTCATCCATCCTCTTCATCCGTCCTCATCATCCGTCCTCTACATCCGTCCTCTACATCCGTCCTCTTCATCCGTCCTCATCATCCATCCTCATCATCCGTTCTCTTCATCCGTCCTCTTCATCCATCCTCTTCATCCGTCCTCATCATCCGTCCTCATCATCCGTCCTCTACATCCGTCCTCTACATCCGTCCTCATCATCCATCTTTATCATCCGTCCTCATCATCCATTTTACTTAATCCGTCCTCTTCAGCCGTTCTCTTCATTCATCCTCTTCATCTGTTGTCTTCATCCGTCCTCCTCATCCGTCCTCTTCATCCGTCCTCTTCATCTGTCCTCTTCATCCGTTCTTATCATCCCTTCTCTTCATCTGTTCTTTTCATCCGTTCTCTTCGTCTGTCCTCTTCATCTGTCTGATTCTGCTTATAAAACAAAACTTTGGTCTTCGTTTTCCTCTAAAGTCACTTGAAATAATTGGTAGTCGAGGGTCGAATTTTTCCATTTTTTTCTTGGCTTGTTGTTTAAAATGTAGTAGCTTTATAGAAACATAATTGACTTTTTTCTTTACAAATTTGGTATGATTTAGTTAAAATTAACAGTGTCTCTCATGAATAAGGACTGTAACTCCGACCACATCCCTCCATTGGGCCAATCCTGATCCAGTTCCCAGATCTCTCTGCACCCCCCCCCCCATCCCTGGTAACATAAAATTAAATCTAATTTGATTTAATCTTTTTAAATGTAGTATAATTTAATCTTTTTAAATTCAGTTTGATCTTTAAAAAAATATTTTATTAAATTCTTTAATGTTAATTAATTTTTTTATTGAATTTAATTTAATTATTTTTACTTTGATTGAATTATTTCCTTTTTAATTATATTCAATTTAATTTCATCCTTTTGAATTTAATTGAGTGGCTGTTTGCAGTCACCACAGAGAGTAGTTTTTATTTTTTATTTTTCTTGTGCTCTCACTCAGAATGCATTAACGATACCCAGTAAAATTACGTTTTTAAATACCAATGAATAAAATACAAGTGAATAAAACTGAACTGATATTTTCTGAAAAATATCACCATGTAAATAAAGGCTCTGATCCTGCCTCAGGTCTCTCTTTTATAACTTATAAAAAGCATACTTATATACTCATATGAGCTTATAGTTCTAATGTATATAATTATAAAACCATCACTTTCTTTGTCAGTTTGTGACCTACATCATGAAATACGCCGTCTTCCCGCCTCACTCTTTCAGCCACTACAGACAGCTGGTGAAGATGAGTCTGTTCTTGGTGGAGTGTCAGTGGTGATGCTCAGTCACATCCACATATACAGTCATGGAAAAAAATATTAGACCACCCTTGTTTTCTTCAGTTTCTTGTTCATTTTAATGCCTGGTACAACTAAAGGTACATTTGTTTGGACAAACATAACGATAACCACAAAGATTGCTCATAAGAGTTTTATTTAAGAGCTGATATCTTACCATTTTCCATGGTTTTCTTGATTATAACCTAAATCACTTAAGTTTTTACATCAATAGCTATGGCGTTGTACTGCCAAAAACACTGCTTTTATGCATTCAGTGTTTTCTTTTCTGTCTGTTTTAGTCACATTATGACGTTTAGTGGTACCAGGTATTAAAATGAACAAGAAAGTAAAGAAAAAATGGTGGTCTAATAATTTTTTCCATGACTGTATATAGTTTCTTTTTGTCAGATTTTTTTCATGTGGTCAGTGCCACCTTTGAAGTTATGAGATCGATGCAGTCGACCGTAAAGACGACACGCTGTGACAGGATTATTGCAGTGCTTCAAGAGTGCAGTTATCTCCACAGGAGGAGCTCATCTCCCTCACTGCTGATGCTGAAGTTAGATGTTTGCTGTCCATGGAGAGCCCTGATCCTCCTTTCTGCAACGCCAATATTTTAACGCAAATATTCACATCATGTTTGGTCTGAACGTTAGAGGAGCTGCACCTGCTTTCGTTTTAACTTTAAATTCTGTTAAAGCAGAACGAAGCCATTGAGACGCCGGTGTAGTTTGATTTGAAGGAATATGTGCCAACTTTTAAGAAGTGATCATCCATTCCTGGCCAAAAGCAGACGACGGTAAAAGGTTCTGGCGCCCGTCGACCCTCCATCACTTACAGAGCACGTTGAGAACGATGAAACCAGTTCACGGAGCGACAGACGCAACTGCGGAGGAGACTGAGGAGGAGAGGGAACGAATGCCCACCCCTGTGGAGCAGAATGAGGTGATGAATCTGTCCAACATCAGTCAATAAATCTGCTGTAGAACTTTATTGACATTATGCAGCTGAACGACAAGGTCGTCGGCTTCATTCAGCCTCAGATCACCCTGGGTTTTAACTATTTTAACTCAACATCAACTTGGTGGTTCAACGGGGATTTTAAACCCAGGAAATCATGTGTGCTGCTTTGCTCGATGGATTCATTTGAGATCTGAACGCTCGGCTGCCCGAGTGTGTCGGAGGCCCTGAAAGGCCCCCGGCTGTCGCTGGGTCTGTTGGAGCTCCTGCCGCCTGTCCTCAGGTCCCTCCTGAACGCCGTGCCCTAACCCTAACCCTAACCTTGGGAGTTCTCCCGCTCTTCTCCACGGTTTTGTATCCTCTCTTGAACCCACTTTAGTCTAATCCAACCTTTCTCAACCTTTTTTCCAGTCATGACACCTTTCAAAAGTGAATAAAATCTCACGACACCCCAGAGTAAAATATAATCCAAAGCCACACTGCATCGCTTCGACTGTAAATGCATACGCCCCGTTTATTTTGTTTAAATAAGCTGAACAGGATAACTGCACCAGAGTAGGCCTCAGCAGGAAAGCTTCTTTTCATCCGTGATGTGCTTGCTTCCATCCATCATCCTTGTATTGCCTCTTTTTAGCCTTATCGCTAGCAGCTAGCTTTGGTACCTATGGAGCAGATTCAGAGCTGGTGGATGAAGGCTTGATGAAGAAGTCGGCTCCTCTGTGATGTTCCGTTCCTGTGGGGCTTTTCTTTTTAGAAAACCATCCATGATGCTGCTAAAAAGTTCTCTTTGCTATCTGTGAAATAAAATTCCAGCGGTTAAATGATATTACGACGTAAGTCACGTTGACCTTACGCTGACCCCGTACTGACGTTGTTAACATTGGGAAATGGGCATGTGAGACATATTTTTATTATTCATTTCATGTTCAATTATGTATCTTATTTATTTATTTATTCATTCATTCATTGGCAAAAAGTATGTATTTATGTGTGCATTCATATATTTACACAGTGGTACCTCTACTTACGAAATTAATTGGTTCTGGAAGTAGTTTCGTAACCTGAAAATTTCTTAAGTAGAGACGCGTTTTCCATGTAAATGTCCTAATCCGTTCCAAGCCCCCCAAAATTCAAACATTATTTTTTTTATAAATTATAAATAATACATGAAATTACATAAAAACCTGTAAGAAACACATGTTAGAACTAGAAAAGCACTCAGAGAGTGCAGACCTCCACTAAACGCAACAATTATCGAAAATTTGAAAGTGATCCAGAATCCAGGATTTCTTCAGGATCACACCCAAAATGAAATCAGTTCTTCCTTTTCACATTTCTGACAACTCCTAAAAATTTCATCAAAATCCATCCATAACTTTTAGAGTTATCTTGAACACAGACAAACAGACAGATAAACGCCGGCAAAAACATAACCTCCTTGGCGGAGGTAAAAATTGTTTGTTTATCTGGGTTGCTGGGTTACGCTCATACAGATAAGGGGCCCTCCTAGCCAATGGGATGCCAGGAAGATGCTAAGCGATAGCCAATGGCAGAGCAGCTCGGACGCACCGCTTTCAAACCGAGATACAGAGCTGACAGCTATGTTTACGTTCAGTAAACTCTGGGAGCTGCGAGTAGCAGCGCTACTGGATTTCTGCCTTTCTAGAGGCAATATTTTCCCTTTGAGGCGTTTCGTAACCTGAAAATTTCGTATGTAGAAACGTTCATAAGTAGAGGTACCAGTGTATATGAAATGTCAGAATAGGTCATTTTTTTGACGACACCCCTGAAGCAGCCAGACGACACCCCAGTGTGCTGTGACACCCTGGTTGAGAAAGGTTGCTCTAATCTTTCCAGCTTTCTGCAGACCCACTGAATTTCTGAACTTTTCCCCTCAACTTCACAGGAATGACATTAGAGGAGGAACATCTCCAGAGGGTTTAAAAAGTCCTTCAGATGCTCCTCAAATACCGACATGTCAACAGACCCCTGATTCCGTCTTAGATGTGCACCGGCCTTTTTTATATTCATACTTCTTAACGCCATGCAGCAACCAAACCACCTCACAGAACAAGCTCCAAATCTGCTTAAACGTTATTAAGTATTTGTAATGAGTAGTTTAAGCATTTATTAATGGAGTAAATGATTAAGTGATAAGTTATGAGTGTTGTTCTTTAGCCTGGGTATGTCAGGTCTTCAGTGGAGCAACGATGTGCTTTTAATAGAGTGGGGTGTACTTTAATGTGAGTGCTCAAGATCTAATTTTCTCTCTCAAGGGAGAAGTAGTCGGAGTTTTACTGCATGAAATTTTCATGCTTGGTTTCTCTTCTTGTCCTCAGGCTCAAAGTCTACAGACTGGAGGAAGACAAATCTGTCGAGTCTCTACTTCATTACACCAACTGAACAAAATGCTCTCACGCATTAAAATGTTCACCTTTTAGCAGAAATATTTATTTACACTCCGGTTGTTCTTCCATGTCTGTCCAACTATCAAGCTGTACAGGGGCTGCATTGTTTTTTTTGTTTTTTTTCTTTGTACCACATGAGGTAAAAGCTTCTTCACCGCTACGTGGATCTTCCGGTGGGGCCGCGTTCATCGACGATAACGTCCATGGCCGGCATGCGGCGTCCGCTGGGACGGAGAGGAAGGACCGGCTGACCAAAACACGCTTGCCCTGAATCGATTTCTAATTTTGACCAAAGAATGTTGCAAACATTTTGTAGATACTTCAGGTTTGAGGACGTACGTCCCTCATAAAGACGCGTGAAGGACGGGATTTTAAAGGAAACCACAGTCCAGTTCCTTCAGCATCATATACGTTCTGGTGCCTTGAAACCAAACATGTAGCTGCATTTTCTCTCTTTTTCTGTTTATATTTGTGTTCCTGTCAGGGGTGGCGATGAGTTTTTTCACAGTGGCCATCTGTTCGAGGCTACGGGGGGGGGGTCCTCATGTCAAAAGTGTTGTCTTTGCGTCCCCTTCTGTCCTCTGTCATGTTGACAGGAGGACTAAGAGCAGCAGAGATGTGTCACCACCTGATAAATCACAGCCTCTCCTCTGTCAATATGTGTCAAGCTGAGACGAATGGCAGCGTCCGGTGACAGTTTAATGTGGACTCTTTCTCCACTGTGGGGGGGCTTTTAGTCCGTTTCTTTGGTGTGTTTTGGTGGGCATCTGTAGGCGCTTTTCTTCACTTTACTTGCACTCAAAATGTGAATGGTGTCTTTTTTTCCGTCCTGGATGCAGGGCTGTTGGTCTGAAATGGCAAATGGTTGTTGATCTGCATCAGGAAGGGGAGGAGAGAACCATCATTTCAGTCCACAATTAGGCAAATGTTCTGTTAAACTCTACGTTTAGTGGAGATGAGACTGTCCTGTCTAGATCTAACCCTAACCCTAATCTTCAGGGTAGTCAAGGAAAACCCTCAAGTAACATCAAAAGGCTGTTGAGAAGGTAGGATCCATGGAAGAATACCAAGACAACTGATGTGAATCCACAGTAGTTCTTGGATTTTTATTTTTATTTTATTTTTTTTTTTTTGGTGCTCGTGAAACAAAAAAAAAAAAAAAATTCAGTGCTGTATCAAACAAAAAGAACAACAACAGTGGCAAAAAAATCATGGGCATGATCGTACATAACTGATTTCTGGTGCCAATATGAGTTGAAACAGTTCTGCAACCAAGAATGAACCAGAAACTAACCAGGAATTGAATCGGGAATGAACCAGAAGTGAACAATGAGTGAACCAGGAATGAACCAGGGTTGAACCAGGAATAAGCCACGAGTGAACCAGGATTGAGCCAGGAGTGATCAAGGAATGAACCAGGAATGAACCAGGATTGAATCAGGAGTGAACTAGAAATGAACAAGGAATAAACCAGAAATGAACCAGGATTGAACCATGAGTGAACTAGAAATGAACCAGGAATGAACCAGGAACGATCCAGGAACTTTGTTCAGTCCAGTATTCATGGTTCTCTGAGGGTCAAAGAGACTCAAGGACGACCTTCCCAGTGGCGACATTAACATGTGGAACCCAGAGTGCTTCACCAGCATCATTTCTCTGTCTCTCATCTCCTCAGTGAACTTTTTCCATCTGTTGTAGTTTTCGCTCATTGGTCCTGGTTTACAATGTTGCGCTGTTATGTTTCAGTTCCTGTCATGTGGACCAACCACCACACGTTAACGGTGTTTCAACCAGTCGCTCTCCAGCTGTAATATCTGATGGTTATATTAATACCAAAAAGGACTAATAAAAACAGTTCTGGGAATTTCAATCAGGGAAGAGAGTCCTCCTTCATTGATTATATGAACCATTAAAGATGGCTGTAGTAAGGAAGCACTTGATGTTAATAACTGAGGAATCTGTTGCTCTGTGACGTCTCTATTAGCGGTATCGGCTCTGTTGTGCATACAAGGAGCTCGCTTAGTCAAAAGAGGGGGGTTATTACCAACTGTCTTAATGGGGCAGCTGCTAGTAACCAAGTGGGTATTAACAAGTTAATAAATTGAATAAATCAGGAAACAAAGACTAAACGGCACAATCAGTCTCAAAGTGGCTGTTGTTCTATGCGTGCCAGCCTGTGACCAGGTGTGGCGCTATAGAGCAACAGAGAAGGTGTGAGTCTGAGCACAGACCTCTTCAACCAGCCAATGTTACAAAACTGTGTAAAATAACCACAAACAACTTCTCTCATTAGAATATATCAGAATTTATTAACACAAGTATTAAAATGAACAAACACTTGAATCAAGATCCTGATATTTACTTACTAAAAGACAACTAGACTAACATAAGCAAATAAAACATTAAATGGAAAAGAATGTCAACTTATATACATGTATGCTGAGGAACTATAGATGCGCACGCGTCTGTGTGTGTGATAAACTGAGATGACTTAGTACTGTGAGGAGGATTCCAAGATGGCGGACAATGTCACGTGGTAATGTCCTCACGGAGATGGTTAGTAAGAAAAGAGGAGGAGAGGAAAGGCTAAGCGAAGGTGATTCCTACCCACCGATGCTGTGATCACCCTGAGGATTTCCACACAGGAGGGAGAGTGTGAAGCAGACCTCCGTAATCTCGTCCTGGTCGTTTGCTTTGGAAATCGGGGGCGCGATCAGCAGGTGGTGAGGAAACACGCTCACAGATAAATACGCAGCGGCGGATTACCGGTGGGCTCAGTCGTAATAACAGTGTAACAACAAGCACAAAAATATGAACTAAGCTGAGTATCTCTACCCAGACAAAAAGCCTCTTACTTCTGTTGCTCCAAGGGGGCAATCAGAGGTATCCTGGAGTCCGGGGAACCAGGATTGACCCAGGAATGAACCAGGAGTGAACCAGGAGTGAACCAGGAATAAATCAGGAGTGAACCAGGAATGAACCAGGAGTGAACCAGGAGTGAACCAGGATTGAACCAGGAATGAACCTGGAGTGAACCAGGAGTGAACCAGGAATGAACCAGGAGTGAACCTGGAGTGAACCAGGAATAAATCAGGAGTGAACCAGGAATGAACCAGGAATGAACCTGGAGTGAACCAGGATTGAACCAGGAATAAATCAGGAGTGAACCAGGATTGACCCAGGAATGAACCAGGAGTGAACCAGGAGTGAACCTGGAGTGAACCAGGAATAAATCAGGAGTGAACCAGGAATGAACCAGGAGTGAACCAGGATTGAACCAGGATTGAACCAGGAATAAATCAGGAATGAACCAGGAATGAACCAGGATTGAACCATGAGTGAACCAGGATCGAACCAGGAGTGAATTATGAGTGAACCATGAGTGAACCAGGAACGAACCAGGAACAAACCAGGATTTAACCAGGAGTGACCCAGGTTTGAACCAGGAATGAACCAGGATTGAACCATGAGTGTACCAGGAGTGAACTATAAGTGAACTATGAGTGAACCAGGAATGAACCAGGATTGAACCAGGATTGAACCGGGATTGAACCAGGAGTGATCCAGGATTGAATCAGGAATGAACCAGGAGTGAACCAGGATTGACCCAGGAATGACCCAGGATTGAACCAGGAATGAACCAGGAGTGAACCAGGAATGAACCAGGATTGAGCCAGGAATGAGCCAGGAGTGAACCAGGGATGAACCAGGATTGAGCCAGGAATGAGCCAGGAGTGAACCAGGGATGAACCAGGATTGAACCAGGATCGGACCAGGAATGAACTATGAGTGAACTATGAGTGAACCAGGAATGAACCAGGAGTGATCCAGGATTGAACCACGAGTGAACCAGGTTTGAACCAGGAGTGAACCAGAAAATTACCAGGAGTGAATTATGAGTGAACCACAACTGAACCAGGATTGAAGGAGGTATCCTGGAGTCCGGGGAGGATGACTGGTATTGGTAACAGCAGAACCGCTGATTGATTACACTCGGCGGGTATTAGCGCAAGAGCAGCTCCCTTTCGTCCTGGTTCTATCAGCTTCCATGGTGTGTACAGGTTGCCGTCGCGTCGTTGGGCCAAAAGGGAATATCTTGAGTCGTGTGGAGCAGGTCCAGGCAGGAGAACCGAGGAGCAGGAAGAGACAGCGAGCTGAGGGGGTCCACGGTATTTAAGCTGCAGGGATGCGATCCGCCTTCGTTGACGATCCCTGCTGTGAGGAGAAGGTCCTCAGCCAGTAGGAGGGTGTGACATCACTTTTCACACCTTGATGTCGAACAATGAAATCGCCAGGCATGCTGGGATTTTGGTTTTTAATGTTTTCCTTTGTCTCCTTTGTCTCAGAAAACCATGCGTTTTTCGGTGGCACATGGCGTGTGGCCCAACAGCTCTATCCTGACGTCCCCTTATCCTGTCATTCTTCTTGACTTAACGTGCCCTTTTTTTTACCCCAAATGGCAAATGAGACGCATTAGAAAACAGTTACATGGCATTAGGTTCCAGTTATTTATTCATCTATATTTTTACTTACCTGTTCTGAAGGATCCAGGTGTTTGACCGATGAGGCCGGTCCGGGCTCCTCCACACAGCCGTCTGTTCACATGTTCATAATTCAGCTGTAAATGGTGCATAAAGCAGCCAAAAGTATATTTTTTTTATGTCAAAATGTCCAGTTTCACCATCATTTGAAGGAATGTTTGTTTGGAGTCAACAAAAACCCGCCGACGTGGCCTCAACCTCCCGTCACAGCCGTCTGGTGTTGATCACAGCAGAATAAATGTATCTGCTGTCACAAACCCTCTGCTCCCGTTTCACTGAGACAGTTTACCTGCTCAAATCATTTGCCTTTAAACGACATGATTTGACAAATTTTATTGCACAAGTGAAGAGCTCATATTTCCTAAATGGTGCGAGGTCTCCTGAAATTAATGCTAAGTGGTCCATTATCTCTTTGTATGACCCTCATCGTTTTTCCACCACGGTTGTTTTTCTGAACCGGGGGGTTTTATCAGATGAGCGGCTGGCAGGGCCGTGGGAGGTGGAGGGATATTACCGCGAGCTTGTTTTAATATAACGAGCTCTGAAAGAGTGGGCAGGTGGTAAAAAGCAATCGGCAGGCGTGTGAGGAGATGCAGCTGAACAACGGCCAGGGGACTCTGATGAAGAGAGAGCACAACGGAAAGTGGGCAGGAGAAAAAAAAAAAAGAAAAGAGAGGAAAGACGAACTCACCTGCATGTCCATCCACGCTCTGGTCACGCCAGCTGCACCGTTTTCCATCTGCCAGGCGTTCAGGCGACGCTCAGGTCCAGAGCTGATGAGACGGTGCACTTAAGGTTCCTGGTGAGGCGCCAGAGAGGAGCCTGATCTTTCATTCAGGACCAAAACGACGCCAACTGAAGCGGTTTCTGGTGGTTTCAGAAGGTGGTTATTGATGCTGATCGCTGTGTGCAGGTGCTGCTGTAGTTCTGATCCGGACCCGTCTAGAAGACTGGTGTTTCTCAGTTCACAGTTATTATGGTCATTATTAGGTCTCTTTTGTCACTGAGGCCAGGTGGTTTGTAGAGAATGATTTATCCATCCATCCATCCATGGTTGTCCATTCAACCATCTGTCCATCTGTCCATCTATCCATCTGTCCATCCATCAATCTATCCATCCATCTGTCCATCCAACCATCCATCCGTCCAGCTGTCCAACCATTCATCTGTCCATCTGTCCACTCAACCATCAGTCCATCTGTCCATCAAACCATCCATCCTTCTGTTCATCCATCTGTCCATCAAACCATCCATCCATCTGTCTATCCATCTGTCCATCTATCCGTCCATCAAATCATCCATCCATCCATCATCTTCCACTTGGTCCATAGTCCAAGCAGCTCCTCTGAGAGAACAACAAGACATTCCCAGACCAACACTGTTCTCTCAGAGATGGATCGATGGATGGATGGTTGGATGGATGGATGGATGGATGGATGGATGGATGGTTAGATGGACAATCGATAAACAGATGGATGGATAGTTGGATGGACAGATGGAGGGATGGATGGACAGATGGATGGATGGTTGGACGGATGGATAGATGGATGGATGGATGGACGGATGGATGGACAGATGGATGGATGGATGGACAGATGGATGGACAGATGGATAGATGGATGGATGGATGGATGGTTGGATAGACGGATGGATGGACAGATGGATGGATGGTTGGATAGACGGATGGATGGACAGATGGATGGATGGTTGGATGGATGGATGGATGGATGAACAGATGAAAGGATGGTTGGATGGATGAATGGACAGATGGATGGAAGGATGGACAGATGGACGGATGGATGGACAGATGGATGGTTGGATGGACGAATGGATGGACAGATGGATGGATGGTTCCCAGACCAGCTGAGAGATATCATCTCTCCAGTGTGTCCTGGTCTGTCTCCTGGTCTTCTCCCAGTTGGACATGTCTGAAACTCCTCTCCAGGGAGGCGTCCAGGACTCATCCTGACCAGATGAACCTCCTCAACTGGCTCCTCTCCATGTGGAGGAGCAGCAGCTCTACTCTGAGTCTCTCCTGATGACTGAACTTCTCCTCCTATCTCTAAGGGAGAGTCCAGCCACCCTGGAGGAAACTCATCTCAGCTGCTGGTATCAGTGATCTCCTTCTTTCAGTCTCTACAGTTCATGACCACAGGTGAGGGTTGGAAAAAAGATCTACCAGGAAACAGAGTCTCAGCTCTCTCTTCACCACAACAGACCAGTACAGAGTCACCACCACAGCAGACGCTGCACCAATCCATCTGGAGATCTCCTGCTCCTTTCTCCATCACTGGTGAACCAGACCCAGAGATACTGAAACTCCTCCACTGGAGGCAGAACCTCACTCCCAACCTGGAGAAGACCTTCTACCCTTTTCAGACTGAGGACCATGGTCTCAGATCTGGAGGTGCTGGTTCTCATCCCTGCTGTGAACCGCTCCAGTGAGAGCTGAAGATCTCCACCTGATGGTCCCAACAGGACCAGGTCATCCTCCAACAGCAGAGATGAAATCCTGACACCACTGAACTGGAACCCCTCTGCTGCTTGGCTGCTCCTAGAAATCCAGTCCATCAACGTGATGAACAGAACCAGAGACAAAGATCAGCCCTGATGGAGTCCAATGCTCACATTGTTCCTCCTGAATCTGAGATTCAACAGTTGATGGGAGTCTGTTCTCCAGCAGACCTGACCAGGGAGGCTGAGGAGTCTGGTTCCCCTGTAGCTGGAACCCTCTGAATGGTTTAGACCCTCTTATTAAACTCTGGGCTCAGAAAGGAAGTTATATCTGCAGAATATAATTGTGTTGACTTCATGTCTATCCTTGGTTGTGTGTGAAACATGGTCAGGTGATCTGAAGACGACGGAGTGTCCGTCATCCGTCTCTTCTGTCTCCTCATCCCTCTTCATGTTCATGACTGAATACAAACACCCTTCATAAAGGAGGGAAACCGTCATATGCAGAAAATACAGCAGCAGTAAACTTAGATGAGAGAAAAAGCTGGGATGCTGCGTAAAAGTGCAGCGTTTTTAGCAGGAGCTACGAAGACATCCAAGTAGGTCAGTAGTTGTACTGAAGTCTGTTCTTGAACGATGTCGTTTACTTTCCCAACAGAGGTTTTCTAGACTTGGTTAGAAATGCAGCTCAGACTTCAGAAGCCCAAAGGTTTCTTCCTGCTTAACTGGATCAGTCGTCCCAGTTCAGTGATGGTTTCTTCATCTTCAGCTGCCTCATCTAAGCACTGACCGGACACAGTAGCGACGTTGAAGCAGGAACCCGCTGCAGGTTCCCGCCAAGGTTAATATCGTTAATGAAAACAAACAAAATAATGAAAACTAGAATTGGAAAAACATTTTTCGTTAACTGGAATTTAAAAAAAAAAAGATAACTAACTGAAACTGTATTATGTGTTTATAAAATGAACTAAAATTAACTATAATAATGTCCAGAACGTCCTTCGTTTTCGTGTTTGTCATTTATTTTCTCATAAACGTTTGAAATCTATTAACTTCGCTCCGCCGTACAACAACAACTGCAAAAAAAAAAAAAAAAAAAAAGTGATCAGCAGTGATGGCTGCGGCAAAAGTTGGGAGAAAGCGTCTCAGTCCTATTTGGGATTTCTTTGACTATGACTGTGTTAACGATAAAAATAAGTGTCTTGTTGTAGAAGCAGGTGATACAATGTGTGGAATACTTCTCAAGGAGAAAAAAACCACGAATCTGAAAGTCCATTTGAAAAGCTCACACACGAAGGCTAACCAAGACTAGCTGGATAAGCTAGCCTAAGCTAGCCCCCTGGAAAGAAGCTACAGCTGCAGGTCAGTCAGCGTTGGGAAGGAACGGGAGAAAACAGCAACTATAATGGACTGTTTCCATGGAGACCAGATAGCTGCTGGTCAGTAAGTATGCAGGAACACCACAAGAGGGAAGACGCATTGATAAATATGTTTATTGAGACCAGAATGTAAACACGACTATGTGACTCGATAGCCTTCAAAAAGTTTAGTGCTTCACTCGAACCAAAATTACAACCCTAATTTACAAAATAAAACTAAAACTAACACTGAAACTAATAAAAACTCTACTAAAACTAACTATTTCAAAACAAAAATGAATAAAAACTAGCAAAACTGCTCTAAAAACGAATTAAAACTAACTGAATTTGGAAATCTAAACTAAAAACTAAATAAAAACTAAAACTAATGGAAAATCCAAAACTATTATAACCCTGCTTCCTACTGCAGGTTCCTACTGCAGGTTCCTAATGCAGGTTCCTACTACAGGTTCCTAATGCAGGTTCCTACTGCAGGTTCCTATTGCAGGGTCCTACTACAGGTTCCTAATGCAGGTTCCTACTGCAGGTTCCTACTGCAGGTTCCTAATGCAGGTTCCTACTGCAGGTTCCTAATGCAGGTTCCTACTGCAGGTTCCTACTACAGGTTCCTACTACAGGTTCCTAATGCAGGTTCCTACTACAGGTTCCTACTGCAGGTTCCTACTGCAGGGTCCTACTCTTCTCACATCACGGCTGATCCTCCAGCAGGTGGGTGACATCGATGGCGGGTCCACTGCCAGCTCATCCACCGCCGCCCCGCCTTCAGGCCGGCGGGTCGCTTCGTCTCCTTGTGGTCGAGTCTAGTTCCTCATGAATATTCGTGACGCACAGACGGGTCCAGATGTGAGCGTGAGGCAGAACTGGGACACGAGCCTGTAACTGAGGGATCCATTAAACTTTAAAGCTGAACAGCGTTTCTGGAGGGAAGAGCTGCGACGTCTGAGCGGCAGGTGAACTTTAGCGCTGTCTGAGTTCACGAGCAGAAGAGACCTTCACTGTCTGATTGACAGCAGCGCTTCTGCTCCGACCTCCCCCCCCCCCCCCCCCCCCCCCCCCCCCCCCCCATTAGGGATTTTATATGTATACCAGACTGGTGCTGCCGCCAGTGCACATCTGTGGTGCACTTAGACATGCATACTCTTTCACAACTCCACATGCATTGTACCATTTGCTCAGGTGTTTGCACCCCTCCCCCCCCCCCCCCCCCCCCCCCCCCCCCCCCCCGTCTGCCGCTGCCGCCTCCAGCAGTTTGCTTTGTGATTCTGGAACAAACCAACATGATTCGTAACTGCAGGCGTCATCTGTTACTGAAGAAGATCTTCTTGTTTTCAGTCCAAAAGTGGCTTTAAATGTAAAGAAAGTGTCCTTGGATTTATGTCGCCCACAAACTATCATCAGAATATGTTGTTATTGCTGTGAAAATATTCAAAACATAGGAAAAATCAAATCAAAGAGGGACTAAAACCTCCTGTGTGGCTGAGTTTAGCGGTAAACCATTAGTTCATGTGGGAGCAGAGGTGTGATTTAGTTGCTTCTTCATGATTTTTGTTAGTTTATTAGTTAATGTTCAGATAATTAAATACATAAATATATAATTAAAATAGGTAAAATGTTATTAAAAGTCATTTAATTTAATTTTAGAGAGGTTAAAAGGGCTTGTTTTTGTAACTATGCTCAGAGTCACTTTTATGTTACTGTCGCTTTAAGAGCAGAGCAGAAGGAGCAGATGCAGTTAAAGCTTGTTGGGACAGAGCCACACAGTGTTTTTTCCTTTTGGGAAACTTTGGATTAGGATAAGTCCTGTAACTAGATACTTTTGAAATTAAGGAATAAATCTATTTTTGTTTCATCTTTTTACATCGGAGTCCTGTGGATGTTTTTTCCATGCTGTGAAAGTGCACGAGTCAAGTCAATGCCCATAGTTCAGATGAGACTTCAACAGCCCCAAATCATTTTAATCCTCAGGATGAAACTGTACTGTTGCAGCACAGTTCGGTTCAGTTGGGTTTCCATCATCAAAAGCTTCAGACTGGACCAAAAAAAGCTGTACCGTACTAGTTTTTGGGGCTCGTCTGCGGGGGAACCAAAACCAGAGGAGGGTATGCTTGAGGTGGAGCTAGAAACGCTGCAGTCGGTCGACCTGCATCGTTCTTCTTCTTCGTTGACGTTATGTTGTAGCAGAGGCAGATGCAGTGGTCCGGCCCACACCCTGAGCTAGATCAGGGTTTTACCGGTCCGGACTGTTCCACGCTGCAGCACTCAGGGTAAACGTGGCTCCAGATCCCCACAAACACCACAGTTGGATCTGGTTTGTACATCTGCTTCACGTCTGCAGTGGGAAAAACAACCCGCAGGGTCTCAGAGGAAACCTCAGGTTGGGGTTAGAGAGCCAAACTTATAAAGCGCTTCTCTCTGGTTCAGGTTTGTTAACAGGATCAGCTGAAGCAAAGCTGAACTGAAGAAGTCATGCGAGGGAAAGGAATACTTGAAAGGTGGCGAAGGTTCTTTCAGAGCTCCTGCAGTCCGCCGAGTCTCAAGAGGGCACAGTAATTATTCCCTGTTTGCGTTTTAGAAAAGAGACACTTTTCCGTCCAAAAGGAGTCGCAGCAGAGCAGTTGAGCTGCTGTGAAGCTCAGATATCAGCTCAGATGTGGTTCGGCTGTCAATGCAGCATCACTTTAGTGGCTCTGCTTGGAACCCTCCTGATCTTCCCAGGACGCTCCCATATTTCACCGTCATATTTTTCCTCTAAATCCCTGAGCTCATCTTTAGTTGGAGAACAGCTGTTTCTGACAGCTGCTCCACATCTGGGTTCACGGAGTCACCTGTGAACAGGTGTTCCAGTCCAGGACCACTGGTTCCTCCTCTGGTGTCTCCAGTCTGACGCTGGTCTGGAACCAGGATGAACAACATGACCTCTTCAAGTATCCTGATGTCTCCAGACTGATCCCTGATCCAGACACCATCCCAGATCATGATGCTGCCTCCACCGTGCTTCACTGTCTTCAGGGTTCTGTAATTCAGTGTTTGGGGCTCATCTGGACCCAACCAGAACCATCTACCTTCCATCAGTCCACAGATGTTCCTCCATGTCTCTTCAGTCAGGGTTCTTTGGTGAACTGGAACCTCTTCAGAACATGTGGGTTTTCCATCAGTGGGACTTTGTGGGAGCTTCTTGCTGATATCTTGGCTGATATCTTGTCTCCACATAGAGGTCTTCTAATAGTTCCAGTCCTCTCAGGTACCTGTAGATCTTCTCTGATCCCCTGGAGCTGATCATCGGCTGAGTCTTTGTTCTTCATCCATTCCACTGGTAGTTTTCTGGTTTCTTCCAGCTCTTTCTGCTTCTTGTTCCATTTTAAATCATCTGAGATAATTTTAGCTGATCAGCTTCATTTTATGATCTTCTTCACCTGTTTTCTCCTCCAATCAGCTTCTGGATCAAAGTTCACTGTTCTGCTGAACAACATCTGGAATGTCTCATTTTACTCAGATGTTCAGAGAAATGAACTCGAACCAGCAGGAACAACATCTGCTGACTTCATCCTGGAATCAGAGTCACCTGATTGATACCTGATTGATACAATCAATGACATCACTGACTAAACTACGCGCTGACTCACCTACGCGCTGACTCAGCTACGCACACTTAACTACGCGCTGACTCAACTACGCGCTGACTCAGCTACGAGCTGACTCAACTACGCGATGTCACAGCTACGCGTTGACTCAACTACGCGCTGACTCAGCTACGCACACTTAACTACGCGCTGACTCAGCTACGCGCTGACTCAACTACGCGCTGACTCAGCTACGCGCTGACTCAACTACGCGCTGTCACAGCTACGCGCTGACTCAGCTACTTGCTGACTCAACTATGCGCTGACTCAACTACGCGCTGTCACAGCTACGCACTGACTCAACTACACGCTGACTCAACTACGCGCTGACTCAACTACGCGCTGTCACAGCTACGCACTGACTCAACTACACGCTGACTCAACTACGCGATGTCACAGCTACGCACTGACTCAACTACACACTGACTCAACTACACGATGTCACAGCTACGCACTGACTCAACTACACGCTGACTCAACTACACGCTGACTCAACTACGCGATGTCACAGCTACGCGCTGACTCAGCTACGCGCTGTCACAGCTACGCGTTGACTCAACTACGCACTGACTCAGCTACGCGCTGACTCAACTACGCGCTGTCACAGCTACGCGTTAACTCAACTACGCACTGACTCAACTACGCGCTGTCACAGCTACGCGTTGACTCAACTACGCACTGACTCAACTACGCGCTGTCACAGCTACGCGCTGACTCAGCTACGCGCTGACTCAACTACGCGCTGTCACAGCTACGCGTTGACTCAACTACGCGCTGACTCAACTACGCGCTGTCACAGCTACGCGCTGACTCAGCTACTCGCTGACTCAACTACGCGCTGTCACAGCTACGAGCTGACTCAACTACGCGATGTCACAGCTACGCGTTGACACAACTACGCACTGACTCAGCTACGCGCTTACTCAGCTACGCGCTTACTCAGCTACGCGCTGTCACAGCTACGTGCTGACTCGCGCTGTCACAGCTACGCGCTTACTCAGCTACGCGCTGTCACAGCTACGCGCTGACTCAGCTACGCGCTGTCACAGCTACGCGCTGACTCAGCTACGCGCTGTCACAGCTACGCGCTGACTCAGCTACGCGCGCTCACAGCTACGCGCTGTCACAGCTACGCGCTGACTCAGCTACGCGCTGTCACAGCTACGCGCTGACTCAGCTACGCGCTGACTCAACTACGCACTGAAAAAAAAAGAGAGCTTTAAAATGCAACCTGAGACTACATTGAATTTCCCTTTATGGGATAAATAAAGTATTTTTCATTTCATTTCATTTTTCATTTCATTTCATATCTGTAAGATAATGGCTCTGATTTGAATGTCTTCCGTATGTCTGTGTTCTTGAAAAATTTCAGTCTGGGTTCAGGACCAGGCACAGCACTGAGTCTGCACTGTTGAAAGTGCATAATGACATTGCCCTTTCGGTCGATGCCAAATGTCCTGTTGTTTTAGTTTTGTTAGACCTAACAGCAACATTCGATACAGTGGATCATTCAATCCTCTCGTCTCGCCTTAATCAGTGTGCTGGTATTCGTGGTACAGCGCTGAAATGGTTTGAATCGTACCTGACAAACAGAAGTTTTTCTGTAATGATTGGCGACCTGTCCTCCTCTGCTGCTCCTTTGTTCTGTGGTGTGCCCCAAGGCTCCATACTGGGCCCTTTATTGTTTTCACTCTATATGTTGCCTCTGGGCTCTATTATAGCCAGGCATAACCTAGCCTTTCACTGCTATGCAGATGACCTGCAAATGTATCTTCCTGTGCTCCCAAACAAAAGTGGTGCTCTTCAAACCCTTTCTGACTGCACTGCAGATATTAAAATGTGGTTAAGGCAACATTTTCTGCACTTAAATGAAGATAAAACAGAGTATATTTTCTTTGGTGATTCAGCAAACTCTGGTGATCTATCTTTTAAAGTGAAAGCTTCTGTGAGGAATCTTGGAGTTAATTTTGATAGCAGCTTAAAGTTTGACAAGCAAATTGACAGCGTGGTCAGGGCCAGTTTTTATCAGTTACGGGTTTTAACAAAAGTAAATTGTCCAGACTTGGAAAAAAACATTCATGCTTTTAAAAGCTCACAAATTGATTATTGTAATGCGTTGTATGTTGGTGTCTCCAAGTATTTACTTAGCCGTCTTCAGCTGGTCCAGAATGCCGCTGCTCGTGTTTTAACGAACACTCAACGTCAGGAACACATCACCCCAGTTTTATTTGCTCTTCACTGGCTTCCTGTTTCTTTTAGAATTGATTTTAAAATGTTAATCTTTGTTTTTAAAGCCGTTAATGGCCTTGCCCCTCCTTATTTATGTGAACAAGTGTGTGTTCAGAACCCTACTAGAGCCTTACGGTCCTCAGACCAGCTCTTTCTGGAAGTCCCCAGAACCAGGACTAAACTCTGGGGTGATCCGGTCTTCTCGGTTGCTGGACCGAGACTCTGGAATAAGCTGCCCCCTGAAATGCGTACTATCACTGACTTTGGGCTTTTTAAATCCAGGCTTAAAACTTATTTATTTAGACTGGCTTTTAATACACAGTAATGATGTGAGATATTTTTAATTTAATTTTAATTGTTATGTTGAATTTAAATTGTTTTGTTTTAATGTGGATTTTAATGGAAATTACTTTGGTCACCTTGTGTGTTGTAAAGGGCTCTACAAATAAAAGTTGATTGATTGATGTGGTTAATGATCTGACTGTAATTCAGCTCCATTAGCTGCTAGTCAGTTCTCCATCTTTAGTTCTCTACGTGGAATGAAGCAGCACAGATGTAATAACAGCTGTATTTACGGTTATTGTTCAGTTTCACGTCCTGCCCTGCGTGACTGGTGATCAATCATCGCACATCTTTCTAATTAAAAATAAATAACCTTTGCACCTTTGAAAGACCCGTGGAGGTTTCAAGGCAAAGATTTCTGTGAAGCAGCGCCGTCCTGAGACGTCCCCGTCCCCGTAAAAGGATGCTCCCGACTGGACGTCGCTCAGTTCCCCAGCTGTCACCGGAGGGTAAAACTTTAACCCCTCCTCCTGTTGTCATAATGATATTCCTGCAGAGCTCACCTTTCAGACAAAATGATAATGCAACCTTTCAGTGCTGAGGCAGCAACGAGGAGATGATACCTGAATCCAGGACTTGGCTTCAGTTTCAGCAGCGATAAGAAAACCGGCTCAACTGGAAACACCAGGGAACGTTTGTTCATGAAGCAGAGAGACGAACTCACAGGGAGAAACTAGAACTAGAGCTCACGTCTAAGTTTAAAGGTTTTTCACTGCACAAGTACAAATGAAAATAAAACATTTAAGAGAAAGGCAACAGTAAACTTATCATTTTTAAATGAGTCTGCAAGACGTTTTATCATCAAAGGTCCCTCATCGCATCCTTTTATTCTGTTGTTAAGAAAATAGCAGAAATTCTAAATTACATTTGATTAAACATGACAGTCTGATGAAAAAGCCTTCGCACACACGAGATATTTTATTGAAGCTGGTTTAAAGTTTGCACAGCTTTTCTGCCTTTTTTAATAAAACAGACTGTGTGTGTTTCTATGGAGCCCAGTTTGTGTCATAATTCAATGAATGAATAAGTCTATTATTATGAAATACAGGTGTTTATTATTATGAAATATTTCCCATTATTATGATAATGGTTTAGTTTTTCATTAGAATGAGCTTTTACATAATAATGGTTTCGTTTTTCATAAGAATGATTTGTGTGTCAATCACAGCAGAGACGGCGGAGCCATTTATGTGATTGGCTGCTCTTTCATTCAGGCATAAGCAACAGAACAGTGAATATCGATAGTGGGCGAGAGGTGCAGTGTATATACTCCAGGCCAGTAGGTGGCAGAATGCACCTCAGTTTACGGTTAAAAGTTGACATTGACTAAGAAACGTAGCGCAAAATGTAGGGAAAACTTGATTTTGACGGTATGGTGACGGGAGAAAGATCCTTTTCTGACTTACTCTGAAAGGTATCTAACAGGCTCGATGTGAGTCCCCCACCAACTAGTCGATGTCAGAGCGTAGAATGGAGAAGGATCAGCCAATGAGCGTGCAGGTCAACCACTGGTCCCGCCCAGTGGCAAAATGTCATTATTATGTAAAAGCTCATTCTTATGAAAAAGGAAGCAATTATGTAAAAACTCATTCTTAGATTAAAAAAGCCATTCTGAAATAAACTATTATGTATTAAACTAAGATTAAATATGATAAAATACATTTCATAATAATTACATTTTTTTCATAATAATGGGAAATATTTCATAATAATAAACATGTATTTCATAATAATGGATACATATTTCATAATAATAAACACCTGTATTTCATAATAATAGACTCATTTATTCATTGAATTATGACCCAAACGGGGCTCCATATGTTTCCTCTTAATGCATTTTGCTTTCAGGCTTCAAAAGAAGCTTTTTTTTTCTCC
This sequence comes from Hirundichthys speculiger, assembly GCA_018398805.1. Taxonomy (NCBI): domain Eukaryota; kingdom Metazoa; phylum Chordata; class Actinopteri; order Beloniformes; family Exocoetidae; genus Hirundichthys; species Hirundichthys speculiger. The sequence goes on along the minus strand of JAGFBZ010000775.1, from coordinate 371,959 downwards.
TTTTTTTCATCCACAAAGTGAAATATCTAGTCCGTCGGACATCTCCAACCCAAACCAGGCGTGTGGAAAGGTCTGATCTGTATGTGCATGTGATCTCCACATCAGCTCTGACCTCATCGTCCCTCCAAACAACCTGTAATTACTTTATAACGATGTCATGAGTGACCCAACTTTGTTTGAAGGAAGTGATGTTGTTCATGCTGATCGAGCACCAACATGCTCTGCTAGACCGTCTTCTTCTGTGCTGTGCAGCGCTGCACCGTGTTTAGCCTCCTCTGCTCCCCGCTCACTCTGCTGTTATCGGTTACCCTCCTAGACCAGTTTAGACCAGTCCCAGCCAGTCTAATTCCACCTTGACATAAGCAGTTGGGAAATGATTCGTCGGCTCAGTGGACTGAGAACTGAGGAATAATTACAATTTAAGGTCAATGATGAAGGTTTGAAAGTCAGAAAACGCATCAAATGTGGCCTTCAGGGGTCTTCCATGAGGTTCCTCTTGGTTTGGAGGGTTGAGGTTCAGGTTCGGGTTCGGGTTAAGAACTGACCAGTCATACGAGAGTCTGCTCAGTCACACAGAGCTCCAGAACAAACTGGGATCGACTCCAGCTGGATTGTCTCCTGTTTTATTAGTGCATGAAAATCCTCCGAGAAATTATGTGAACAAAGTTAAACAAAAATAAAAGCCAATCATTCCTTCCCTGGTGCTCCACAACACAACTGCCCTCCAAATGAGCAAGGCACCCTAGGGATGTAACGATATGGAAAATTTGATATCTCGATTATAGTGACCAAATTATCACGGTTTACGATATTATCGTAAAAAAGTACATTTTAATTATTTCACAAAATCTTGTGATTTTCTTGTCATACTAAAACATCAAAAGCCAAAATCTTATCAAAATAAAACTTTCACATTAAATGGAGAAACAACTGGCACAGAAAGAGGTTTAATTTTAAATGAACAAAATAAATAACAGGAACAAAGCTTATTTGTCTGGTGCAAACCTAAATAAACACTTTAACAACCATAGCAGGTCAAAATCTGCAAACAAAATATGCAAGTTCAAATAAAATAAACTTTGGACTTTAAAGCTGAACCTTAAATTAGTATAAATGTATTCAACTCATTTTATATTAAACTCAGGGTTTGTGGTTGTAAGAGTATCCATTACCTTGGTTTTAGAAGTGGAAGCGGTTCTTTAGCATACTTAGCTCCGTGTTTGCTGTCAAAATGCAGACGTAGATTAAACTCTTTCACGACTAACACCTGCCTCATAACACAAAAGACATACTGTTATTTCAGCTTGAGATACAAACTTGTAATTGTTTTCCCATCGTTCATGAAACTGCCTTCCTTGTGCATCAATTTTTCTTTTCTTGGACATGTTGGGGTTAGTTAGTAAAAGGGTTTTCTTAAGTCCATCAGTTCTGAAAAATCATCTCACTCATAGCTACCGTTATCGTTGTGGATAACCACGAAGTGCATGATGGGAGATGTAGTTTATTGTCAATATGCGCTTTAAAGCGGTTTAAGCTTATTTTAAGTCTTAAAATATTGGTTTAAAATTTAACCCAGCAAGACCCAAGTTCTCGAGGGCCACATAAAATGACGTGACGGGCCACATTTGGCCCGCGGGCCTTGTGTTTGTCACATGTGTCCTATGGTCAGTCCCCTTCATGTCCCCTAAATTAAGTCTTAAAGTTCACCAGACTTGGACACACTGTGTTTATTCTGCACACCAATACGACAGCGTCTCTTTTTGTGAGCTTGTCTGAGGTAAGACTCCATCGTTGCAACACTTAAGTTCAAAAACGCAGAAAAACGTGTCTTTTTAACAACGTTTTTGTTATAATTGTGATAACTAGGACAGAAGAAGAGCTCTGCAGACAGTGCGAGACCTGTTTTGTCCTTTCTTCTTTTGGACTGACATCCTGAAAGATTCAGGTCAGGCTACTGTATGTTTTAGCTCCGCAGTCATGCAAACAGATGGCTGAGATGCCCACAGTTTGAGATTTTCATCATCATACGCCTGTACAGCAGCGAAGCGAACGTGCTTCAATCGTTTCTCCCTCTTCTGGCATCAGTCATTGATGCATCGCACAAATGCACACATGCACTTTATCCCCATCAATCAAACTGGCGCTGGCTTTGCTGCCACTTCTGAGATGAAAAAGGACGTGGAGGACCACAGACGTGCATCAGCTGACTCATCTTCGGCCTTTTAATCTTCGGTTTCTCACTGGCTTCTCCTCCAGCTCTGATTGGGAACAGGAAGTTTCTCCTCTTCTAAGTAGTATGTAAATGTTTCTATCAGGCCTGCATAACATGAAGAAAAATTCAATGTGTGCTCAGTCCAGTCTCATCGGTAAACAGAAATTAAACAATCCCAAACACGGTTTAGAGGTTGACCACGAAGGCAGAAGACATTCAGTTATTTTGACCTGCTTTTATTGAGCACCATCACATGTCTGCTGCCTGCCACATTGAGGGATCATGTTCCTGGAGATGAAACCTCCAGGAGGCTGTGATGGTCCATCAAGGAAGCCTCCTCTTCCTAAAACAACACCACAGCTCAGGCTCACAAAGTTGCATCTGAACAAACTGCAGGACCTTTAAAACAGCGGGCCTCCACGAAGACCCTTAGATCTTCCTGAGTCTAGTAGGGATGTGAATTGATAAGATTTTTCCGATTCCAATTCCATTATCGATACTGTTTAATGATTCGATTCTTTATCGATTCTAATTTGGGCAAAAAGGAGAACAAACAGCATCATTAGCATCAATTTTTTTTACTTAGAAGTCACGACCTTACAAACTCAACAGCAGGTTAAAAGAGGCCCAAAGCCTGGATAACGTGTTAACTGTTGTAATATGTAACTGTGCAAATACACAAGAATGTGTAACATTTTACTAACAGATTTTTCCTAATAGAAATGAAAAAAATCTTCCTTTTTAAAAGGATATATGAGCTCACTAAGCACTCAAAAATAATAATAAAGAAAGATAAATACTATCAAATACAACAGAACAGTGCATAGTACAAATCTGCAAATACTATGAAGAATTAACAATTATTTTGCAGAAAAATAATCATGTCTTCCAGCCTCTGAACCAGCCAGACTCTCTCTCTCGTCACGGTCATCTTCTAAATGTAATGCAGAAGGCATTCGTTTAATAGCATAGCGTTAATGTTATAGCGTGTTTTACAAAGAAGCACATAGGCAGTGGGATAGCTACTAACCAGAGTTACCAGAGGTGATCTTAGCTTGGCTACTGCCGCTGGGTTGAGATCCATCAGTCCGAAGCGTCAAAAACACGACACTCGTTATCGCATGTTGTGTGTTCAAATGTTTCTGCATGTTAGTCGTGTTCCCTCCCGACGCTGTTATCTCCACTTTACAATGACTGCTAGTTGCCTTGTTGCCATCTTTCTTTGGTGAAGTGAAGCCAAACTTTGGAGCGTTTGAACCTGGTGGGTGCCATTGTTGTTTCCAACTCCAATGCGCTTGCTAAACTGACGTAACTTAATCACGTAAGTGCTTTCTGGAATTGACTGTGCGTAACTTGCGTAAATTACGTGAGATTCGTGCTCGTTGGAATCGATAAGAGAATCGCTAGATAAACTGCCAAACGATTCCATGGAATTGAAACACACAGAACCGGTTCTCTACAGGAACCGGTTCCTGTAGAGAACCGGTTATATTGGTTTCATCGTCCATCGTGTCATTACGCTGCGTTTCCTTATTTCTGCGGACTAGGGATGGAACGGTTACCGGTATTACGGTAAAGAGTGGTAAAATTTTACATGATAACGATTACCGTTTATGTTTGACCTCATCTCATTATCACGGTCGATTACCAGGATATGTAATATCAGCCTCATTCAAGTCTGTGAGTGACTCACGACTGTGTCTCGCGTGAATTTGTAGCTTGTAACATCGGCATCGTAACGCTAGCATGGAGGAAAGTGGTAATAGCACGCAGGACATTTACCAACCCACTAAAATGACGAAATCCAAGGTCTGGTCTGGGCAAATATATATATATGTATATATATATATATATATATATATATATATATATATATATATATATATATATATATATATATATATATATTTTTTTTTTTTTTTAAGAACACAGAGGGACAACTGGTGGAGGACAGTTATCCTGCCTGCAGAGCACCTGTTTACATTTTATTGTAATTTGTACAAGCAAGGAGCTAAGGCTAATGCTTCGAGCTGCTGAGATGTTTGACCAAGAGTAACCTGGTCGACGTGCTTCGCTAACTCACATTTCGTAAACGTTACCGGTGCATGTCGATCGAAAAAGGGTCGTAACGATGTTCTTCTGATGCAGTTAAAATATTATTTATTCCGTTAACTGATCCGACAACCATAACGCCGGCAGTTAGCGCCACAGTGGTCAAAAACCTTTTGCCCTTCTGGGTCCAACAGCTAACCAATAACAGGCAGCTACCTTTATACCTGACCCTCAGGTAACAACACAGCGACACCCACAGACACACAGAGTGAACTACAATTCAGAACAACATATTTGGCTCCTTTACAACTGTTTCTTTATTTGCACATTTATACGTATTTAAGGTTTAGCTTTCATTTGAACTTGAACTATAATTTTTGTTCCTAATAATTGTTTGCATATTTTGACCTACTATGGTTGTGTTTATTAAATTTTCACCAGACAAATAAGCTTTGTTCCTGTTATTTATTTTGTTCATTTAAAATAAAACCTCTTTCTGTGCCAGTTGTTTGCCCTTTTAATGTGAAAGTTTCATTTTGATAAGATTTTGGCTTCTGATGTTTTAGTATGACAAGAAAATCACAAGATTTTGTGAAATTATTTAAATGTATGTGTTTTTTGGACATTTGTACAGCAATTAAGAATACCTTGATAATATCGTAAACCGTGATAATTTGGTCACTATAATCGAGATATCAGATTTTCCATATCGTTATCTCCCCCAGCGCACGCACGCGTGCACGGCTCATGCAAATCAGAGAAAATGACTGTGTTCATCACTGAGCTCCGTCAACTCTCTCAGGTGCCTAAAGACCTCCAGCAAGTCATAAAAAAAAGTCTTTTCATCCTTTCAATTACACCACGAGATGAAGCGAGGGACTTCTGTTAAAGACAGATTAACGCAGCACTGACAAGAGGTGGCCCGGCGACAACGGATTCAGCTGTGAGCGTTAAAGGGGAGGTGGTCATGATCACACATTTTCACACATGAAGCAGCCGGAGGAAGTGAAGCCTGGAGGTGTGTTTCAGCCCCCAGAGAAGTTCCTTTGATTTGCTGTTGTGCTTGAAAAGCTGACAGACGTCTCGCCGCAGACTCAGGTTAATGAGGCTGATCTGAAGAAGCTCCCGGAGCCGAGCAGCCTGTCAATCATCCGGTGAAGCCGGATGCCACCAGGATCAAATTCAGACCAATTTACGGGATCACAGCAGACCTCTGGGAGCAGAAACAGCCTAACCCTAACCCCTACCCCTAACCCTAATCCCTAACCCCTAACCCCTAACCCCTAACCCTAATCCCTAACCCCTAACCCTACCCCTAATCCCTAGCCCTAACCCTAACCCCTAGCCCTAACCCTAATCCGTGGCCCTAACCCCTAATCCTAATCCCTAACCCCTAACCCTAATCCCTAACCCTTAACCCTTCTGCTAATCCCTAGCCCTAACCCCTAGCCCTAACCCTAATCTCTAGCCCTAACCCCTAACCCCAACCCTTAACCCTTTACCCTAACCCCTAACCCCAACCCTTAACCCTAACCCTAACCCTAACCCCCCTAATCCCTAGCCCTAACCCCTAGCCCCTAACCCCTACCCCAATCCCTAGCCCTAACCCTAACCTCTAGCCCTAACCCCAACCCTTAGCCCTAACCCCTAACCCTAATCCCTAACCCCTAACCCTACCCCTAATCCCTAGCCCTAACCCTAACCCCTAGCCCTAACCCTAATCTCTAGCCCTAACCCCTAACCCTACCCCTAATCCCTAGCCCTAACCCCTAGCCTTAACCCTAACCCTACCTCTAATCCCTAGCCCTAACCCTAACCCCTAGCCCTAACCCTAATCCCTAGCCCTAACCCCTAACCCTAATCCCTAACCCCTAACCCTACCCCTAATCCCTAGCCCTAACCCTAATCCCTAGCCCTAACCCTAATCCCTAGCCCTAACCCCTAACCCCTAACCCTACCCCTAATCCCTAGCCCTAACCCTAACTCCTAGCCCTAACCCTAATCTCTAGCCCTAACCCCTAACCCTAACCCCTAACCCCTACTACCCTAATCCCTAGCCCTAACCCCTAGCCCTAACCCCTAACCCTAACCCCTAACCCTAACCCTAATCTCTAGCCCTAACCCCTAACCCTACCCCTAATCCCTAGCCCTAACCCTAACCCCTAGCCCTAACCCTAATCCCTAGCCCTAACCCTTAACCCTAACCCTACCCCTAATCCCTACCCCTAATCCCTACCCCTAATCCCTAGCCCTAATCCCTAACCCTAACCCAGAATCCTAACCCCTAACCCTAACTCCTAACCCTACCCCTAATCCCTAGCCCTACCCCTAACCCCTAGCCCTAACCCTAATCCCTAGCTCTAACCCCTACTCCTACCCCTACCCCTAACCCCTAACCCCTAACCCTAACCCTAACCTGCTCTGAAGTACTCGGAGATGTAATGAGCTGCGCTCCTGATCTCGTCATGGTGTTTAGCTCAGCCCGAGACGAGAGACTGAGAAGTGCTTCAGTAACGCAGTTGCTCTGCAGGGCTTCCTGAACGGTAGTTTTACGAGCGTTTCGATCTGAAATCCAGGCAGTGTGACGACTTTCCTGCTCCACTGCTCTAAGATCTTGTTTTCCATGTGTTTCTATGGTGTGATGAAGCAAATTTATACGCATTTCACAGGTTTTAAAGGCTTTTATTAGCAAATAAATCAGATGCATTCAAACAGTTCATATTTACAGTGTTGGCCTATCTTCTTCTAAAACTCTGGATTTCATGCTGGAAATCAATTATTGGTGACTGATATTGATCCAGCCTTGTCATTTTATTGCTGTTATATTTATTATTGATAATAATTTATAATTTTCTGTTTGTTCAATCACTTTATAACCACTGACCATAAGTTCATGGTTATTTTCTCTGAGAAAGAGCATCTCTGGCTGAATGAGATCAAAGCAACAAGGAGATGTCCTGAGACCAACCATGTTCAGGACTGATCCTCACCGTCGGAGCTGGGTTCACCCCAGACCACCACGGCGGGCTCTTTCCAACAATCCAGGTGGGGTTTGGTGGTGGTGGGGCGCCGCGTCACCAGGCAGCGGTGATAACAAACCTTCGGCCGGTAAAGATGCAACTGCTTTGATGTCTTCTGGCGCGTTTGTTTGGAAAGGAACTGAGCTGATGGTTGGAAGTGACCTTCCAAGTCTGTTTTAGAGATGAGAGCTCCGGCTCAGACTCGTCCGTGATGAACAGGATGTCTGTGAGCAACATGCTAAACAAGCACTTCAAAGGCCTGAAAAAGTCACGAGGGAAAGGACTTGTTAGTCATCGCTGCTCCAGGTGGATCTACGAGCTTGTCACTGGGGTGTTGATCTTTTAGGGCAGCCTTTCTCAACCTTTTTTCAGTCACGACACCTTTCAAAAGTGAATAAAATCTCACGACACTCCAGAGTAAAATATAATCCAAAGCCACCACTGCATCGCTCCGACTGTAAATGCATACGTCCCGTTTATTTAGTTTAAATAACCTGAACAGGATAACTGCACCAGAGTAGGCCTCAGCAGGAAAGCTTCTTTTCATCCGTGATGTGCTTGCTTCCATCCATCATCCTTGTATTGCCTCTTTTTAGCCTTATCGCTAGCAGCTAGCTTTGGTACCTATGGAGCAGATTCAGAGCTGGTGGATGAAGGCTTGATGAAGAAGTCGGCTCCTCTGTGATGTTCCGTTCCTGTGGGGCTTTTCTTTTTAGAAAACGATCCATGATGCTGCTAAAAAGTTCTCTTTGCTATCTGTGAAATAAAATTCCAGCGGTTAAATGATATTACGACATAAGCTAACTGGGCAGTCACGTTGACCTTACGCTGACCCCGTACTGACGTTGTTAACATTGGGAAATGGGCATGTGAGACATATTTTTATTATTCATTTCATGTCCAATTATGTATCTTATTTATTTATTTATATATGAATTCATTCATAGGCAAAATGTATGTATTTATATGTGCATTCATATATTTATACAGTGGTACCTCTACTTACGAAATTAATTGGTTCTGGAAGCCAATGGCAGAGCAGCACGGATGCACCGCTTTCAAACCGAGATACAGAGCCAACAGCTATGTTTACGTTCGGTAAACTCTGGGAGCTGCGAGTAGCAGTTCTACTGGATTTTAGCCTTTCGTATCCTGAAATTTCTTTCGTAACTAGAGGCAATATTTTCCCTTTGAGGCGTTTCGTAACCTGAAAATTTCGTATGTAGAAACGTTCGTAAGTAGAAGTACCACTTTATATGAAATGTCAGAATAGGTCATTTTTTTGATGACACCCCTGAAGCAATCAGACAACACCCCAGTGTGCTGCGACACCCCGGGTGAGAAAGGCTGGTTTAGAGTGTTGACGGTTGCACATGACTCTGCTGCCGACGTGCACGTGGAGCTTGTTTCAAAGGAGGCAGGTCTTCGTCATGTCAGTCAGCGTCACCTCGACGGCGGACCCGCTGCTGTGAACAGAGCTGCAACAATGTGGCTGTGTATGGAGCCCCGTTTGGGTCATAATACAATGAATAAATGAGTCTATTATTATGAAATACAGGAGTTTATCATTATGAAATACGTATCCATTATTATGAAATGTTTCCCATTATTATGAAATAGGTTTATTATTATTTATTTGATTATATATATGTTTAAATATGTAATTATTATGAAATATATTTTTATTATTATTTAATCTTAGTTTAATGCATAATAGTTTATTTCAGAATGGCTTTTTAAACTAAGAATGAGTTTTTACATAATTGCTTCTTTTTTCATAAGAATGAGCTTTTACATAATAATGACATTTTGCCACTGGGCGGGACCAGTGGTTGACCTGCACATGCTCATTGGCTGATCCTTCTCCATTCTACGCTCTGACATCGACTAGTTTTGGCCGTGAGGTCCCGTTAGCAGCGGGCCGTGGCGTAATCAAGGTGCGCTCCTAGTCCGATTGTAGCTATGGCAGCTTGGACTGAGCTACGGGAAACCTTGACCAGGTTATTATATTTAATTATTATATACATTGCACCTCTCGCCCACTATCGATATTCACTGTTCTGTTGCTTATGCCTGAATGAAAAAGCAGCCAATCACATAAATGGCTCCGCCCTCTCTGCTGTGATTGATGCACAAATCATTCTTATGAAAAACAAAGCCATTATTATGTAAAAGCTCATTCTTATGAAAAACGAAACCATTATCATAATAATGGGAAATATTTTATAATAAAAAAACATGCATTTCATAATAATGGATACGTATTTCATAATAATAAACTCATTTATTCATTGAATTATGGCCAAACGGGGCTCCATACGGCAGGTACCTGTTCCAGTGGATGCAGGTTGATTTAAAGCTCCCAGAAAGTTCCACCATGTTCGCATCTGAGGGAAACGCTGCCGTTGACGCGCACACGCATTTGACTCTCATCTGAAGTGTAATTATAATTGACCACACGCTGATCAGAGGACCATTGAAGGAAATTAGACGTATTAGTCCCAGCAGGAAGCAAAGAAGAAAATGTGCAAAATTACCGAGTAAAACAAGGCAGGAACTAACAACTGTTTCTATTTTCAGTTTCAACTCTTCTCTGCTCATTTATTTTCTCTGAAACGGGTCTTTTGTGGGATGTAAGCGCCGCGACGCTGCTTTTTTTGCCGTCAGAGGTGGAACCACAGTTCGAGCCAGAGAGCTTTTCCATCACCGCTGAAAGGCGGCCGCAGCGACCTTCACCTGTTATTTTCATCCACGGTGTTCGGGCGTCTGGGGCGATGAGCATCCCAGACGTACCTGCATTAGTGCCACAGGTGCTCCGGCACAGATAACTCAGTCTGGATCATTCCAGGCCGCCTGGATCTCTGATCTGGTGTTGGCTGGCCCTCGAGGCGGCGTGACGCTGGGCTTCGGTTTAGAGGATGGACACGCTATTTTCATGGAAAAGGAAATTAATGTGCTTTTGTTCATGCAAACTCAAAATTTTCTAGTTTTGTGAGACCTGTGTGTTTGAGCTGCATCGGTGCGCTGATTTTAGTTCAGTGCTGTCACGATTCTTGATTTTATGCTGTGATTCTTAAGAATCTCGATTCTTCAAGTATTGCGATTGAGTAGTGATGGATTGGTGGCGTGGAATGTTTCAACACGTTGCCAAACTGTATTGATACGTGTCGATACTGTGTCACTGAATACTGACACCTGCTGGACCATTAAAAATCCCTACAGCCAACCGAGTTCCAAGCCTCAACTGACACCAATATGATGACCTAGTATGCAATAATAAAATATAAGTCATTGTATTGTATATGACATCATTGCATATCTGAATTTAAATTTAAAATATCTTTGATATCTTCAGATACAGATACATGTATAATAATTTGAAAATCTAAGGACTGTGTTGTGAATGAAGAAATTTTTATTCAAAAACTAAGATTTTCCAATGTATTGAACTTCAGTCTATTTCGCTTTTTGGACAAAGGTTCTCCAGCCTTGGAAAAGACCCTCTCACAAGGCACAGATGATGCTGGTCTGCAAAGACACTGCAAAGCAAGCTGGAAGAGGTGCGGATACGTTGGCTTTTGGTTGTCCCAGTATCTCAAAGGATCCTGGGACCTGGACAAGTTCCCTGAACCCCTCACTCTCCACAATGCTGAGGGGCTGCAGTCCTTCAGGATGAAATTTAGCAGAGCTTCATCCAGCATCTGCTTCCTGGAAGCTTGATGGTTAAAAAATAAGTGAAGAATAAATTCATGAGTTAATTATCAATAAAGCAACTGTGAATAAGTTGTAGAATGGCTGTTGAGTTCATCCTGGGTGGATCTGGGGCTTCATTTTCATGCCTGGCCCTATAATGTCTCAGCACTGAGGAGGTGGACTTGTTCAAATATGAAAGCTCTGTTGAGCAAATTCAACATTTAACCTGCAGAAAGCAATATGAATAGTAAACTAAGAGTCACTTTGAAATGAATTTGTATTCAGATAGATCAAATGGAAACTTTGAGAGGAACAGAATGAAACAAGGAAATTAAAACGAATACCTTATTTTTTTCGATATGAGACCAAAATGGTGCCATACGCTGGAAACCTTTCTTTTAGCTTGAGGACTGGTTCATGACTGTTGCTGATTCTGACGACATGTGACAAAAGATCGGAGATTCTTTTGGCAGTTCATCCCGTCGACAGGTGCGCTTCCTTATAAACACAGTTTGGCACGTCAATGTCAGTTTCGAAACAGGTACCTGTATCGGTCATGTGACTTTCTTAAAGCAAAACCCGTACCGACACGGCTGTTCCTCTCTGAGCTGGACGCATGCGCCGATGCATCGGTGTTGCTGGACCCGTCACTACGGTTGGAGTATTAAGGTTCAAAACGTACAGATTCATAAGAACAGAATAGTTCACATGAGGTGGTTTCCTTTATTCCGGGAGCTTTGTTATTCACATGACGAGAAGATTTCTGTTGTAAACTTCTACTAAAAAGCTGCAGTTATGAAAAATGAAACGTACAATGAGATAGTGTTTTCAAAAAGAATCTAAAGTTCCACATTTGACAGTTTAAAGGGTTTAAATGTTCTGCAGGTCTATGCTTTCTGATTTTGATTTCCATTTCTCGCTCTGTGGTGGTTCCAGGAATTAAGGTTCACCATCAAAGGAACCTGAGTCTGAAAACACCTGGATGTGTTTCTCAGAGATTCACCAGCTGTTATCAAGCGCTCGTCGTTTGTGGAAGTAGACGTCTGGGACGAACAGCAGCGGCGACTCAGATCTTAACGTGACCGTGGTGTCGCTCCACGGGGACGTAGAGGCTCAACACTCACCGGAGCAGTCAGACCATCAGACCATCAGTCCGTGACATGTCAGAGGACCACAGTTGTGCTCTTCACGGCAGCTGGTCTCTACGGGGCCGTGCCTCTTTTGAGATCTGTCCTACCACATTTGTGTCAGTTCCATTCAGATGTAATTACTCTGTGAAAAGATTGAGGAGTAAATGTAATTTGAGAGCTAAGCCACGTCTGATGGTTCTCCCAGTCTAGTGACCGCCAGTCCACCTGGTCCACCATCCACTCTCTATATCTGCTTCAGTCTTAAACCAGGATCTGCTGAGGATCTACAGGAAGACACCAGCCCATCATGAGACCACCAGCCCATTCATTAACAACATCCTGCCTCTTTCTCTGCCGTTCTTTAAATGGATCGAATAAATTGACTGAATTTTTCCATTCAGAGGTTATTCAGAACAGGGACTTAATTATGTGTCTGTACAACATCAGCAGATGTTTCCAGTTGAAGGTTCTCCTTTGAATCGCTCTGAATGTGGGTTTGGGGTTTTCTTTACATTATGCTGATGTGTTTTCAGGGTTATAATAGTTTTGGATTTTCCATTAGTTTTAGTTTTTATTTAGTTTTTAGTTTAGTTTTTCAAATTCAGTTAGTTTTAATTCGTTTTTAGAGCAGTTTAGCAAATTTTTATTCATTTTTGTTTTGAAATACTTAGTTTTAGTTTAGTTTTTATTAGTTTCAGTGTTAGTTTTAGTTTTATTTTGTAAATTAGGGTTGTAATTTTGGTTCGAGTGAAGCACTGAACTTTTTGAAGGCTATCGAATCACATAGTCTTGTTTACATTCTGGTCTCAATAAACATATTTATCAGTGTATCTTCCCGCTTGTGGTGTTCCTGCGTATTTACTGACCAGCAGCTATCTGGTCTCCATGGAAACAGTCCATTATAGTTGCTGTTTTCTCCCGTTCCTTCCCAACGCTGACTGGCCTGCAGCTGTAGCTTCTTTCCAGGGGGCTAGCTTAGGCTAGCTTATCCAGCTAGTCTTGGTTAGCCTTCTTTCCAGGGGGCTAGCTTAGGCTAGCTTATCCAGGTGGTCTTGGTTAGCCTTCTTGTGTGAGCTTTTCAAATAGACTTTCAGATTCGTGGGTTTTTTTCTCCTTGAGAAGTATTCCACACATTGTATCACCTGCTTCTACAACAAGGCACTTATTTTTATCGTTAACACAGTCATAGTCAAAGAAATCCCAAATAGGACTGTGCCGCTTTCTCCCATCTTTTGCTGCAGCCATCACTGCTGATCACTTTTTTTTTTTTTTTTGCAGTTGTTGTTATACGGCGGAGCGAAGTTAATAGATTTCAAACGTTTATGAGAAAAAAATAATTACTAACATGAAAACGAAGGATGTTCTTGATATTATTATAGTTAATTTTAGTTCATTTTATAAACACATAATACAGTTTCAGTTAGTTATCGTTTTTTTTAAACTCATTTTTATTTTATTTCAGTTAACGAAAATGTTTTTTCAATTCTAGTTTTCGTTATTTCGTTCATTTTCGTTAACGATAATAACCTTGATGTGTTTTAGAGTCCAGTGTTAAAAATGTTGCTTCTACAGGAATCTATTGCCTCTTTAGGCTCAGGGTCAGGGTTAGGGTTAGGGTTAGGGCTAACTCTAACCGTGACCCTGAGGAACATCATCTGCAGTCTCGGGATGCTTCAGACTCTCTGTCAGACTCCGGCTGTCTCGTCCCGTCCTCCTCCTCCTCCTCCACTCATTTCACTGCTGTGCCCTGAAGATCCATTATAGTTTAACGATGTTTTAAATGACATCAAGGTCAAACGTTTGCAGCCACACAAAGAGACGTGCTCTGTGGTGACGTTTAATTAACCCTTAATATTCAAATACACTGACAGTTTTGTTTTTATTAGCAAAACCACTTAAAGTTTAGAACCTAAATATCTAAATGTTCAGGTTTTTATGAACGTCTCAATCCTGTCCGGGTCGTTGGTGGGAGCAGCTCCAGAAACAGAGACCGATGAGGTGTTTCGCGTTTCATCTGCTGATCCATAAATCACGCTGACGCCTCAGTTAATGGGGTGCAGTCAGGTGACCGGCTACATTTTTAGGCCTTTAGCTGCGTGATGTTTCTCCACCACTCGAAGCCTTTCTGCTCACGGACACCTGAACCCGACGAAGTCAAGCGTATTTCCTGAAGATGTCTGGCCGTACGGGTTCCTCGGGGAGTTTTTGGAGTAACGAGCACAATGTTTGAGGGCTCTCTAAAACAGCAGGAGGTGTCTAATGGGAGCTGTGGGAATTCTCCAGTTTTAATGCCTCGGCTCGTTAATGAACGGTTTTGACTTTGTGAGACTGACCTTTCTTCATTTTTTCCCCCCCTCTCTCCTCGTCTGGCCCAGCTGAATCCGCCGGGCCTGCTGAGTATGCCCCGGAGCCCCACCTCCAGCGAGGATGAGATGGCCCAGAGCTTTTCCGACTACTCCGACGACTGCGCCTCCGACAGCTCCCGCGAAGAAACCATCTACGACACCATAAGGGCGACCGCCGAACCGTCGCGGAGCCGCATGGACGACATCCACACGAACTCCCTGGTCGTCCGAGTCCTCATCCCCGACCTGCAGCAGACAGTGAGTACATGTGGTGACGTTAGCGTGTCTGATTTAGATGAAAAGTCCCCATGCACCAGATTGGAAAGAGATAGAGTCTCATCTCAAATCGTTGAAGTGTCCGTCGGTGCACAGGTAGATGGACTGTCTAGAAATGGAGACAGTTCAGTAGTGTGGCTGCTCGTCCTAGAAGTGGACGCTTCAGTCAAGACGATTCCAAAGACACAACGTAGGATCCTCAGTGAGGTCAAGAAGAACCCTCGCGTCACAGCGACAGGCCTGAAGACGTCACTGGAACTGGCGCACAACTGTAGGTTCACTGTAGGTCATCGAACAGGAAGAGCGTCTGTGGCAGAGCATCGTGGAAGAAGCCCCTTTAACGAACCTCAACCCTACTAGAAAATGTTTCGTGGAGTGAAGGAGCAGAATTTGAATCGTTCAGAAGAGTCATAAAAGCTGGTTCCAAAAAAAAACCATCATCCCAACGGTGATGTACGGTGGAGGGAGCATCATGAATCGGGCTTCCTTTGCCGCCTCGGGATCTGACGACCTTAAGCCGTAGAAACTGGTTCTGAGCCGGAGCAGTTCCAGTTAGGGATGGGAATTGATAAGATTTTTCCGATTCTGATTCCATTATCGATACTGTTTAACGATTCGATTCTTTATTCGATTCTCTTATCAATTCTAATTTGGGGAAAAAGGCGAACAAACAGTTTTATTAGCATCAATTGTTTTTACTTAGAAGTCACAACCTCACAAACTCAACAGCGAGGTCCAAAGAGGCCCAAAGCCTGGATAACGTGTTAACTGTTGTAATATGTAACTGTGCAAATACACAAGAATGTGTAACATTTTACCAACAGATTTTTCATAATAGAAATGAAAAAAATGAGCTCACTGAGCACTCAAAAATAATAATAAAGACAGATAATTACTATCAAATACAATGGAACAGTGCATAGTACAAATCTGCAAATACTATGAAGAATTAACAATTCTTTTGCAGAAAAATAATCATGTCTTCCAGCCTCTGAACCAGCCAGACTCTCTCTCTCGTCACGGTCATCTTCTAAATGTAATGCAGAAGGCATTCGTTTAATAGCATAGCGTTAATGTTATAGCGTGTTTTACAAAGAAGCACATTGGCAGTGGGATAGCTACTAACCAGAGTTACCAGAGGTGATCTTAGCTTGGCTACTGCTGCTGGGTTGAGATCCATCAGTCCGAAGCGTCAAAAACACGACACTGGTTATCACATGTTGTGTGCGCAAATGTTTCTGCATGTTAGTCGTGTTCCCTCCCGACGCTGTTATCTCCACTTTACAATGACTGCTAGTTGCCTTGTTGCCATCTTTCTTTGGTGAAGTGAAGCCAAACTTTGGAGCGTTTGAACCTGGTGGGCGCCATTGTTGTTTACAACTCCAATGCGCGTGCTAAACCGACGTAACTTAATCACATAAGTGCTTTCTGGAATTGACTGTGGGTAACTTGCGTAATTTACATGAGATTCGTGCTGGTTGGAATCGAATAAGAGAATCGCTGGATAAACTGCCAAACAATTCAATGGAATTGAAACACACGGAACCGGTTCTCTACAGGAACCAGTTCTTGATCCCAACCCTAATTCTGGTCCAGGATTCTTCCTCAACGTTGCTCCGATCCAGAGCTATCCAGATAGATTCGTTAAAATTAAATTTTGATTTCAAAATGTCCACACAGCAGACGCATTTCTTTAGGTTAAAGGCATCCAAGATCATTTTAAGGTGGTCGTTATTGAATTAATGCTCTCGGAGGAACTAAGATTGTTTTTAAAGCGGGCTCATTTCTCACGTGTTTGAAGATGCAACAACTCTAATGAGGTCTGACCGATGGCATCGCGTCAAATGTTCAACGCGCAGACTTGCACAGGAGATGAGGCTCGCGCTCTTACCTCATCAGTTCTGGTCCAAACATCACAGTTGGTCCTGCAGTTACTATCAGATGCTGATAACGTGTTGGATCAGAGGAACCGGTTCTGACTGTGCTCCATTATCCTCAATCAACATGCAAACGACTGGCAGGTCGAGAGCTGCTCTGAGTAAATGATGTGTAATGAATGTTGAACTCCACCAAATGTGTTTTTTTTTTCCTTTTTTCTTTGAAAGTTGAAACAGTTTTCAGATGAGTTAATGTCTGTGACTTGTTTTTGAAAAGACAGCGACGGAGACGTGGTTTCAGCTGTATGGTCACGCTAACTTCAAAGACTTTAAAGGTAATATGGCTCTGGGACACCCCTCCAACAACATCCCAGATGAGTCCCCTCGGAGCTGAAACCAGGACCAACGGCGCAGCACCGGGAACCGTGGCCACCCGGCCAGCTGCTCACCGCTGCACCGGCCCGGGCCTGCATGTGCCGGACCGTGAAATCCGCCGGTCCCAGCAGGGCTCTGCTTGTCCTCCCCGATTATTTCTGCTATCTGGGATGCATGGTGGGGGGGTTTAAACACATGAAATCACCGAGCCAGCGCCTGTAATTCATTAGTCATCCCAACACACCTCTAACAGGAGGAGATGTAAATGTTTAATGCATCTGACTAACGTGAACGGGGGGAATCGTGACTGCTCCATTTAGGCAGCAGCCACGTGCGTTCATTACCCGTCTGGGCTTTTAATGAAGACCCCCCCCATTAACAGTATGGGACCACGACGCAGCGCTCTGGTCCAGCATGGCTTTTTTTAAATCTAAGAATGAGTTTTTACATAATTGCTTCCTTTTTCATAAGAATGAGCTTTTACATAATAATGACATTTTGCCACTGGGCGGGACCAGTGGTTGACCTGCACACTCATTGGCTGATCCTTCTCCATTCTACGCTCTGACATCGACTAGTAGGTGGGGAACTCGCATCGAGCCTGTTGGCTACCTCTCGGAGTAAGTCAGAAAAGGATCTTTCTCCTGTCGCCATGCCGTCAAAATCAAGTTTTCTCTACATTTCGCACTACGTTTCAATTCAATTCAATTCAATTCAAAATACTTTATTAATCCCCCAAGGGGGAAATTCAAGTTTCAGTACACCAGGAAAAATCTGGTGTACTAGGGGAGCTGCTAGTGTCCAGCGCTCCTTTTCATGCCCGGTCCCGTGGTCCGAGTGCTAACTCCAGAAAACATCCGTTAAAACAGTTAACAGCCGTTAGAACCAGTATATCTCCAAAACGATGACAAGTGAGATATCTCCAGATCAGAGGAGGAAACACCGATGAACCAGACCATCTCCTCTGGGAAGACTGAGCTCCATTCAGTCCGGCGAGCGATGGAGCCGACCGTCCCAGAGCCCGGTTTATCATGCGGACCGGACCAGGCCGTTGTCGTCTCCCCGGCGGTGCTGGGCCCCACCAGGTCACCAGACGGCCCCTGCCAGGTCAGCTGACCCATCCGGCGTGTAGACTGCTGGACGGGGGCAGCATGCTGCCGCCGTTACGTCGGGGGCTCCCGTCCCGGCTCAGTGACGCTGCAGCCCAGATCCAGTGGTGGTGGTTGCTGCGGGTAGAAGTTCAGGGACTACTTAGCTTTCCCGAACCGGCCTCCAGCAACACCGTCCATGTCCGCGGCGGCAGGTGTCCACCAGCCGCAAAAGGACCGATCCGCCCCCTGCAGACAGTATGTAGACATCCGACTGCAGATCACCACAAACCGGGCACAAACTGGAGCGTCCAGCGTCCAGCGTTGCAGGGATAAGTACCCGGAGCAGCAGCAAGTAGCCTCCATGCCAGGCGTCGTCTTAGTCGATGTCAACTTTTAACCGTAAACTGAGGTGCATTCTGCCACCTACTGGCCTGGAGTATATACATTACACCTCTCTCACCACTATCGATATTCACTGTTCTGTTGCTTATGCCTGAATGAAAGAGCAGCCAATCACATAAATGGCTCCGCCCTCTCTGCTGTGATTGACACACAAATCATTCTTATGAAAAACAAATCCAGTATCATAATAATGGGAAATATTTCATAATAATAAACTCCTGTATTTCATAATAATAAACTCATTTATTCATTGAATTATGACTCAAACGGGCTCCATAGATTTGATGGTTTGAATATGAAGGTTTATCGTCAGAAAGGTGCTCCTCTGCGCTGCAGTTTGATCTTTGGGCCGAACGCAGCTTTGCCCTTCAGCTCTTTGTTGCGTGGCTTCACCGAGGACCGATCCAGATGGTGCTGCACGGATGAAGATGCTTCAGAGAGCTCTGACTTCCACCTGATGTCCGCCGGTTTTCTCTTCTGTTTCCGACTCTCGTCCGGTCTATTTTGATTTTCCACGTGGGTGCTCTTCTTCGCCTCACATCTCTTCGCTCATGTTGTAAATTCCACCCCAGTGATGCCAACACGATGAATGAAATGTGCCCACATTACCGGCCGCTACAGAGCACTCTGGAGACAGAAGCACTCGGAAACTTCCAGAATAGTAAATGTTTCTGGAGGAAGAGAATAGAGTTTGTGTTTGAGTCACGTGGTGAAGTTGTTACGGTGACGACCCAGAGATGAACTCACATGTCCTCTGATGTGATTAGTGCCGCGGTTCTGACGTAATTAGTGCCGTGGTTGTGACTTCAGCAGAGAACATGTATGACTGACTTCATATATGTTTTATCTTCAGGGCTGTAATATGGGTTATAACCTTTACCCAGATGAATGGAGATGTTGGACTTTGTAGTTCATTTTTCTTTTCTTTCAATATGTTACATCCATCCATCCATCCATTCATCCAGCTGTCCATCCATCCATCCATGCATCCATCTATCCATCCATCCATCTATCTGTGCATCCATCAACCCATCCATCCATCCATTCATCCATCCATCCATCTATCTGTGCATCCATCTACCCATCCATCCATCTATCTGTGCATCCAGCCATCCATCCATCCATCCATCCATCCATCCATCCATCCATCCATCCATCTCTGCATCCATCCACTCATCCATCTCTTCATCCATCCATCCATGTATCCATCCACCCATCCACTCATCCATCCATCCACTCATCCATCCATCCATCCATGCATCCATCCATCCATCCAGCTGTCCATCCATCCATCCATCCATCCATCCATCCATCCATTCATCCATTCATCCATCTATCCATCCATGCATCCATCCACCCATCCATCCATCTATCTGTGCATCCAGCCATCCATCCATCCATCTGTGCATCCATCTATTCATCCATTTATCATCCATCCATCCATCTACCCATCCATCTCTGCATCCATCCACTCATCCATCTCTTCATCCATCCATCCATGTATCCATCCACCCATCCACTCATCCATCCATCCATCCATCCATCTCTTCATCCATCCATCCATCCATGCATCCATCCACCCATCCACTCATCCATCCATCCATTCATCTACCCATCCATCTCTGCATCCATCCACTCATCCATCTCTTCATCCATCCATCCATGTATCCATCCATCCGTCCATGCATCCATCCATTCACCCATCCATCCATCTTTGCATCCATCCATCCATCCATCCATCCATCCATCTCTGCATCCATCCTTTCATCCATCCATCCATCTGTCTATGCATCCACCCACTCATCCATCTCTGCATCCATCCTTTCATCCATCCATCCATCCGTCTATGCATTTATCCACTCATCCCTCTCTGCATCCATGCATCCATCCATCCATCTCTGCATCCATCCATCTATCCATCCACTCATCCCTGCATCCATCCACTCATCTCATCCATCCATTAACTTCAGCTCATCTGAGTTTAAGCTCACTGTGGCAGCAGCCTGAGCAGAGATGTGACGTAGGATTTATGAAAACAAATCTTGGAAACATAAAATTTTTTCATGGACATTGAATGTGCCTTCTCCTTTTCTTTTCTACTATTGCTGTCTTGAATCTCTTAAATTTGATTTAAACCACATACAGCGGTGGGTTCAAGTCTGATTCCATCACATTTGCACAGATGTTTTTCTCAATCTGAGCAAACAGTAGAATTTCGAACAGTTTTCTGTTTCACTCTCAACTCAAGACAAAGAGGGACCATAAGTGACAGAAGGGATGTGGGCTTCATCCAGGTAAGCTGCCTGGACCTGGTGGTATGATCTGGTTCAGGTCAGCTCAGACGCTGTCGGTGCATCTGTGATCAGCTGCTGTGATGGTGGCAGGTGTCTGTAGCAGCTCTGTGACAGTGCAGGATGCTCCTCAGGGGGTTAGGGTTAGGGTTAAAGTTAGAGTTAACCTAGGCTAACCTTAACCCTAACCCATCAGACTGGCTCAGACATGGAAGACAAACAGGAGCTTATTTGTGTGTTTATCTGCATTTAAATCCTTGATGTTTAAATCTTAAGCAGGATGCTGAGAACCAGGGGAAGAGGGCAACGAGGCAAAGTTTATTCTTAAATATTTTCTACGGCCAGCAGTGTGCTGCAAGGCATTCTGGGATTCCAGGTGACGACACTGAATAAACATCTGTTGAGATTAATACTGAGACCCTTTTTAACATTTTCATCTTGTGCTGCTTTTAAACCTGGAACTGAAATGGATCTTTGGGAGGTTTGATCAGCGCAAAACATAATTAGTACTTAAAAAATGCTAAATACCTAATTATGAATTGGAATATTTGATATAAAGGCATGGATGAGGTGTTAGTTTCTGCCTCAGATGTTCACGATTCAACCAGCTCTTTGTTCTTGATGGTTTTAAAATCACATGGCTCCATCTCTAAAGGAAACAGCTCTTGGTTCTGAGACTTCATGCTTCCTTGTGTCTCCCAGAGTTTCCAGGATGAAAATGTGAGTCAAAGCTTTTAGTTTTCACCAGCCATGACAACAGAGCACCTGAGCCCCTCTCTGGCGTAGAGACACGAAGAGTTCTTTGAAAAAGCTCGTATTAAACTTGATGTATTCCTTGTATTAACATGATCATTGAGCCTTTCCATGTTTGACTCTTTAACTTTCATTTTTCAGTGCTTTTATCATGTTTTTGTAATCAAATTGATTCCCATTTGTAAACTGCTTCTGTGAGAATCTCCCATCCAATGTCATACGGACAGAAGCTCCAGCCTCGACTCTGAAACTTTGCAGCTCTTTCAGGATTTTTCTTCTTTGTTACGTCTCTGATTAATTCTGGTCCAGTTCCAGTTAGCTCTACTGGATGAACAGATGCCCCGTGCACAGCTTTATGTGCATGTGCAGAGGCTACATGTATATATGTATGTACATACGAAAGATCTGTGACTGGTATAAACAATCCAGCGTGTGATAGAGGTGACTGTGAGATACCACAGAGGCCAACCTCCTTTGGGATGAATGTGGTATCTGTTGTCGGGGGAAAATCTGGAACAGCCTTCCTTATACAATAAGGGATCGTTCCTCATACTCTTTCTTTTAGGGAAATCTCAAGAATTGGCTTAAAACATCTAAAATCTGTGATCATTAATTGTTGATTGTATTTTATTCTATTGTTCACCTGCTGAAAACAGACCCGACCTGTGACCTGTGTGCTACCTACATATTTATGTACTCTATACACAATCTTGCTTACTTGGGTTTAACCATGTATGCATACCTGCTAAAGCACTGTAAAACTCCATACAACGTACTATGCATTTTAAAAACCTGTGGAAATGGGCAACGTGCAATAATTTGAGCATTTTACATCATATTGCTAAAAGCACTTTTGCGCTTGCACTTTACCTTCTTATAAACATCTGGTCCCTCCTCCGGTCTGCAATCAACAGGGCTGCCTTGTTTTTTTTATTCTTTCCATTCTGACTTTCTTCTGTTGTTACAAATGTGTGATCTAGACTATGTCTATGTTTTATATTATTTATACTGTGTGTCGCGTAATGTTGTATGTAGCTTTTTATTGAGTCCTACAGGGGGACTGCCAATGCAAATTAGCCTTCTGGCTATAATTGGGTATATTTACATTTTAAATGTTCATTAATATACAATGTCCCTCTTCACTAAAAAAAATAAAAATAAATGAAGATATTGATCAGACATCGGTGCGTGTTCATTATCTGCTGGCCTTCTGTCGTCTACTTTTATAAAACGAGCGGATCCTTCCTGTGATTTGTGTCAATCAACGTGATGAGGAGCGTCTAGAAGACTTTTAGAATCTGCATCACGTGGACTCAAATGTTAACGAGTCTGACCAGCCTAATTAAGGTCTGAGACCTTTATGGAAGTCATTTAAGGATCACTCATCCCTCTGCAGAAAAAAAACTAAAAGCTTTATCCTGTATTTTGCTGCTTATTGAACAGCGGCTCAGGTGTGAGAGTCGACCGTTTGGAAGAACGGAGGTTAAATCAACGGCTCTTTCATGCATCATGTAGAATTTAGCAGAACGCCGAACCTCACGTTTCCCCACATGTGCTCGTCCTCGTGTGACTGTAGAGTTAAAAACTGCTGGAGATTCTTTAGAAATGGGAATATAGGGGTTATTCTTCAACTATGGTCAAATTTGGTCTAAAAAATTTTAGAAAATCAAACACATATTTTAGGTAATATTTTAATATGTTTTGCTTATCCATTATGTGTAGAAATACATTCTGGTAGCTGTTGTGATGTAATTATATAGATAATATATATTTTATGTATTTTTTTTCTTATTTTAGTCGAACATTCAGAGGAAAGCATCATTTCCATCACACCACAATGTGTTTTACAAACAAAATTATTTACAGAACTCATGTTTTCAAAATATTTCATGAAATTTCACACATAAATGATCCCAAATATATAAATATATTTATTTTCAGGATTGTAATTTCCATCACAATAAAAAACGTGATGGAAATGACTGTTGTGGAAATGATAATGTGTCACATTTTTTCAAAAATCTCATGTTGTATTAGCATGCTAATCTCTGTTTTAAAGCTACCATTAAATATACACAAAATACATGACATGAAATGTTATTTTAATATTTATTTTTAAATTTCAATAAAATATGAGCTGTTGGGAAATGACGACCAATAAACATTTTCTTTGTTTGGGAAATATTTACCTTGATTTTTTTCAGCTTTCATATTCTTCCAAGGATCTAGCTCTGCTCTCCTGCCATGTGCTCTCCTGTGACTGACTGTTACCATGGTTACCATGGTTGCAGGTGTTCAAACCTTAAAAAAAAACTCCCTAAAGTTACATTTTGTGGTGTGTGATGGAAATGACAGTGACCCCAAGGGACGGGTGTTCTTTTTATAAAAATAGACATTTAAAATTACTGTATCTTACAACACATGGTATGTTTCATTAAAATAGGTATTTATGTACCATTTGTAAGTAACTGTGCCAAAAACCATAAATCAAGAAATGTGTTTTGTATCTATTATTCCTGCAAAGGACACAAATTCTACCGTAGTTAAAGAATGACCCATGTATATATATGGGTGGGAAATGGGTTAGAGGTGGGATTCAGGGCTCCTGTATAAGGTTATAGTTGTTAAGGAGCTGATCAGGAAGGAGGGGTGGAGCTTTTATTTCAGTTGCTCTCAGGTGGACGAAGTCTTTGAAATCGTGTGGTGGTTCATTCCTCGATTTCTGCACTCGACGAGGGTTCTCCAGTTTCAGTCGCTGCTTCTCCCTCCATTGTCTGCCTCTTCATTGGAGAGAAATATTCCTCCTTGACAACGTCCAACTCCTTTCAAACTGAGCTGTGTGGAGATGACGAAGCAGCAACAATGGGAGCGGACGAGCGCCCGCCGCTTCAACGAGCCAGCGGTCAGACTGAAGGACCCATCGGTCCAGACGGCCTCGTCGGATGCCAGACATCTGTTCAGACTTCTCTTCATCCCACTCGGCGCCGGGCGAGGGGATTAGTTTGGCGGAGTCCAGCCTCCTCATCCCTTCAGCCTGACAGACGGGGCCACTATCGCCGTCTGAGCAGCACATCCAGCTGTAAACACTCGCCGACGCTTCCTTAATGCTGCGGCGCGGCGCCCATAATCCCCCCGGATTCAGCCAGGGCCACGGATGCTCCATTGTTTCATTTTTCTGAAAGAATGCTGAACCCAGGACCAAAATGAAGATGGCAATTACATCTTCAGCGCAGCCCCACTCAGCGTGTTGCCATAATAAAACAGCTGCGTGGCGCCGACACTTCATCTGCAGTGACCAGGCGATAGTTTGTGTGATTGAAGCATCGATTTCAGTGTGTTTGCAGTCACCTGACTGGGCGTCATCGTCGTTCAGTTCTGTGCCAGCCTGTTAACATTCACCCCTAACCCTAACCCCCAACCCCAACCCCAACCCTTAACCCTAACCAACCCAACCCTAACCCTTCACCCTAACCCTAACCCTAACCCTTCACCCAAAACCAAACCCCTTAACCCTTAACCCCCACCCAAACCTTAACCCTTCACCCTAACCCTAACCCTTAACCCCAACCCTTAACCCTAACCCCAACCCCAACCCTTGAACCCTCACCCTAACCCTAACCCTTAACCCTTAACCCTTCACCCCAAACCTAACCCTTAACCCTTAACCCCCACCCCAACCCTTAACCCTTCACCCTAACCCTAACCCTTAACCCTTAACCTTAACCCTTCACCCCAACCCTAACCCTTAACCCTTAACCCCAACTAACCCTAACCTTCAACCCTACCCTAACCCCCTTAACCCTAACCCCAACCCTTGACCCTACACCCTAACCCTAACCCTTAACCCTTAACCCTTAACCCTTAACCCTTAACCCCAAGCCCAACCCTTAACCCTTAACCCTTAACCCTCACCCCAACCCCAACCCTAACCCTAACTCCAACCCCAACCCTTAACCCCAACCCCAACCCCAACCCTTAACCCCAACCCTATTTTCAGGATTGTAATTTCCATGTAATTTTCCATTTTGGAAAACCAATATCTTAAGGATATTTTATTAAATTTAATTGCCATATACTCAAAACCCCACTCCACCACCCTGGTGTTATGGATCTTGGGGCCCCTGGTCATGGGAATTTTTTAGCAAAAATATATATCCCTGCTGCACCTCTGCTCCTTGGCCTGACATGTAGGATATCCACTTTTAAATATATATTAATTTTACCTTATGACATTGTCCCCGAGAGCCCGTGCTTTCGGAGATCTCCTTCGGGAGATCTGCGCCTTCCCCTTGACCTAACCCTTAACCCCAACCCTAACCCTTAACCCTAACCCCCAACCCTAACCCACATGTCTGTCTCAAAACTGTACTGTATTGTGCTCTGACCCGTCTCTCCTCCGTCCCCCAAACTCCACCCAGAAATGCATGCGGTTCAACCCAGATGCAACGGTCTGGGTCGCCAAGCAGCGGATCCTGTGCACGCTGAACCAGACCCTGAAGGACGTCCTCAACTACGGCCTGTTCCAGCCGCCCAGCAACGGGAGAGACGGCAGGTTCCTGGACGAGGAGCGCGTCCTCCGAGACTACCCGCAGCCAATCAGCAAGGGCGTCCCATGCTTGGAGGTAAACGCCGCCCAGTTACACGGTTGTTAAAGATGACACTGGCAGATGAGCTGCTCCCCTGAAGGGACTTGATGCACTTGTGATTTGTGCTGCCTCCTGAAGTTCATCTTCCAGGATGGCTCGTCTCTTATTGACCAGCAGATCACAGATCCATGCAACTCTTAAATCACCTATGACCTTTTTAACATCATAAGCCTTTAAAGTGAGACGCCAGGCCATGTTTTCTTTCCTTTTTACAAAGTCAGACTGTTTCTGTCTCAGTAAAAACTCCCTGTCCTGCAGCAGTGAAACTAACTTTAACGATTGCAGACGTTTCTGCTTCAGTGATTCACGTGTTTCCAGGGTTTACTAAACATTTAGAAACGTTTCATGAGATTCAAAGACTTCCCCTGGTGAATTCATCAGATTTATTCAGAGTATTTCATATCTACACTGATGGTCCTTCTCCTTCTGCAGTTCAGCGTGATGGAAATCAACTTCTTGGCCAAAAATTCTCTGATGGAGGTTCATTTTTATTGTATCAGTGCCCCAAGTTGATCATGATTTGTCATTTCCTTCTTGTCCCTGTTCATGTCAGTGTTTTGGGCAGGACTGTGAGCGAAACCTTCCTCCTCAGATGAGAAGCAGTCCCAAGCACTGACGCTCACATTGCTGCATCTTCATCTGCAGACCTTCCAGGTTTCCCAAACAGCGGGAAAGTGGCTTCGCTGGAGAAAATGATTATTTTTTTTCCAATCTCATGCCGTCAAACTTATGGCACTTCCTGCAGAATTTCAGTCTGTCCTAAACGTTGATTGACGGAGCGAAGTGGCTTCGTTCCTGCTTGTATTGACACCAGACCGTCGTCCAGGAGTCTCTGTTCGTGCTTCCAGATGCATTCACACCCACCGGTTGCATGATTCCTCAGATTATTCTCTCAAGGAAACGCTGTTGGACATTCTTGCTCTAGATGGTTCTTTGAGGTGTTCTTTGCATGCACAAGCACTTTGATTGCAGCGCAGTGATGGCTGCACATGTTTATCTGGAGGTTGCCAACCCTAGCTCCGGTAGATGAGTCTTCTTGACTGCACCAAGAAGACTCTCGATGATCCTTGCTTTGCTGAAATCGTATCAGCTGATCATGGGGCAGAACTGAGATTTGTGATGAAACAAATGTTTATTCCAAACCAGCTCTCATTCAGAGGAACAATTGTTTTAAAGAACATGTGACGGGTAATCCAGAGGAAATGCTGCTGCAGACTCTCAGTCCTCCAGCTCACGATAATCCTCAAAATCAACCAGATTTTTCTTGTTTCTCGAAGACATTTCACCGTCCAAGATGAACCGAGGAAGCTTCCTGTATGGAAGGTGAAAACGTCCTCGAGACCAGAGAAATTCAGCTGGAGTCTCTGAGAATAGTTTCTGAGATGTTTCTGCTGTTTTCTTTCCCCTCACAGTTTCGCTACAAGAGCAGAGTCTACAGGCAGCCCAACGTTGACGAGAAACAAATCGCCAAACTTCATACGAAGGTAAGGATTGTCTTTTTTTCCAGAGAGAACACCTACAGATCCAGACACACAGAGGCGTGTCATCCCTTTATTCATCTCTTTGTCTTTAAACCTTCCTCTGGTGCAGTGTTCAACGGTCCTGGACCTCAGGACCAACCTCCCTGCATGCTCCGGTCTTTTCCCTGCTGTTTTCAGAGGAAATAGGAGGGAAATGGGTAAAAAGTCGAACAAAGATGAGCCTTACTGATGGTTATTTTCTTTATCCACTTTCTCCAGCAAATGACACTCTTCAACCAACGTAAGAGCTAATGGTAAACATACGAAATAAAAATAAATAAAATGTCAATTTTACCATTCCCAGATTGCATCAATTATTGTGTTCTATGCTAACTAAGACAACAAACATTTATTTCAATCAACATAAATATACCTTGTTCCTACTTTTCGACTGGAGTTAAACCTTTAGCCTTTTTACTTGTATTTCTTTTCAACTTACTTTGTTGTTTCCTTTTGTCGTTTCCCGGCGTTTCATTAAGCTACCAAAAAAGAACAACTGGCATATGTCCTTCAAAATAAGATACTTCCGGTCTATAAAATAAAAGCTCCAAAATGTATATGACCTCTCAAAAATACATTTTCATTCAAGTAATGGTCTTTACAATAATGAAAGCAGATTGTAATGCTTTAGAAATCTCACAGACCCTTACTTCATTTATAGAACATAAAAAAACACATCAATAGCACATCGAATGTTTAAAATGAGGAAATCATTAAAAAAAAAAAGGAAATGTAATCATTAAAACAGTTGGGTCAACCACTGTCCAGGGACGTCTGGGGACTGAGGAGACCAGAGAGCCTCAGATCAGCAGAGATGGAGTCTTCTGAACTGACAATCGTGGTCTGGTTTTAAAGCCCTGAGAGATCACAGACATCCAATATTTACTTTTGGACTTGTTTCCTGCACACAGAGATTTCTCCAGATTCTCTGAATCATTTTATCTTCTTATCCACTCTGCATGATAAGATATTCTTTGCCATCTTTACGCTGAGGAACATTTTTTCTGAAACTGTTTCATAAATTGTTGATGCAGCTTTTCATAGACGGTTCCACAGAGCGGTCATTCTCCTTCTGAGACCCTCCGCCTCTTGAAGATGCTCTTTTTTAATAGCAGCCGCGTCACTGAACCGTTGACGGTTAACCTGATTCGCTGCCACGAAATGTAAAAATGAACTCACGAAACCACAAAATGTTTCACTTTCTGGGACATAATGTTCTGTTTTCTGTGCTGTCGTGCATTTATAAGATCTACAGATCATTATATTCTGCTTTCATGTCCGTTTCTGTAAAGTGCTGCATCTCTCTCAGACGCAGGGTTGTAATTATTCACAGTATTACCAGAGCCTCATCACTTAGACGTACAACTTAATTTCACATCTCAAACATGCATTCTTTATTGCATTTTACATAATTAAGATATTGATGCACAGTCAAGTTACCGTATTGGCCCGAATATAGGACGATATTTGGTTCTGGAAATCATATTCTCAAAAACGGGGCTCGTCTTATAATCGAGGTCTAGACTTTTCGGTTGTCGTTACACAACAAGACGTTGTTTGATGAAAAACCTTCTGTCTTTAACATATTTTTATTTTCCCAAAATGATATCTGAAAAATAGGGGTCATCTTATAATCAGAGTCATTCTATATTCGGACCAATATGGTAATTGGACGTTAAAACAAAACCAAGCTGGAGTTATGCAAGAGAAGATCTAACCTGCGCAGTAAACATGTTTTTAACATCAGATCATCTTCTGTCTTGAAATATCTACCTGGAAGTGGATGCTCATGATAGAAAGTAGAAGAGGGATGACGCCGTTGTCTCCGCTCGACTACAGACGGCGGCGCCTCCTGCTGCGTTTACATGAAGCGGGAAGTTTTGGCAGCCGGGAGACAAACTGGAGCGACTGGCAGCAGAAACAGAAGTCCAGGGAGAAATATGTCACATTTCCACCCACCTGGGAGTGAAAATGGACCGAAGTGCAGACTGAGCACCCAGAGGTGCCACCCGACGCTCTGCGTCCCCTCACTTTATTGGCCTTATTTCGGTGCTTTTCTGGCTCCTCTGTGACGGTTTGCACCGAATGCCGTTCAGCGGGAGTCTTTTTATTTTTCCTTGGCACGCCAACGGCAGGACTGCTCCATCTCTCCGCTCGCTCCCTCTGACAGAAATTAAAATATATTTATACAGTAAACTGAGTTTTTTTTGTGTTTTCTTGGCCTCCTCGTTGTTCGAGGCTGCCGTCCCGCAGATACTGTAATCCTGTTGTGCAGCCAAAGGCGTAAATGTCTCTGGCAGCTCTGCTGCAGCAGCACACCGGGAAGCTGTCTGACAGCTGTTCTGATTCTGCATCCAGAGCGGGGGGGGGGGGGGGGGGGGGGGGGGGGGGGGGGGGGCAGGACGAAGAACATATCCTCTCTCAATGTGGAGCAGGGAGACGGGTTTCCAAAAAAGTCATTAATCAGGAGGAAGGTTTCTTCCATGACAGACGTTTGTTCGTTTTGCTTGGCCCAGTTTTCCGAGCTAATCCTGTTCTCTGGTTCGGGTCCTGCGGTTGGCTGAAGCTCAGTCTGAGGCGGCCAATCAGCGGAGGACGCCTGCTTCCCCCCCCCGATCCACGAGGCCCGGCGACTAGAGCTGGGCCATACTGGGAATTTTAGTATCGATCCAATACCAAGTAAATACAGGACCAGTATCGCTGTTACTGATACCAATACTTTTTCATATTAAACTTGATCTATCATGAAACTGCTGACCTTTTGGTGTTTTGGGGATTTTTGTCTTTGGATTATTTTATTAAAACCTAGGATATATTTTGGAAAACTTTCGGCAAAAGGAATATTTACACAAAAAGGTTAATTGTAATGAAAAAGTATTTTGCTGTCTATGGAGTCTCGTTTGGGTCATAATTCAATGAATAAATGAGTCTATTATGAAATACAGGCGTGTATTATTATGAGATACGTATCCATTATTATGAAATATTTCCCATTATTATGAAAAAAAAAATGTAATTTTTATGAAATATATTTTCATTATTATTTAATCTTAGTTTAATGCAACATAGTTTATTTCAGAATGGATTTTTTTTTATTTAAGAATGAGTTTTTACATAATGGCTTCGATTTTCATGGCATTTTGCCACTGGGCGGGACCAGTGGTTGACCTGCACGCTCATTGGCTGATCCTTCTCCATTCTACGCTCTGACATCGACTAGTTTTGGCTGTGAGGTCCCGTTAGCAGCGGGCCGTGGCGTCATCAAGGTGCGCTCCTAGTCCGATTGTAGCTATGGCAGCTTGGACTGAGCTACGGGAAACCTTGACCAGGTTAGCAGGAAATATCGAAAATGATAATTTATCAGGCGATACTATTTTGACCCGATTTGACGAGGTTTTCGAAATGGTCAGGAAGATAGAGGCCTTTGAAAATGTTACTGTTGATGATGCCACTATCGATATTCACTGTTCTGTTGCTTATGCCTGAATGAAAGAGCAGCCAATCACATAAATGGCTCCGCCCTCTCTGCTGTGATTGACACACAAATCATTCTTATGAAAAACAAAGCCAATATTATGTAAAAGCTCATTCTTATGAAAAACGAATCCATTATCATAATAATGGGAAATATTTCACAATAATAAACGCCTGTATTTCATGATAATATCGGTATCGGCCTTTAGGAGCTGAAAGTTATTGGTTATCGTATCGGTTTTAAAAAACAGTTATCGTGCATCCCTAGTATCGATATTATCGATATTTGGATCGATCTGCCCACCTATACCGGCGACGTGGATGCATCAACCAGCGACCTGGCATGAAAACGGGACCCAACACGGGGCCGTGAACTGGAGCCGCTGCCTTATTGAACGGCTGTGAGTCATCAGTGTCGAAGTTTAAATGCCTCTCCGTCAGATTAGTCTCTGCTTCCAGCAGCGATGACGGTAGAGCAGCACATCCAGCCCTGAAACAACGCCGCAGCTTTAAACCAGTGCTTTATAAAAGCAGTAAAGTGAGTCAGTGCGGCTGGAAGCTGCCACCTATTGTCGTCTCCCTCTCCTGCTCTGTTATCCCTCCTCCCTCCCTTTCCTCGCCTCCTTCGGGGAGCTGCTCTCTTATCTATTTTTATCGTTCGGCCTGAAAAAGGAAGCAGCCGCTCTTCACCAACGCCACATTCTCAATCCTGTCATGTCCTCTCCTCCCCCCCCCCCCGTGTTTGTCCATTTTCACCCTCACCTGCACACTGTCCACTTTTTAACTGCTGAGCTTAACCCTTCCCACCCCCCAACCCCACCTCGACTTCTCTTT
This sequence comes from Hirundichthys speculiger, assembly GCA_018398805.1. Lineage (NCBI taxonomy): Eukaryota > Metazoa > Chordata > Actinopteri > Beloniformes > Exocoetidae > Hirundichthys > Hirundichthys speculiger. The sequence goes on along the minus strand of JAGFBZ010000775.1, from coordinate 339,968 downwards.
CATTATCTTTGAAGGGCTCCAGATGCGTCTCCCCTTTTCCTCTCACCAGGGAGGCAGATAGGATTTTTAAACTGGGGGGGGGGGGGCTGAGCTGTCATTAGAATTGTGAGTTTTTCTAACTGAATTAATGTAAACACTTGTCTTACATCAGTGGTTCTCAAACCTTTAAAATTGAAATGATTCACACTTGTGCCTTCATATAAATGATTAGAAACATTACAATATGGATGAAACCAAAAGTATAAGAACTTGAACAACAGATTCATACAATAAAAATAAAAAATATTTTTTCCAATTAACAAAATTGATCAGAAAAATAAAATCCCTCTGCAGTCAATTTTATTTTAGAACCTGGAAAACAAGCTAAGGACATCTTTTCATATTTGAGTTCTTAAAATAAACACTGTGATTTTTTTCTCCTCCCTTTTACGCTGGTTACCGCTACAGGCAAAGACAGGGCACCCCTTAGGACCCCGGGGTGGAAATGGTGCGTTACAGTTACATTGGAAATCGGAACTTGGAGCTCCAAACAACATAACCTCAGAACTGAGCGCTTCCCAGTTTAAAAACTGGGACGTCATGGAGCAGGGACTGTGGAAAAAAAACAACAACAAAAAAACGAACAGTTAATGAAATGAAACAAAAACCCCTGGTTTATGCTAAATTTCAACGCTTTTCCGACTTCAAACTTCAAATTTACGAGTACAGCTGAACACAACAATAGTCGTAGCAGAAACACCGATGCTATCAAATGGATCAGCTGATCACTTTCTGGATCCAGGAACTTTTAAAAGGATTCTTTATCATTGTGAGACAGACGAGCTGCTGGTGGAGGTCTGAGCTCTCAGAGTGTTTTTCTAGTTCTACCTGCATCTGGTGCCTTACATAGTGACAGTGGTGGTGGGGGGGGGGACAGATAGGGATCAATATAAATCTGGGGGGGACGTGCCCCCCACCCCCACCCCCCACCCTCAGTGCCATCTAGGCTCTTGCCGATTGTGCTAGCATAATTTTTGGTATAATCTGAGGAATTGAGCATAATTTTTGCCCTTTTTCCAAAAGTAGCACTGCAAGCATAATCTATATATTTTCTTGTCTTAATAGCACAATTTTAGAATAATTCAAGAAAACGAAGATTTCAGCTACTAAAAACTAACCCTAACAAGTGCTAATTAACTGTTAGAGAACGAATTAGAGAAGCCAAGCCAGACTGCGTGGTTCAGAAACGAGCGAGATTATTCAATGTTAAATTTGTTATCCAGGGCTTTGTCAGAAACTGCATGGTTTAGTTTTCACTCTATTTTGTTTTTATTTGTTTTGAAACCCAGCGCGCGCTGCTAGCTATCCACTAGCTATCCGCTGGATAGCAGATTTATCCGCCGTATAGGTCTAACCACCGGATAAAGTTACCCAGGTTTTGAACAACCGGGCCCAGAACGTCAGGCCAGGGTTAATAAAATACATTTTTTAAACTTGTCTTGTGAGTTGTGAAGTTTGTGCACGGAATCATTTTTTTTTTTTAAGTAGCATAATTTTGAAAAGCGAGCATAATTTGAGCATAATTTGGGCAGAGAACGAGCACTGCCACTAGCATAATGTGCCACTTTTACCTGCACAATCGGCAAATGCCTAGTGCCATCTCCCACCCACGGCCGGTTTGCTCGCCCTCCTCCCCCTGACTGCTCTCTCTCTCCTCTGTGACGTCTGCAGGCCAATCTGAGGAAGTTCATGGAGCTCATTCAGCACAATCAGGTGGATAAAGTGGCGAAGATGCTGGAGAGAGGCTTTGACCCCAACTACCACGACGGTGACTCTGGAGGTGAGGCTGCAGGCTGCACTCCAGCCCAACGAGCTGCATGTGCAGAATCAGCGTACACGTGTCATTTGAAGCACTTATGATGAGTTTCTGCTTCATTTCCTGTTTGTGTTTACTGCTGGAGACGGTGATGATGGTGGTTTGCAGATCAGGCATCTGCATTCTTGAAGCAAAGAACTTTTAAAAATGCAAAAGCCAGAGTTCCATCACTCTCTTTGAGTATTAATAATTTCTTTTGGACAATAAAAATTTTATCTTTGTGCTGTGTTCTATCAAAGCACAATGTGTTGGAGGAAATCGGTGCTTTTTGTTATGTGAACTTTAGGAGATTCTTTACAAGAAATTGTTCCTCTGTAGCAGGGAAAGAAGCATCTGCAGACAAACCAAAAGAGACACAAAAAATATTTAAAAAATCAATAAATTAATTTAATTAAAAATAAATAAATAAACAGACACATGTCTTGACTGGTCAAATGAAGCTAAAATTTTAAAAGAAAGAAAATACAGTTAATTAAAAACAAATGATAACTCACATGTCATGATTGGTCAAATGAGGATAAAATTTACAAAAAATGTAAAAAAAAAAAAAAATTTCATCAAGTTAAAATTTAAAAAATAAAATAAGAAAAGAGAGAACAAGGAGACACAAGAAGGAGTGAAAACAGGAGAGAACGGAGGGAAAGAGCATCTGTGATCAGAGCTGAGATGGAACCTGACATATCTGTGATAATCTGATCAAAACACGTCACAGATGTATCATTAACGCCTCAGAAACTGTGTTAACTTGTGAAAAAAAAATGCAGAAAGTTACAAAAATATATTTTTTTTTTAACCATTTTTAGCTCAGAGGATCCCCTGAAGACGTGGAAGGTCTGAGATTCACTCGTTTGGTCTCTTGCTCTATGACTTTCTGTTTTTTTTCCATCTTTACCTTCTTGAGTCTCACAGTCATCTCTGACATGATGCCCACTGCTGCTCTGGGAGCTCTGGGAGCTCTGGGAGCAAGCATTGTCATTGAGGTGTGACCAGGTACCAGAAGGTGATTCACAAGGGTCCTACTGGGAGGATTTTAGATGTTTTTTTCATTAAACTAAGACAGTCTGATATCATCTCAGATAAAAGAAATCCAATATTAAGATTTAAAATCTCATTAATTAATCCTCATTAATATCCTGTTTAATACGTGTCGGCTCATAGATGATCTGGGGTCAGCCTGTTTCCTTTCCTAGAGGCTGTAGGTGTTCAGGAGCACTGACTCATAACAATACGGTTTCATATCAAAGTCCTGAAACAGCTGCTGGAGCAGATGTGGACACACAAAGACCTGAGCTCAAGACGGACCTGAAGTCCAGGACTGACCTTCGTCGTCACCCTTCACCCTGCTGGACCAGACTCAGACCTGAGATCTGGGGACTAGGGACTGGACTTGGACTTGATGTTTGTTGTGTTGATTCCACCGCCGGTCCCAGACCACCTCAGATGTCTCTTCACCGTCCCATACACCCCACCACACCGAAACTCGCCTTCAGGTGGAGGCGGAGCTTCCTCCCATTCACACATCCATCCCTTTGGTGTTATTTCTGGATCCAAAACCCTGAGATGGTGCCAGTCCAACGCCACACCGGAGGCTTCGTGCCAATCTGCCTGTTGGTGGGGGGAGCGGGTATGAGTATATTTAGTCTGCTTCCTGCACATGATTAGTTTAATTCAAAGCTGATGCAGAAATAGCTTCTTAAATAAGATGCTGGTTAACTCCTGATGAGGCCAGCGGGTGTCATTATCAGAGACCAGGTGGCAGTTGGGTCTTTAAGTGTGTTAAAGGGTCGGTTCCTCAGGTTTTCATCGGTCTAACGATCTGGATCATGTCTGGCATCGAAACATTTGGAATTTACATGCACAGATGCTGAAATTCCTCTTTAATTTAGTCCTTTAAGTGGACCTGAGGCTAACTGGACCTGATTTAAAAGCATCAGGTCTGTTCGGGCCGACAGGAAGACGTTGTTGTTTCCGTATAATTAATTCAATTCAATTCAATTCAATTTTATTTATATAGCGTCTGTTACAATGACAATTGTCTCTAGGCGCTTTACAGAGACCCAGAGCATGACCCCCGAGCAAATATCATCAACTAAGATTATATAATTAAATCCAATCAATGATAATGGCAGGTAAAAAACTCCCACGTAGGGAGAAAAAAAAACCTTTATACCAAACAGTGGCAAGGAAAAACTCCACTTTAAGAGGAAGAAACCTTGAGCAGGACCTGGCTCATATGGGGGGACCTTCCTGCCGAAGGCCAGCCGGGTAGAGAATGTTAATGTTAAATCATCAAATGAATACTTAAATGAGTAGAAAATACTGTAAATATAATTATGTGACTGACTATATGTTTAAACTTGAAAACCAAAAGAAGCAATTCTGAAAAGAAAAATGTTCATTCCAAGTGCTTTTATTTTGAAATGATTAATAGATTCTAAGCTGCTTTTATCTTCCAGAGCTCCTCTCATTTTATGTCTCATATATTGAAACAATCGAGCGTCTGACTGACTCCTACTGAGTCAGAGAAGCTTGAGTCAGACACCAGAGGTCATCCCAATCTGCTGACAGGTGTTGACTCAGACGGCCCCGCCCCCTCGAGGTAAAAAGGTTCCCCTCAAACCCATCACTGATGATCACACTTTCATCCAGGACTGAGTTAATTTCAGTCTGACTCAGTCCAGGTGTGACCATGTGATTTGTGTGTCAAGTGTTGCTGTGGCGTTCAATCAACGTCCTCCGTCTTGAGTAAATTGCGTCACTGGGGACGGCGCCGGGAGCAGCCAGCGTCTGGACCGATGAGTCTAGCCGGTATGTCGTGGTCCATCCCAGATGTGTCCCAGATGTCAGCACTGCCTCTGGACAAGGTTACCGTTCAGTCAATAACATCAACTCAAGCATCAGGACGGAGAAGAAAGACGACTGAAGTGACTCTGAACGATTCGTGGTTGTTGTCAGAACCTGCTGGTCTACTGGGATCTTCTCGTCAACCGTCTCCAGGGTTTCCAGAGGATGGTCCCAGGAAGACAAGATATCCAGCTGTTGATGTCAGAGGTCAGAGGAGGATGGACAGATGGTTGGAGATGATAGAAAGACAACAGGGACTCAACCAAGGTCTACAGAACACCATCTCTGGACCTTGAAGCAGATGTTCTCCAGCAGCAGAACCAGGTGTCCCTGCTGTCAGCTGGGAACAAGAACAGAGGACAGAAGACAGGAAGAACCGTTGTCTGGTCTGGAGTCTGGAGTTCAGCTGCAACATCCAGATGGAACCAACATGAGAGTATGGATCCATCCTGGTCCATCAACGGTTCAGGCTGCTGCTGGTGGTCTGATGGTCTGGAGGAGATGTTCTCAGTACCAGCTGATCCTGGTTTAACCACCACAGTCTACCTGAGGATTGTTCCTGACCATCTCCATCCCTTCATGACCACAGTGGACCATCCCCTGATGGACACTTCCAGCAGGATGATGAACCAGGATCATCTCTAACTGGTTTCTGGAACAATGAATCCACTGGTTAATGATGAAAAATATGGTTCATATTTTCTGAAAAGAAATAAAAGTCAAAGTGAATGTAGTTTTCTTTTCTTCTCATTTGGATGTCTGAGGGAAAACATACCTGTGAGACCAGTCCCCCCAAGTGTCCTCGAGTCCCCCCCGAGTCCCCTGAGTCCTCTCCAAGTCTCCTCGAGTCCTCCCCGAGTCCCCCCCGAGTCCTCCCTGAGTCCTCTCAAAGTCTTCTCGAGTCCACCCCCGAGTCTCCCCCGAGTCCCCCTGAGTCCTCCTCGAGTCCTCCTCAAGTCCTCCCCGAGTCTCCCCGAGTCCCCCCGAGTCCTCCCCAAGTCCTCCTCAAGTCCTCCCCGAGTCCTCCCAGAGTCTCCCCGAGTCCTCCTCGAGTCCTCCTCAAGTCCTTCCTGAATCCTCCCAGAATCCCCCCAAGTCCCTCCGAGTCTCCCTAAATCCCCCCGAGTCTCCCCAAATCCCCCCGAGTCTTCCCGAGTCTGCCCTGAGTCCACACCAAGTCCTCCCTGAGTCCCCCCTTAGTCCTCCCTGAGTCCCCCCGAAGACCCCGGGTCCCCCCCAGTCTCCCCGAGTCCCCCTAGACCCCCCGAGTCCTCCTCAAGTCCTTCCCGAGTCCTCCCAGAGTCTCCCCGAGTCCCCCTCGAGTCCTCCCCGGGTCCTCCGAGTCTCTCCGAGTCTCCCTGAGACACCCCGAGTCTCCCCGGGACCCCCCAAGTCCCCCTGAGACCCCTGAGTCCCCCCGAGTCCCCCTGAGTCCCCCTCGAGTCCCCACGAGTCCTCCTCAAGTCCCCCCAAGTCCCACCGAATCCCCCCGAGTCCCCCCAAATCCCCCTGAGTCCCCCCGAGTCCCCCCAAACCCCCCTGAGAACAGAAGATTCATCGTGAAAAAACAGACATGAAATGGTTAAAGAAGGTGAAATCAGCATGGATTGACTGATGCTGAAGTTAATCTCCCCATAAACATGTAAAATCTATCTCGCGTGTCCAGAGGACGATCATCTGTCCACATCCACACAAGCTTGAGCGCTGAAGCCACTCTGATCCAGGTTCAGGGTTCGGCTGACTGAAGTGCCGTCATCCTCAGAGGAAACTATGAAAAATTCAAACCTACTTTCCACTGGATTGTTGTGTTCGTTCCTCCTGCTGGGAACGAGAGTCTGTAATCAACGGGATTGGAGATAAAACATCGCTGGCATCGCCAAACGCTCCACGGAGGGGAGGAACTGGGGCACTCAAGTTGCCATCAGAGATGCAAATCAGCCAGTAAGGACCTCTGCACCCTGTGAAGAAGAAAGAGCTTTCTGCTCCATCTTTTAAGAGAACAAGATAAATAATCCATCGCTGACAGAGCTGAGACTCCGCCTCCTCATGTGTCAGAGCCTCTTCACTTTTTTTCATGTCCCGAAGCAGCCTGCACTCGTTTGGCCAGCGGCGCTGCTTTAAGGGCCGTTGACTTCATGATTATATTTGTTTAATCTCTTTAATGCAGCCTTTCTCAACTGAGGTATTGCGGCACACTGGGGTGTCGTCTGGCTGCTTCAGGGGTGTCGTCAAAAAAATGACCTATTCTGACATTTCATATACAGTGGTACCTCTACTTATGAAATTTTCAGGTTATGAAACGCCTCAAAGAGAAAATATTGCCTCTAGTTACGAAATAAATTTCAGGATACAAAAGGCATAAATCCAGTAGCGCTGCTACTCACAGCTCCCAGAGTTTACTGAACGTAAACATAGCCGTCGGCTCTGTATCTCGGTTTGAAAGCGGTGCGTCCGAGCTGCTCTGCCATTGGCTATCGCTTAGCATCTTCCTGGCATCCCATTGGCTAGGAGGGCCCCTTGTCTGTATGAGCGTAACCTAGCAACCCAGGTAAACAAACAATTTTTACCACCACCAAGGAGGTTATGTTTTTGCTGGCGTTTATCTGTCTGTCTGTGTTCAAGATAACTCTAAAAGTTATGGACGGATTTTGATGAAATTTTCAGGAGTTGTCAGAAATGTGAAAAGGAAGAACTGATTTTATTTTGGTTGTGATCCGGAAGAAATCCTGGATTCTGGATCACTTTCAAATTTTCAATAATTATTGCATTTAGTGGAGGTCTGCGTTCTCTGAGTGCTTTTCTAGTTCTAACATGTATTTCTTACAGGTTTTTATGTCATTTCATGTATTATTTATAATTTATAAAAAAAAATAATGTTTGAATTTTGGGGGGCTTGGAACGGATTAGGGCATGTAGATGGAAAACACATCTCTGCTTAAGAAATTTTCAGGTTACAAAACTACTTCCAGAACCAATTAATTTTGTAAGTAGAGGTACCACTGTATAAAATATATGAATGCATACATAAATACATACTTTTTGCCTATGAATAAATAAGATACATAATTGGACATGAAATGAATAATAAAAATATGTCTCACATGCCCATTTCTTAATGTTAACAACGTTAGTACGGGGTCAGCGTAAGGTCAACGTGACTGCCCAGTTAGCTTACGTCGTAATATCATTTAACTGCTGGAATTTTATTTCACAGATAGCAAAGAGAACTTTTTAGCAGCATCATGGATGGTTTTCTAAAAAGAAAAGCCCCACAGGAACGGAACATCACAGAGGAGCCGACTTCTTCATCAAGCCTTCATCCACCAGCTCTGAATCTGCTCCATAGGTACCAAAGCTAGCTGCTAGCAATAAGGCTAAAAAGAGCCAATACAAGGATGATGGATGGAAGCAAGCACATCACGGATGAAAAGAAGCTTTCCTGCTGAGGCCTACTCTGGTGCAGTTATCCTGTTCAGCTTATTTAAACTAAATAAACGGGACGTATGCATTTACAGTTGGAGCGATGCAGTGTGGCTTTGGATTATATTTTACTCTGGGGTGTCGTGAGATTTTATTCACTTTTGAAAGGTGTCGTGACTAAAAAAAGGTTGAGAAAGGCTGCTTTAATGAGCGTGTCAGGAGCATCAGCAGATGTGTTGAGCGGACGCAGCAGACGTCCTCTGGGACTGATGCAGTCGGAGCCTCTCTGGATGGTCTTGGAGCTGTTCAGACCTCCAGCCTCCTCTACCTGCTGCTTCCCACCAGCGCTGCTGAGAAATGATGGAAAAGCGTCCTGCTGCTTGAACCTCCACAGTTGTCTCATTTTCATCCCATCTTCAGCGGCCAGTTTTCCCACCTGCTGTAGTGCGAGAAAACACCTCTCAGACTCCTGGATGCTTCTGATTTGCAGCAGAGATTTCCATGTTTTTTGATAGCAGCTCACCTCCTGTTGCTAGTTTGAATTTCTGCAGGGAACTCCAGCAACACTTGGACAGATTTGAGGTAAACGCAACGCATTTCAGTCTGCAGGAGTCAAGACGCCCAACAAACCAGCGCCGGAAGTAAGACATGAGGGTCCCAATCTTCTGCCAGATCTGCTAAAGCCGCTATTAAGGGATAGCAGGTAGCCGGAGGGGCGTTCCTCCGCAAAGAACGCAATCTTTGACCTAGCTAAACCTGCTATTTCACCTGCGCTATCCGCTACATTATCCATTGGAGTGGTTACGGCGTTCCACCTGTTAAACCAATCAGAGTGTCAGCAGCCATTGCCTTTAAGAGCAGGTTGCGCTACCCGCTAATCTCTATGGAGCGTCTTTTCATCCACATCCAGAAGTTCCAGATAGTTGCTGTCCTCCCAGTAAACACGCTCTGGTCGTCTATGGTTTAACTGGCAATCAAGCCGTCTCTGCTATTTTCCCAGGGGTTCAACTGAGGCCAGATCACATACATTGATGCCATTTGGACGTATGACTCGGGGGTCTGACCACCCGCTACCCGCAATTGCAAGGTGGCAAGATACCAAGTTTGAGGAAAGGGTAAAAGACACAACCATTGCCACGCCTACAAAGTGAGTAGGAGAGTCGGCATACCGGGTAGCAGCTTTAGGGAGAGGAAGATTGCTGTAGTGGTTAGCGGAGGTTCCTAAACCCACAATTTGCTGGTAGCGGCTAGTGGGAGGTGTACGATCGGGGCAGAGATGTAGAAAGATGAAAAGACATGAAGAACCTAAAGCTTTTGAGGTGAGCGGACGAAAACAGGCCTTCGGGCCAATCGTTGTCCTGCATGAGGACAGTGTGAGGTTCAGGAAAGATCCTCGAGTCCCCCTCGAGTCCCCTTGAGTCCCCCCGAGTTTCCCCGAGTCCTCCTTGAGTCCCTCAGAGTCCGTAAATTCCCCCAGAGTCCCCCGAGTCCTCCCCGAGTCCCCCCTGAGTCCCTCCAAGTCCCTCGAATCCCCCTGAGTCCCCCCGAGTCCTCCCCGAGTCCCCCCTGAGTCCCTCCAAGTTCTCCGAATCCCCCTGAGTCCCTCCGAGTCTCCTCGAGTCCCCCCGAGACATCCCGAGTCCTCCTCGAGTCCCCCCCAGGTTCCCCTGAGTCCCCCCCAAGACCCGCCGAGTCCCCTTGAGTCCCCCTCGAGTCCCCCCGAGTCCTCCTCAAGTCCCCCAAAGTCCCACCGAATCCCCCCGAATCCCTCCGAGTCCCTCCGAGTCCCCCTGAGTCCCCCTCGAGTCCCCCCCCAGGTCCCCTCAAGTCTCCCTGAGTCCCCCCAAGTCCCCTTGAGTCCCCCCCAAGACCCCCTGAGTCCCCCCGAGTCCCCCAAGTCTCCCCGAGTCCCCCCGAGTCGACCTCGAGTCCCCTTGACTCCCCCTGAGTTTCCCCGAGTCCTCCTTGAGTCCCCCTGAGTCCCCCCAAGACCCCCTGAGTCCACCCGAGTCTCCCTGAGTCCCCGCGAGTCCTCGAGTCCCCGCGAGTCCCCCCGATTTTCCCCAAGTCCCCACGAGTCTTCCCAAGTCCTCCCCGAGTCTTCCCAAATCCCTCCGAGCTGATTTCTGACAGCCACCAACCAGACAGTTCTGAAAAAACTAAAATAAAGATTAGTGAACAATAGAAAGTCGAAGTGGGACACATCTGTCGTATCTGAGTGTTTTGTTTTGATGACCTTGTTTTGAAATAATCAGCGATGTTTTAATCATTTCAGCGTTTATTTTCTCAGCTCTCTAACGAGCGAAGGCAGACGCTCGGCCTCCTTTAATCAGCTGAACAACCTGAACAGAGACTGAAAACGGTGAAAGCAAAGCTGCTGAAGTCTTAATTGAACTGCAGAAACGGGGACAAAAGGGATTCTGATCAATTATAAATGTTCAGATTCATTAAAAGTCTTCATTCTCCTTCTGTGACACACTTCCTCTTTTCACCGTCACGTTTCCTCTGGAACCTTTTCAGTCGAGCGTTAGAGTCTAATCCCGTGTTTTAGCTGTTAGTTTTCTCTAGTTGAATAAATTGTGATTCAGCCACTAAACTGCGGTGAAAAGGACTAAAAATGACTCTGAGTGAACCGTGGAGCCGCCGGTCACAAGTGGGAGTTAAATGAAAGCCAACTGCAGGAAACTACTTCAAAATAGACCTTTTTATTTATTCATTTATTATTTTTTTTAATGAAGTGTATGATGCAGCTGCGAGGCGCCGTAACAGAATGAAGATGAAGCTCTTTTTTTTCTGTAAATCCAGGAAAAGGAAAGATGTGGCTGTCAGGACGATGTCGAATCAAACCAATTAGTAGTAAAACATCCTGACTGGATGCAACCAATTAAACGCCAGGCTTTTATAATCCTCTACTCTTCTGCTTTCTTTCATCTTGATTGACAGTCGGACAGAGCTGCTCCCATCAGACACAAACGTCTGAAATACGACGCCTCGCCAGGTTTTGACTATTAGACGTTAATGGACGTGTGAAGCCGCCACTGAATCCATTTAGTCCTGATTATGGACTCTTTGAAGGATTTGAATTAACTGGTTTATGCCTGGTTTCCCTGGCAACCCCTGAAGGTTTGATAGAAACGCTGTTAAACAAAGAGTTACAACTTTTTATTTGCTTAAAAAAAAGAAAAATTATTTGACTGCTGAATGTTCTGGGTCTTTGAATCAATGTGTTGACAAGTTCGTTTTTCAGATCGAATGGAGGAAAGATGAGAAACCATGAACCAGAAACATCTCCAGCTTTGCTCCTCCTCTGGTTCTGACAGCTTCAGTTCTCTAAAGCTCCAACGTCACTGATGGGAAACTCTGATCCTGCAGATCTGCAGCTGACAGATCAGCTCTGATGGAGTCACATCTTCACGTCAGATCTGTTCTGCCGGGTATTTATTCGTCCTTCGTGGAGACCTCGTCCTCCTGAACCCGACTCCATCATCAGTAAACCCTGATGGGACGACGTCCACCTTCATGTCCCTGAAGCTTTAATGATGAGCAGCTTCATCCAAACACCAACACCTCCTCCTCCTCAGGACTGAAACAAACCACTGATGGAGCTAAAACTGGAGAGAAACAGCTGCAGACGGGAACAGACGAGTCAGAGTTAGTGTTCAAGTTAGGAGAGGAGGAGAGGAGGAGTTGAAGAGGTGGAGGGGTGGAAGAGGAGTAGAGGAGGAGATCAGAGGGAGATAGCAGAGAGAGGAGAGAGGCAGAGAGGAGCAGAAGAGGAGAGAGAGGAGAGAGGAGAGAGAGAGAGAGGAGAGAGGAGGAGGAGGAAGAGCAGAAGAGGAGGTCAGAGGAGAGGAGGAGGAGAGGAAGAGGAGGTCAGAGGAGCAGGAGTAGTAGGGGAGAGGTGGAGGATTGGAGGAGGAGATCAGAGGAGGAGGAGTAAATTAGGAGGTCAGAGGAGGGGTGGAGGAAGAGTAGAGGAGGAGTAGTAGAGGAGGAGTAGAAGAGGATGAGGAGTAGGGGAGGAGATCAGAGGAGAGGTGGAATAGGAGTAGAGGAGGAGTAGAGGAGGTCAGAGGAGGGGTGGAGGAGGAGTAGAGGAGGAGTAGAAGAGGATGAGGAGTAGAGGAGTAGATCAGAGGAGGAGTAGAAGAGGAGAAGGTCAGAGAAGGATTTGAAGGAGAGTTTAGTGGAGTGGAGGAGGAGGAGGTCAGATGAAGAGTAGAAGAGGAGGAGGAGTAGATGAGGTCAGAGGAGGAGTGGAAGAAGAGTTTAGAGGAGGAGTGGAAGAAGAGTTCAGAGGAGGAGTGGAGGTGGAGATCAGAGGAGGAGTAGAAAAAGAGTTCAGAGGAGGAGTCGAGGAGGAGGTCAGAGGAGGAGTAGAAGAAGAGTTCAGAGGAGGAGTGGAAGAAGAGTTCAGAGGAGGAGTGGAGGTGGAGATCAGAGGAGGAGTAGAAAAAGAGTTCAGAGGAGGAGTCGAGGAGGAGGTCAGAGGAGGAGTAGAAGAAGAGTTCAGAGGAGGAGTCGAGGAGGAGGTCAGAGGAGGAGTAGAAGAAGAGTTCAGAGGAGGAGTAGAGGAGGAGTCGAGGAGGAGGTCAGAGGAGGAGTAGAAGAAGAGTTCAGAGGAGGAGTGGAGGAGGAAATCAGAGGAGGAGTAGAAGAAGAGTACAGAGGAGGAGTAGAGGAGGAAGTCAGAGGAGCAGTGCAGCTCCTGCAGCTTGGAGCTGCACTGCAGACGTTCAGATTTTCCCTCCTGGTTTCTCCACATAAACAGTTTCTCTGAAACCTTCTCAGCTACCAACGATGATCTGATCTGATCCAGATCCAGATCTGACCCTGATCAGATCCAGATCTGGAACTGATCAGATCCAGATCTGACCCTGATCAGATCCAGATCTGGATCAGATCAGTTCCAGATCTGGATCAGATCCAGGGTCAGATCTGGATCAGATCAGATCCAGATCTGACCCTGGATCTGATCAGAGTTGTCTCTCAGAGCAGCTGACGGTGGAGGGAAACACATGTCCAAGTCCAGGGACTCTGACCTCCTGCCTCTGACCTCTGACCCCTGAACCCGTCTGTCTAGGACTAAAGAAAGCAGCACATTGTCCTCATATCAACTTATTTTGACTGGGCAGCAATGATCATCTGCTGACAGGAGCAGCACATTTCAACTGACACATTTTCAGAAGGAAAAGAGCAGCTTTGAAACTAAAAGTCATTTCACTTTTCCGTCAGTTTCTGACTGGAGAAGCTCCTTCACCTGCAGCTGTTGAACCCAATCAAGCAAAACCGTCTTCTTCTGTGGTTTTAACCCATCAATGTCACAGTTTCCTGCGTCGGTCCCTGAAGTCTTGAGCTCTGCTGATGGTTGTTACTCAACATAAACGTGTCGGCTTAGAAAAACCCTGAAGATGCTCATCAGAGGAGGTTTTTAAATCCATGACAGCTCAGCTGTAAATGTGTCACTGGAGGAGAAGCTGAGCAGCTTCAGCCTCTGATCCTTCAGTTCTCTTCCCGTCCTCCATCACAAACATACACTGTAAAAAAAAAATGTAATATAACAGAATTTAACTGTCTATTTTACAGATTTTTTTCTTTTTTTTCAAAATATCATTTAATTTACAAAAATAGACTGTGATTTTACATGTCAAATGTAAAATAACATTAATCACTGTAACTGTGAAAACACACAATATTTCTGTTCTTTTACAAAAAAAAAACATTAGAAATACATATATTTATTGTTAAAATACATTCAAAATCGTAATTTCACAAATATTTGTCTGTTATTTTATGGAATAAACTTTAAAATTCAACTTCAAAACTCTAAAAAAAAAAAAAAAGTAAAAAATAATTTAAAATTTCTTAGGAATTAATAGTAAAAATTTGTCATTTTACTATAATTTCTTTTGTTAATTGACTAATATTTTCATTGAAAATAACTACAATTACTCTCATTTCTAGATGGTAACATTTATTAACATTATATTAATAAATGATTATTAATTATATTTATTTTGAAAGGACATCTAAAGAGACATAGGGAAAGGGGAAAGCTTGAGAGGGTGAATAATAAAGAGTTGGACTTGAACTTAGGGCTGCTGCCTCTGCTTATGGAGCATCAGTTCTACCAAGTGAGCTGCAATTTAATGCCTTCAGTAAAGCATTTCTCTGATAGATATGCTGCTAGTGATCTGGCAGATCCTTTTGGGTCGTTTCCCAGCATCCTTTGCAGCTCTGGTTGTTTAGGTGCTTATCTGTGTTTATTTGTTAGCTATTTGATTTAATGCTGCCATGTAAAGTCTGTTGCTGGTTTGACCCCCTGTTGATTCATACCCCTTACATTTAACATGTTAATTTGTGTCTCCCTGAGTTAAGTCTGTCTGTGTTCGAATAAGTACCCGGGAGTTTGTTTAATAAAGTGTTTAAAACAAAACTTGTGCTGTGCAAAAACAGGAAGTTGACAAAATACTCCTTTAGCTAGTGCCATGGCTGTCAGGTGTTGCAGACCAGGATCCACTACAGTACAAAGGCTACAGTCCTTAAAATTGTAGCAATTATAAACCCAATATCTAGTTTTTTAACAGTTTTATGACATGTTTTGTAAGATGAATTACATTATTTTTGTGTCATATACTGTTATATTACATCAAACACAAATTATTATACAACTTCTTTAGATAAAAAAATGTCATTGAAACCAATTAATAACAGCACATTTCTGTAAATTTAAGCTTTATTATTTGTAATTCAGCATTTACTTACCATATTTCTAGGTAATTTAATTGTTTTAAAATGTGAAAATGTTTCTAATTAAATGTTAAAAACAACCTGAAAATAAGGCAAAATCTTGTTAAAATTACAACTACAAACTGTATTTTAATTATAAAAAAAAGTAATTTTCTGTTATTTCACTGTATTTTTCCAGCTGCCGGAAAATTAACTTTTTTTTTTTTACGATATTTTTTTTTACAGTGTACAACACATTCATGAAAACGATCTCACTCACTCTTTTCTTCTTCTTTTTCCGTTAGAGAGTCCACTGACCTTTGCAGCTCACCTGGACAACGCGGTGGAGATGATCAAGGTGTTGAAGAACGGAGGAGCTCATCTGGACTTCAGGGCCAAAGACGGCATGACGTCCCTCCACAAGGCTGCCAGGTCCAAGAACCAGGTCACGCTCATGGTGAGGCCACTCCCTTCGCCCATTCCTCCCGTTTTTAACTTCAGATTTGTTCATTTACGTGTTGATTCTCATGAATCAAGAAGAACAGAAGAAGTTTATTTACCTAACCGAGCCTAACGAACCTCCCCCAGACGCTGCTGGAGCTGGGCGCCTCTCCGGACTACAAAGACAGCCGAGGTCTGACTCCCCTGTACCACAGCGTGGTGGTGGGAGGAGACCCTGGCTGCTGCGAGCTCCTGCTCAACCACCACGCCTCCGTCTGCTGCCAGGATGAGAACGGCTGGCACGAAGTTCATCAGGTGGGCAGTTTACGTTTCCTCTTCCTGTTGGATGTTTGGACGTCCGTTGAGCTGCAGGTGACAGCTGCTACCTGTCAGACATTTAAAGAGCAGCCACGAGCCCCGAGCATCCATCCTCATCGCTAACCTCCATTCCTTCCTTTCCGAGTTCACACCTACACCTGTCCAGATGTTCCTCCGCCTGCTCTCACAGTAGAAGCCAAACCAATGCTTGTTTTAACTTTTTTTTTTAATGCAGGTCTTCTCCAGGTTTTTGAGGTTCTGTGAACCAGCGAATTGATTATTTATAAGAATAACGATGATAAACAAAAGAAAAAGCAGCCTGTTCATGCTGGAGAAGCTCTTCTCAATGATCCCTAATCAATTTAACGGCATAAGAACATTTATTCTTTACCTCCAGTTTAGTCACATTACTCTGCTATGTAATAACTTCTTCATTACTGAAAATAAATCCTCTAAAAGTGCTGATTTCCCCAAATGAACTGCATGACATCACTTATATAACATAATGTATATAATATAATATTATAGGGATGCATGATAACCCTTTTTTAAAACCGATACTGATAACTGATAACACACACATATACCTAAGATCATTACATTAATACTATGAACAAAACCAAAAACAGTTTTGACTCTTTAAATGAACAGATATTTATTTTTTACTATGAAAAAGTATTGGCAAGCCTCTCAAACATTTTCATAAAGCTAAACCTATTTGATATCTGACATCAACTTAAATAAGGTTCATTACTGACTGATATAATAAATAAAGGCTCCTTGAACTGATGGAAATACATGCATCAGAATTACAAACTGAAAAAAAAATGCATTCCTCAATAATAATAAAAAAAATAATGCACAGGTCATAATGTACCAACACAAGTTATACTTGTCTGTGTAAAAAAACTGAAAAAGTGCACTCCATAGTAACAAAGAAATTATGTTTAAAGGATTTTGGCTTGTGGTTCCATTCAAATGAATGACTTTAATTAAAGTAAATGAGGTTCAGTAGTTTTGGGGTTTTTTTTAATCTCATGGAAGCTTTAGATGAGAGATGATGGCGAGGAGAGCGGAGACGAGACTTGCTGCTGGTTTGCCCATGTTAGCTCATGTTAGCTCACATTAGCGCGATTTCAAAACTCCATGGAAGCGACGGTTATGTTTTAGGTGGCTGATCAGGTTTGACGTATTAAAGCTTGTGCTATTTTTCCCCTACTTCGCTTGGAGCATTTGTCACAAATAACCAGTGAACTATCTTCCTCTGAAACTTTAACGAAGTTCTACACCATCGCCGCCATTTTTTTTTCAGCGCACTGTTCCACAATGCTCCATTCAAGGTTTAACATGAATTCCTCCGTTCCCTCGTTTGCTCTTTGTTCTTTCGGCCTTATCTATTTTTAATATTTTTTATGTGTAAAAAAAAAATTACTGGGAATATCAATTCAAGTCAGCAACTACCAAAATGATGACCGAGTTAACAAGTTGTTTTCTGGCATGAGGGGGTATTCTTGATTTCTCTTACTGAGAAATTGTTTTTCTGATTATGCCGACGTCACTAGAACATAACATTCACTGCCGGTCATTCAAGGCTCAGAGGGAGCGAGGCACTGCCATGTAAAAAAAAAAAAAAAAAACATAATATATATATATATATATATATATATATATATATATATATATATATATATATATATATATATATATATATATATATATATATATATTATCAGGGCTATTCGTTATGATATCGGACTTATCGGAATGACGTCATAATTTCCTGTTATCGGCCTGATAGTTATCGTGCATCTCTAGTTATCGGGGCGGCTGTGGCTCAGGTGGTAGAGAGGGTTGTCCGGTAACCGGAAAGTTGCCGGTTCAATTCCCATGCTCCCCTGGCTACATGTCGAAGTATCCCTGAGCAAGATACTGAACCCCAAGTTGCTCCTGGTGAGCATGTGGTACCCTGCGTGGTAGCCTCGGCCATCAGTGTGTGAATGTGTGCGTGAATGGGTGAATGTGAGGCCTATTGTAAAACCGCTTTGAGGGCACTTCGGTGCTGATAAAGCGGTATATAAGTGCAGTCCATTTACCATTTGCAGTCCATTATAATCAGTTTATTATACTGGAGCTGCAGGAACTGGAGGTTGTATCAAGCGCAACACTAAATTAATGTTCGAGCAGTTCTTGGTCTGGTGAGGGTTTGGAGACGCAGCCTGAGTCCCTCTGACACACGTGGACAGATACTTTCCAACCACCGCAACAAAACCACATCACACGAATAAATTCAGCGTGAACGCCCGTCTTCCATCTGAGCCTCGGTCTGTCAGCCCCGATGGATTCAGGGTTGAACATCAAACTCTCATCTCTCCATCTCTTCCTCACCGGGTTCAAACTGAGGGTATCAGCTGCTCCTCGCTGGCATGATCTCTGCAGAACACTGACATCCAGTGTCGTAGGCTTGTTACTGCACCGCCCCCCTGCATGGGGGGGGGGGGCTCCACAGGCTTCATTTAGTGTGTGTTTGTGCGTGCAGGCTTGCCGTCACGGCCACGTGCAGCATCTGGAGCATCTGCTGTTCTACGGAGCCGACATGAGCGCCCAGAATGCCTCAGGAAACGCCGCCCTGCACATCTGCGCGCTGTACAACCAGGTGAGCGGGAGAGGCGTGCTGGGTTTTGAACACAGATGTGTGTGTTTGCAGGTGTGATGGAGCGCCTCCGCGTTTGCCCCACTGACTGCTGGTAGTTTTAGATCCGTCGAGTGTAAAATAGACGGTGGCAGAAATGTGGAGCAACACTGTTCCGTCTCAGAGTGAATCACCGGCACGCTGGAAACTAAAACTGAGTAGATATAAACTATAGGGCTGGGCAGTGATTAAAATTTTTAATTGCGATTAATTGCATGATTTCCCTGATTAATCACGATTAATCACATTGTATACGGAAAATCAAATAATGAATTAGTGTAAAGGTCACTTTTATTTAAATGTTCTGCTGCCATATGAACTAAAGTGTCATAACATTTGTTGTTCAAACACTTTTAACATCAGCACTTGTCAGTAACACATATTTAGTGTAAATCTCATCTTAAAAATGTAAAATAAAATAAAGCTTATTGCCACTGCCACCCTGTTTTTTTTTATGAAAAAAAAAAAGTTACCAACAAAATTTAACAATCTAGAGGCCACAATCAGAACATTAAAACAGGTAATTTCTGAGGTAACAGCAGAAACTTTTAACGGGGAGTTCAATTTGTTAGTTGTTACAAATAACCTTGTTTCTGTTGAATCATCCGTCTGGGAGAACTTTAAAATGTAAATGTCCATGTTAAAGTTCTGTAACTTTACCAATCCGTGATTATCGGTGTATCATTTGTTTGTTTGTTTTATCCACTTTCAATTGTTAATCAAAAATTTAAGAAATTTAAAAGTGACTTTTTCCTTTTTTTTTCCTGTTTTTTTTTTTAATGTAACACACACACAAAAAAAAAGAAGCCTGTTTTTTTTATGTTTCAATTTTACCAAACAGGCCACGGGACTGAATTTGTTTTTAATATTTTATTGTCTGGTTTACGTGACCCAGAAATGGCTTTGTTTTATAATCAAGGAACAGACTTTCTGTTGTCATTACACATCTGCGCCACTAGATGAAGCCACACTGCAGTAACCAGCTAGAGAACAGCAGGACAGTGAACACATGGAGAAAATCTGATGGAACATGGAGGAATGACGTGATCGTCTTGAACAAAGGGGTTTAAAGGTTTTTTTTAAGACAGAATTGTTAATATTTCTACCTGAGTTGCTACCTGAACTGTAAAGTTCACTGATATTTACCGTTCTCCATGTCTGTTTTAGCTTTTCCGCGTGTTTGACGCCAATTATCTTCCAGTTCTGCAGCAGCCAGTAACAGACTTTTCACAATAAAAGCATGTGAGCAACATGCGTTAACGCGCAATAAAATAAATGTCGGCGTTAATAAATTGAATGCGTTAACGCGATAATAATGCGTTAACTTGCCCAGCCCTAATATAAACATCAACTGTCACTGCCTGCACTCACAAGAGCATCTTGATGTTGGAAAAAGTTTTCACATCAGTCAAACAGCATGTTAAGGGACTTTATGTTTTCCTGTGATGAGCAGATGGTTTCAGACTCATAGGACCTCCTCAGAAATTTAGCAGTATTCTCCAAATCTGCAGACAGATCTGTTTTCGTCGGTCCAGTCAGACGCAAAGAAACCTTCTGTCAGCTTCATCCCGAGGCGTCCTCAGCATCTCTGGACTCAGAGGCATCTGGGATGGACCAGTATGCTGCGGTCACACTAATCCATGGATTTATAACGGGGGTCTAACGGTAATATCTGGTCAGGTGTTGGAAGCCTCCAGTGCGACAGGAACTTGGAATTTCCCAGAATAAAAACAGAAGCTTTCAGATAATCCCGATATCGACCCTTCAAACGTTCATTTGGACTGTATGAGTCCACCTAACTTCAATAATCTTATCTTTAAACACAGCACTGCTGTTACTTTATAATGTATTTATGAGTTTGTAACAACAAGAGGTGTCTCGCATCAGGAACATGCGCTAGCTTTGTTTTATTCACGTGACCTTCAGGCCAAGGTTATTATCGTTAACGAGAACGAACGAAATAACTAAAACTAGAATTGAAAAAACATTTTCGTTAACTGAAATAAAATAAAAACGAGTTTTTTAAAAAACGACAACTAACTGAAACTGTATTATGTGTTTATAAAACGAACTAAAATTAACTAAAATAATATTTTTGAATAACATCCTTCGTTTTCGTGTTTGTAATTTTTTTTCCCTTATAAACGTTTGAAATCTATTAACTTCGCTCCGCCGTACAACAACAACCGCAAAAAAAAAAAAAAAAGGAATTAGCGATCAGCAGTGATGCTGCGGCAAAAGTTGGGAGAAAGCGGCTCAGTCCTATTTGGGATTTCTTTGACTATGACTGTGTTAATGATAAAAATAAGTGCATTGTTGTAGAAGCAGGTGATACAATGTGTGGAATACTTCTGAAGGAGAAAAAACCCACGAATCTGAAAGTCCATTTGAAAAGCTCGCACAAGAAGGCTAACCAAGACTACCTGGATAAGCTAGCCTAAGCTAGCCCCCTGGAAAGAAGGCTAACCAAGACTAGCTGGATAAGCTAGCCTAAGCTAGCCCCCTGGAAAGAGAAGCTACAGCTGCAGGCCAGTCAGCGTTGGGAAGGAACGGGAGAAAACAGCAACTATAATGGACTGTTTCCACGGAGACCAAATAGCTGCTGGTCAGTAAATACGCAGGAACACCACAAGCGGGAAGACGCATTGATAAATATGTTTATTGAGACCAGAATGTAAACACAACTATGTGATTCGATAGCCTTCAAAAAGTTCAGTGCTTCACTCCAACCAAAATTACAACCCTAATTTACAAAATAAAACTAAAACTAACACTGAAACTAATAAAAACTAAACTAAAACTAAGTATTTCAAAACAAAAACGAATAAAAACTAGCAAAACTGCTCTAAAAACGAATTAAAACTAACTGAATTTGGAAAAACGAAACTAAAAACTAAATAAAAACTAAAACTAATGGAAAATCTAAAACTATTATAACCCTGCTTCAGGCGACGATCTTCAGAAAACATCAAATGTTCTTTTAATTTGCTGTCAAAGTTAACAACATGACTGTTTTGATCCCGTGTGTGATTTTTTTTTTTACCGTTGTGCTACATGAAATGAGCTGCTGTGTTTCAAATGATCCCGTATGGTTTTGAAAGTATCTGTCGTTGGAGAAGAAGAGGCACCACTTCTGGAGGAACCTGCCTCCGTAACCTCCCGCTGCAGGTCAGCTTTGGTCTCAGGGACCATTTACTCCGTCGCCCTCAAGCACAGATCCACAGCTTTTAATGAGAAGGAGCCCACTGGTGGGTCCCGATCAAAGCAGCCTTTGGTTCCACTTCAGAGACACGACCCCTGCCGCCACATTTCTCTTCCTGCCAATATAAAGCTGGACATCAACCACAGGGTTTCCAGAGAATATAATTCCACCTAGGTACCCCAGAGGATGCTGGGAGAGCCTGGATGGAAGGTAGCTTCATTTCAACGGCAAACCGCCGTCTAAACCGGCCACCGGCTCTGACTCGTGAGGCGTCTTCTGTCTGTTCATCTGTCCCCGTCTCCAGGTCGTCCGGGTGTTTCGTCCACCTCGTGCCATTTACCTGGTCAGTGTGTGAGCTGTCATGGTCACGTGACTCAAGGTGTGACCGTGACGACAGAACCGCCTGGAAACAGGAGTCGTTTCCATTTTTACCTTCGTCTCAGTTTTTAAACGTCTAAAGTAGATGAAGACACTTTGCTCTTCTGGGTCACCAAGCACAGTCAGGTCCAGAAGTTTCTGGATGTTTTAATAATTTTGTCTTAAGACAACAGCTCGATGGGTTTGGAATAAAACCGTTGAGATGTGATCAAAGTGGAGATTATCAGCCTTCATCTCAGAACTTTCACATAAATGTGGCGTTTACCATTTAGGAATTACAGCCTTTTTATATTTCAGGAGCCCAAAAGTATTTAGACAAATGTCGTAAAGGAAGTTACTTGGCCAGATGTGGTCCATTCATACACCACTTCATCAGAGGTCTGGAGCTGATATCTGGTCCCGAGTTGGCATTTGGGATCTTCTGACTGGAGTCCAAGGTGATCTCACCGCTAATGAAGGAAGCCACCATCACGCCGAACAACAGAACGCCATCAGGAGAGACGCCGAGAAGATGTGGCCAAACCACAGAAAGAGAGAAACCAGTGAGCATCTCAACAACATCAGCAGAGGTCCAGAAGCTCCTGGAGAAAGCAGATGTATCGTTGTTGAGGGTCTACAGGACGGTTGAGACCAGCGGTGATGCTCCAGAACAGGAGAGAGAGAAATGCTAGAAGACTGAAACTTCACAGAGCAGATGGACACTGATCCTGGACCTGCTGAGAAGGAAACTCAAGACTGTTTGATGGCAAAGAAACTGAATGTTCTTCAACCACCTCAAAACAACGCAGCTTGATTTTCGGTTGGTGAAGACTAGGGATGGGAATTGATCAATTTTTTCGATTCCGATTCCATTATCGATACTGTTTAACGATTCGATTCTTTATCGATTCTCTTATCGATTCTAATTTGGGCAAAAAGGAGAACTAACAGTTTTATTGGCATCAATTTTTTTTTTTTACTGAGAAGTCACGACCTTACAAACTCAACAGCGAGGTCAAAAGAGGCCCAAAGCCTGGATAACGTGTTAATTGTTGTAATATGTAACTGTGCAAATACACAAGAATGTGTAACATTTTACTAACAGATTTTTCCTAATAGGAATGAAAAAATCTCCCTTTTAAAAGGATATATGAGCTCACTAAGCACTCAAAAATAATAATAAAGAAATATAAATACTATCAAATACAACAGAACAGTGCATAGAACAAATCTGCAAATACGATGAAGAATTAACAATTCTTTAGCAGAAAAATAATCATGTCTTCCAGCCTCTGAACCAGCCAGACTCTCTCTCTCATCACGGTCATCTTCTAAATGTAATGCAGAAGTCATTCGTTTAATAACATAGCGTTAATGTTATAGCGTGTTTTACAAAGAAGCGCATAGGCAGTGGGATAGCTACTTACCAGAGTTACCAGAGGTGATCTTAGCTTGGCTACTGCTGCTGGGTTGAGATCCATCAGTCCGAAGCGTCAAAAACACGACACCCATTATCACATGTTGTGTGTTCAAATGTTTCTGCATGTTAGCCGTGTTCCCTCCCGACGCTGTTATCTCCACTTTACAATGACTGCTAGTTGCCTTGTTGCCATCTTTCTTTGGTGAAGTGAAGCCAAACTTTGGAGCGTTTGAACCTGGTGGGCGCCATTGTTGTTTACAACTGCAATACGCGTGCTAAACCGACGTAACTTAATCACGTAAGTGCTTTCTGGAATTGACTGTGCGTAACTTGCGTAAATGACGTGAGATTCGTGCTGGTTGGAATTGATAAGAGAATCGCTGGATAAACTCCATTCCTCCATGTTCCATCAGATCTGCTCCATGTGTTCACTGTCCTGCTGTTCTCTAGCTGGTTACTGCAGTGCAGCTCCATCTAGTGGCACAGATGTGTAATGACAACAGAAAGTCCAGTCCTTCATTATAAAACAAATTCAGTTCTGCGGCCCGTTTTTTGATTTTGTATTTAAAATTAAAATATTAAAAAAAAAAAAAAAACAGTCATTTTTTTTCCGTTTTTTTATGTTAGATTAAAAAACAAAAAAAACGCAATAAAATGTCACTTTTTAATTTTTTAAATTTTTGATTGACAATTGAAAATGGAAAGAATGAATGATACACGTATTGATAAAGTTACTGATAAAGTTCCCTCCAGACTGGTATCCAAGCTGTACGAGCTGGGCCTGTACTCCTCCTCGTGCAGGTGGGTCTACAGCTTCCTGACCAGCAGACCACAAGTGGTTCGGCTGGGACACCACACCTCATCCCCCCTCACCCTCAACACCGGAACCCCTCAGGGCTGTGTGCTCAGCCCTCTGCGGTACTCCTTGTACACACATGACTGTGTAGCCACTTCAGACTCCACCGTCCTCATAAAGTTTGCTGACGACACCGCTGTTGTGGGTCTGATCTCCCACGACAACGAGTCAGCCTACAGGAGTGAGGTCTCACACCTGGAGGACTGGTGCAGGGAGAACCACCTCCTGCTGAACGTCAACAAGACGAAGGAGCTGATTGTGGACTACAGCAGGAAGCAGCAGAGGGACCCCCTCCCCCTTGTCATCTGTGGTTCTGAGGTGGAAAGAGTGGACACCTTTAAATACCTCGGGGTGACCATCTCGCAGGACCTGTGCTGGACTCAACACATCACCACAACGGTGAAGAAGGCCAGACAGCGTCTGTTCCTCCTCAGAAGACTGAGGGACTTCAGGCTCCCCCTCAAGGTGCTCAAGAACTTTTACACCTGCACCATCGAGAGCATCCTGTGTGGGAGCATCACCACATGGATGGGGAGCTGCACCAAACAGGACTTCTTGGCCCTGAAGAGGGTGGTCCGTTCAGCAGAGCGGACCATCAGAACCACCCTCCCAAACCTGCAGGACATTTATACTAAACGCTGCAGGACCAGGGCCCTGAAGATCCTCAACCAGCCCAGCCACCCCGGACACTATCTTTTTTCCCCTCTGCCATCAGGCCGGCGTCTCCGCTGCCTGAGAACCAGGACTGAGCGGATGAGGAAGAGCTTCTTCCCTCAGGCCATCCGCCTGCTTAACTGTGACCACTACTCACATTAAGCATAATATTGAACAGTTACTCTGCTCTGTTTTATTTGGACTTCATAGTTTTTCTCATCTCCTGCACTGTGTGTTTATTTATTATTTATTACTTATTTAAACTTAATTCTTTTTTTTCCCTGTTTCTTCTTAGAAGAAAGCGTTTGCCCTGTGGGTACAATAACAAATTTTACTGCGCAATGTACAAAGTATAATTGTGTATGTAACAAATAAAGATCTTGAATCTTGAATCTTGAACTTTAACATGGACATTTTCATTTTAAAGTTCTCCCAGACGGAGGATTCAACAGAACCAAGGTTATTTGTAACAACTGACAAGTTGAACTCCCCGTTAAAAGTTTCTGCTGTTACCTCAGAAATTACCTGTTTTAATGTTCTGATTGTGCTGATCAGGGCCGTCGCAAGGGGGGGGCGGGGCCCAGGGCAGACTTGAGATGCGAGGCCCTTTTCAGGATAACCTATTGACCTATTGGTCAAGTGTGAGGCCTGTCATAGGTACGTCACAGCGCAGGGCCCTGGGCGACCGCCCCCTTCGCCCCCCCCTTGCGACGGCCCTGGTGCTGAGACACAATCATTTTATTGGATTTTGTTTGTAGACTTTTTTTTATTTTTTATTTTAAAAAAATGCCAGGGCATTACATTAATGCCCTGGCAGTGGCAATAAGCTTTATTTCATTTTACATTTTCTAAGATGAGATTTACACTACAGTGATCTCTCGCCACTTCGCGGTTTGAGAACTGTGGTTTTAGTGCTTCGCAGATTTTTTTCAGAAATATATTATAATTTTAAAAAATCAATAAATAATTGCTGAAATTCTGCGAAAATCCACCCCACAGCAGACGAGAGGCCACAGCTGCCAGCGAAACATCAAATGATGACTCACAGCCTCCTGTAAGCAACAGGAGAAATGCAGACAGCCCAGAACTCTAGAATCTGAGCTCTGATTGGCCGAGACACATTTACTACAGTTCACAGACCAGAGGCTGTGAGGGAGACTTGTCCCTGCGGCGCTGGACGCTGGACGCTCCGGTTTGTGCCCGGTGTGTGGTGGTTTGGCGGTCGGGTGTCGACGTGCTGTCTGCTGGTGTGGACCGGTCCTCTTGTGGCTGGTGGAGGCGTGCTGCCGCGGACATGGACGGTGTCGCTGGGGGCCGGTTTGGGGAGGCTGAGTGGTCCTGGGCCGCTGGATTCGGGCTGCGGTGTCGGCTGGGCCAGGGCCCCCGGCGTGGCCGACGGGTGGCTGCTGCCTCTGTCCAGCGGTCTGTGCGCCAGGGTGAGTCGGACAGGACCGGGACATGAAAGGGAGCGCTGGACGCCGGCAGCTCCTCTAGTACACCAGACTGGACTGTACTGAAACCTGAATTTCCCCCTTGGAGGATCAATAAAGTATATTTGAATTTGAATTTGAATTTGAAACAGAAAGACCACAGTTGAGCCTTTGTCTTGTGTCACTGCAGTGTCTCGTTACTTTTTTGCGGTGTTTAAACATATTTTAAACACATTATTTAGGCTCGGGGGGCTCCTGTTCCAGTTCCCAGATTTTGATTGTCATGGGGGGGGGGGGGGGGGGGGGGGGGGGTTCCCCATTAACTGTGAAAACTAAGGGATCACTGTAAACATGTGTTACTGACAAGTGCTGATGTTAAAAGTGTTTGAACAACAAATGTTATGGCACTTTAGTTCATATGGCAGCAGAACATTAAAATAAAAGTGACCTTTACACTACTGTTGAATTCATTATTTGATTTTGCGTATACAATGCGATTAATCGCGATTAATCAGGGAAATAATGTGATTAATCGCGATTAAAAATTTTTATCGTTGCCCAGTCCTAGTAAAATTATCACGCCCGTGCAGGTCTCAAACAAACAGTCACTTCTCGTTGTACTGCAGATTACGGCAGCGTCTCAACTCTCAATAGCTTCATTGTGCGTCTAAAAAAGTATTTATGTCCCTGCGTGTGTGTGTGTGTGTGTGTGTGTGTGTGTGTGTGTGTGAACAGTGCATGCGTGGTTGAACACTTTGTGGGCGATGTTGTGCAGTAGATTCAAACCCCTCAGCTCTCTCCATCTCTTCTCTCTCTCTCTCTCTCTCTCTCTCTCTCTGCTCTGTTTTGTCTACCTCTCTCGCCCTCGCTCCCTCGCTCCCTTCGAGTGGAGCAACAGATGCACACTCCTCAGCGAGCGAGGCTCCGGTCCTGATGTAGGTAGATGCTCCGGCGCTCGCTCGGCCCCGCCGCCCACTTCCCGCTCCCGTCACTTCTTCCTGCTTTTCCGGGGGAAAACTCCGCTAATGTCCCTGGGAGAGACTCCCGCTCTCCCCCGATCAGAGCAGGAGAAGTAAAGCCAGGATTTCCCTCCAGCTTCGCTCTGTCATTTCTCCCTCTCTTCCCCAGGACAACTGTGCCAGGGTGCTGCTCGCGCGCGGAGCCGACAAGGAAGTGAAGAACTACAACAGCCAGACTCCCTTTCAGGTAACGTCCATTAAAAAAAAAAAAAAGAAAAAGAAAAGTATTTACGTAATAATTATAGATGGTTTATTTCAGATTTCCGCGAGGGGAAAACATTTATAGGAGCAGCACGTTTTCTTTGGCTCATTTGTTTCCATGGTAACGGTGTGAAAAAGAAAAAAAATGGCCAAGAGCTGGTTTCCAGTCAGAGATGTGAACGTCTTTGTGGCCAATGTTGGAAGTCTTGTAGTTGCAGCAACTGCAGAGGAAACATTTAAGATGCACGTTTGAGTTTGTCCAACTTCTTCTGGAGGACTTAATTAAAAAAAAAAATCAGCATTGGAGTCTTGCAGCTGTACAATCCCAGACTGGAAGCAGCAGTGGAATCAACCATCATCACTTTGATTCAGATGTTCTCATGATGCTGCAGAGAAGCACTGTAGTTGGTGTGTGTGTGCGTGCATGGCTGTATGAAGTGATAATACGTGCAGTACTTTTATGTTCAGTTTTATAGTTTTGCATGTATATGTATATATATATATATATATATATATATATATATATATATATATATATATATATATATATATATATATATATAT
Source organism: Hirundichthys speculiger (assembly GCA_018398805.1). Classification (NCBI taxonomy): domain Eukaryota; kingdom Metazoa; phylum Chordata; class Actinopteri; order Beloniformes; family Exocoetidae; genus Hirundichthys; species Hirundichthys speculiger. The sequence continues at coordinate 311,969 of JAGFBZ010000775.1, read as the reverse complement.
ATATATATATACAGTGATCCCTTGCCAATTCACGGTTTAAGTTCCACGGTTTTAGTTATTTGTGGATTTTTTATATAATATATATAATAAAATATATAATATAATTAAAAAAAAAAATTTAAATTGCGGAAACATCACAGGATGTTGTGCGCGTTCTCTCACAGCGAAGAAATGTTGTGAGCCAGCCTGGCCCCTTTAAGAAGGTAGCCTTATGGGTAATGATGTGGCCTTATGGGTAATGGAGTGTGTGTGTCATGGGACGGCAGAATGAAAACGGGGTTAGATGAAAAGTGTAGTGAGCATCAACAGCAGCCCAGTGTGTATAGATTTACATTCTCTGTTAACCGACAGGAGCCCAACAATACAACCTGTGTGATGTTACAAGTTCCTGCAGTGCCAGAATAAAGTGAAAACTGGACTTTTTCTTTTGTTGTTGTTAGCGTGTTTGCCGCTAATTACGAGCCAGCAGTTTCTTTACTGCGGTTCAGAGACCAGAGGCTGTGAAGGTAACAGAAAGACCACAGTTGAGCCTTTGTCTTGTTTCGCTGCAGTGCCTCGATACTTTTTTGTGGTTTTAAACATATTTTAAACACATTATTTAGGTTCGGGGGGCTCCGGCTCCAGTTCGCGGATTTAGATTTTTCGCTGGGGAGCGCCGGTTCTCATTAACCACGAAAAATAAGGGATCACTGTATAGACCTTTTGCAGTCACGCGACACGCACCTTGACGACAGAGCGCAGTCGCCATATTAGAGTGAAAACAACAAGCTATGGTTTAAGCGATCACATAGTCTTTGTGCAGGTTACGCAGAATATCATGACCAGTCATCTGATAGTGCTGTCAGACCATGTTCAAAGTCTGAATGGGTCGGAAAAGGAACGATACCGGGAGAAATTGCAGATTTCAGGCCTAGAACACGACCCATACCTACTGCCAGCTGCCCTGTTCTGCCCAGATAAAGAAACTCCCCGACCTCGAGTACCCGGACATTTATTATTATTTGATAAACAAGTCATCAGCGTACACCAAGGAAACTCTTAAGGCCTATAAAAGCCTGGAATCCTACAAATATTTTGTACTCCGACGCGCTTGCAAGCCCGACACAAGGAAAGAGCGGCGACCGGTGAGAACAAGTCGCATTTGTAACGAGCATTTTGTTGGAGGTGAGTATTTTCATCTCTTTCAACTGATTAACTGACTATTTATAACATTTGGATGGTCTTTAATTAAAAGATTTGTTATTTTGTAAATCATTCTGCATGATCGGCTGGGGACTGAGTGAGCGGTAATATGTGGAACAACAACCAACACATGCCTATGCCAAAGTGGCCTATTACCGCTCACTTAGTCCCCGGCCGATAATTTACTAACTATTTACAAAATAACATAAGCCTTTTAATTAAAGATCATCCAAATGTTATTAATAATCAGTTAATCAGTTGAAACAGATGAAAACACACACCTCCAACAAAATGCTCGTTACATATGCAACTTGTTCTCGCCGGTCGCCACTCTTTCCTCGTGTCAAACCCACAAGGGCGTCGAAGTACAGCAATCCACTTTTTTCCGGCCACTTCGCTCGGCATTCTACGTCAGCTGGAAATCTGTGGAACGATAATCCTGATCCCTTTCATCTGTAGTTTGTGCAGCCAACAGCTACACAGTTCAAAACCATGTTTTCGAACTGTGTGCTATCCACCTGAACGCGACAGGTAAGCTGCTCAGCTGAAGGGCTTTGTTTTCACTCCAACATGGCAGCGAGTTGTTGCGACTGCAGCGCGTGACGTCAGGTGCAAAAGGTCCATACGTACGGCGCGTTCATCCCAGGAGGAAACACCAGAAGCACTGAGAGCTGCCCGGCCGCCATGTTTGACTCATAACCTGCCTGAGTTACCACAGAGCCTCGTTCAGGCGGGCGCTCGTGACGGGCGGTCCCTCGGGGTCCTCGACCGTCCTCCACGTCCACTCCAGTGGAGCGTTTCATTAGCTGGAGCTCCTCATCACGGAGGTCACATCAGCGTCTGTCACAGTTCGAGCATTCGCTGCGACGCAAAGTTTGCAGCTGAGGCGGGAGTTGAACTTTTAACCCGCAGCTTTATTTCTCTCTGCAGGCTGCTCGGCTTGTGTTTGAACGGTGCCGGATCCACTCTGGAAAAGAAACGTTTTATGGCTGGTTGTATTCAGCGTCGTAGTCATCCATGTTCTCGTTATATTTGATGTGCAGTGTAATGACGGGCGAAAAAGCAATCCTGTTATTATTTTTATGCATGCAGCATGTTGAAAGTCCTGATTATATAAGCCAGCAGGTCACTGAGTCATCTGGAGCCAGAAACTGTAGCAGGTCCAGTCAGAACTGCGTCTTATCGAACCGCTCTGTGATGGTTTATCACAGGGGTATCAGACTCATTTCCACTGAGGGCCACATCAGCATCATGGTTGAAGGGCCAGATTGACAGCATGAATGTAACAAAATGCATAAATAAATAAAATTAAACTACACCTTATTATAAATGTTAAATAATGGTTTCTGTAGTTATTATGATATCAAGTTTCAAATATTTAAGTCATTATTATATTAAACTCAGGGTTTGTGGTTGTAAGAGTATCCACATTAGCTTGGTTTTCAGAAGCGGAAGCGGTTCCTTTGTTTTTCTTGCAGGCTAAATTTAGCATACTCAGCTCCGTGTTTGCTGTCAAAATGCCGACGTAGATTAAACTCTTTCACAACTGACACACATTACACAAAAGTTATACTTTTGTGCATCAATTTTCTTTTCTTTGACATGTTGGGGTTAGTTAGTTTTCTTAAATCCATCAGTTCTGAAAAATTATCTTCCTCATAGCTGCCGTTATCATTGTGGGTAACGATGAAATGCATGATGGGAGATGTAGTTTATTGTCAATATGCACTTTAAAGCAGTGTAAGCTTATTTTAAGTTTCAAAATATTGGTTTAAAATTGAAGCCAATAATGCCCAAGCTCTCGAGGGCCACATAAAATGACGTCACGGGCCACATTTGGCCCGCGGGCCTTGTGTTTGACACCTGTGGTTTATCAGCACCAAAAACAATGGAAACGACTTACAAAACTCCTGAAGCCAGTCAGTGAACGTTTTTTCTGCTGATGCAAATCGACTGTTTAGTCTTTGGTTATTGGCTTTGCTCATCCTTCCTCCTGACGAATCACTGCAGGCCGGCGTTTCCACGGCATTTCCACAGCGCTTCCACCTGGATCCAACAGAACGGGTCTTCTGTTTGTGTTTTCTGCACATAGCGGAGCAGCGAAAACCCTCCATCTGGTGTTTGGTCGCTGCTTCAGAGGTGCCAGATAAAACTGACAGACGGAGTTTCTTGTGATGCGTTTGGTCGCAGAACAACAGCTCCCTTTGAAACCGTGTCTGCACACCTCTGTTCACAGCAGCCTGCTCTAAGGGGCGCCGCTGCTCCGACTGGAGCGAGCCTTCGTTGAAACCGTCAAAGCTTCGTCCTGGATCCACTGTCAAACGCAGAACGTTGAGCGTTACGAAGACCGAGCGGAGATGAAGACGGGGCAGCAGGATAGTTCTGCTCCCATCTGTGATGTCATTTTATCCAAGGATCTGAGGAACTCAGTCGATGACATCATTTTGGGCCGATGCGGCCCGTAAAAACAAAGTGACAGAGTTGGATTTGCTTCACGAGCACATCGAAGGGATGTGACGCTCGCTCACTGAGCAGAGACGTTTCCAGGCAGCAAACCGGGTCTCGCTGGATGGTTTTTATGATGTGAAGAGGATGTGAATCACATGCAGTGACCTTCGTCTTCTTTCGGTTGTATTATGAAATAATTAGGGCTGGGCAAGTTATTAGTTATTATCGGGTTAAAGCATTAATTTATTAACGCCGACATTTATTTTATCGTGCGTTAACGCATGTTGCTCACTTGCTTTTGTTATGAAAAGTCTGTTACTGGCTGCTGCGGAACCGGAATAATTGGCAGGCAAAACTAAAACAGACATGGAGAACAGTAAAAACTCTGTGTACTTTACAGTTCAGGTAGCAACTCAGGTAACAATATTAACAATTCTGTCCAAAAAAATTAACTTTCAAACCCCTTTGTTCAAGACGATGCATCATTCCTCCATGTTCCATCAGATCTGCTCCATGTGTTCACTGTCCTGCTGTTCTCTAGCTGGTTACTGCAGTGCAGCTCCATCTAGTGGCACAGATGTGTAATGACAACAGAAAGTCTGTTCCTTGATTATAAAACAAAGCCATTTCTGGGTCACGTAAACCAGACAATAAAATATTAAAAACAAATTCAGTCCCGTGGCCTGTTTGCTAAAATTGAAATATAAAAAACAGGCTTTTCTGGGGTTTTTTTTTTTTTTTTTTTTGTTAGATTAAAAAACAGAAAAAAGTAACTTTTTAATTTTTTAAATTTTTGATTGACAATCGAAAATGAAAAAAAATGATACACAGATAATTACGGATTGGTAAAGTTACAGAACTTAACATGGACATTTTTATTTCAAAGTTCTCCCAGATGGAGGATTCAACAGAAACAAGGTTATTTGTAACAACTGACAAGTTGAACTCCCCGTTAAAAGTTTCTGCTGTTACCTCAGAAATTACCTGTTTTAATGTTCTGATTGTGCTGAGACACAATCATTTTGTTGGATTTTGTAGACTTTTTTTTATTTTTCATAAAAACAGGATGGCATTAATACCCTGGCAGTGGCAATAAGCTTTATTTTATTTTACATTTTTTAAGATTAGATTTACACTAAATATGTGTTACTGACAAGTGCTGATGTTAAAAGTGTTTGAACAACAAATGTTATGACACTTTAGTTCATATGGCAGCAGAACATTTAAATAAAAGTGACCTTTACACTAATTTTGAATTCATTATTTGATTTTTCACATACAATGCGATAAATCGTGATTAATCAGGAAAATCATGTGATTAATCGCGATTAAAAATTTTAATTGTTGCCCAGTCCTAGAAATAAAACTACAGGAGAACAATGATTTATGGGTATTTAACTGTCTTCTCACCACGTCTCCAGAACTGGACCTCCATCCGCTGGAGATCTTGAGACCCGTGAGCGAATCTCTGCGCAGAGAAGCTGCAAAACACTTCAAATGTTTTCAGGCTTCCAGAGAAAATCACAACTCAGGACGGTTGGTCACGACTTTAAAACAGCGCTCAGCGCTGAAGAGCCGCTCAACAGTTCGCTGGAGCATGCGAGAGAGAAACTTGACGCCCAGAACGGCCTGGTTGCAGGAGGCTCGGCGGCAGAACAACCAGCAGCCACTAGACACGTTGGACTCTCGCTTGTTGTCGAGTGGAAAAAAAAAAAAAAAATCACTCTCTTGTTCTTACTATCTTTATCGTTGTTGCACTCTCCACCTACACGCGAAGCCAGGAGCTGAATACAACAAGTTTATGCCTGTTTTTTTCTCTTTTTTTTTTTTACCAGTGGTCATATGGGAAATGCGGGAAAGTGAAGCAGATAAAGAAAAGAGGAACTGGTGCATCAAAAGCATGAAATCACATCACATTAAACGCTGTAAATGCTGCCAGAGAGACAGAAGAGCGCTAGAAAAATCAGATGAAGGTGTTGGATGATGAGTTCAGGTTCACAGCTGTTATAGAAAAGTGGCATTTGGGGTCAGCGAGACCTTATTATTTGAAAATGCTGTTTTATGTTTTGTGACTTCTCCTCTGGAATGTGAAATATTGTCACTCAGATGTTAATCTTATGATTTTGGGACACGTAGTCTGGATAAGTTATCTTAAGGTTCAGGTGTTTTGCTCACTGTCGTTTGCTGAACAACGGCTTGTCCAGTGTCTGTGAGTAACTGACCATCTCTGCTGTATACACTGGGGATTAAACCCATTAAACCCTCGTCCGTGGTCAAGCGTCTTGTTTAACTTGTTGTATAACTGCCTCATTAGACACTGATCTGATTACTGTTGAAATAAGATACTCAATTATTATATTTTCTACTACAACAGTGAGGCATCCAGATCAAGTCTTGGACTTCCTTAACTCTTAAGCCTCGTTTCCACTTTCTTCTGTTCCCTTGTGATGCCTATATGCCTATTTGTTCTTATGGGAATTGTCACAATCTGGGAATTGTCACAATCTCTGACATAGCTCCGGTGTCTTTGGAACTTTAGTTGCATTAAAAATGTTAAACTTTGTGCTTTTGGTTGCCAGATGTAGTTACCAAGCTCCACCAGAGCTACCGTGTCCACCCGTCTCTAGATAATCATCAGCCGAGCAGCTCAAGCACCGCAGCCGTGAACCAGACCCTTCAGGGTTGGCCTTGAGACTCAGGTGGCTCGTCCAGACCAGTCTGACCAGTAACCAGCTTAACCCAGGACGACCATCTCCACCTCTGGCCAGAGGAACACGCTTCAGTGCTTCTCCGTGGCTTCACACGGACTGAAAGACTGCAAACAGACCAGCAGGACTCAAAGGAGGCGGGACTGCAGAGACTGGACACGTCACTGTGAAGCTATGGACACTGAACTGCTGGCTAACATCTACAGTTACTTCTGATGATGATCATACAACATGATCATCAGCTCAAGTGGTTGCCAGGCTACAAACACAACGGCCATTCACACTCACGGAGATCTCTGGAGACTTCAGCAGCGCTGATGAGCAGCTGGGTTACTGCTTTTGATTTCTGACTTTTACATTTATTTATTCCCAATTTCTACTGCCAGAACGATGTTGTTGGTTCAGAGACTGTGGTCCTGAGGAGAAGACAGGAGGCAGAGTTGGAGGTTAAAATGTTGAGGTTCTCTTTGGGAGTGACCAGGATGGAGAAGCTCAGGAATGAGAGACATCAGAGAGACAGCACATGTTAGATGTTCTGGAGAGAAAAACCAGACTGAGATGGTTTGGACATGAACAGAGGAGGGATGAAGAAGATATCTGGAGAAGGATGATGAGGTTGGAACTGGAACAGGAGGTCTGAAGGAAGACCAGAGAGGAGATTTATGGATGTAGAGAAAGAGGAGATGAAGAGAAGAGGATGGAGGGGATGGAGATAGAGGAGATGATTCACTGAGGAGACCTCTGAAGGGAGCAGCTGAGAAGAAAACCAAAAGGAGGATCTAATCCAGTAGAAAGTACAGTATTCTATTTATATCCCTCGATGGCTGCATAAGAAGATGGGATTGATGGTTTAGCTGGTATTTTGTGGTGAAAGTGGTTCTTCTAATGTCTTCATCTCACCATTCCAGCAGGTAAAGCAGAGATGATCACCTCTTTACAACCTAAGCGCTGTAAAAATGATCAGAAAATGGTTTTCACTCAGTTTTACTGCTCTAACCTGGCAGCATCGTGGGAAGTGGGGCGTGCAACAGCCCCCCGCGCCCGTTGGTGGGGCTGCAGCACCTCAACAATGTAAAAAAAAAAAAAAAAATGGAGAAAAAATGTAGGAGGAAAAAATGAAATGTTTAAAATTTGCTGTAAATTCTAGTGGTCTGGTTTAATATTTATTACAGTATTATTTCAGTGGCGGGTCGTGCATTTGGTACCTGGTCCGTCAGTGGTGATTAATTATGGGTTTAACTACTTAATCCACCATGACGTTATTATCATACAAGCCACCAATACCAAAAAACGCAATATAACAAGAAGAGAGCGCTGCGTAATTTAGAGATTAGCATCACTGTTTATTCATCAATTAGCCTACTAATGATTAATTATGAAGAGCTTATCTCTTGAGAGTGACTACCATTTAAAACAAGAAAACCAGCTGAGACAACTCCAAGTCTTGCAAATGCAGGCGGTAAGACACTTTTCTCTTCAAAGGCTGCCGCCGTCCATTGCACCTTCACACACGATGTTCAGCACCACAGTGACATGGACAGCTCAGCTGAGCCAAACTAATGTCCCATCAGTACCATGGACAGTTCCACTGACTCTGTGGCACATTGTTCCCGTTTCATTACATCTATTTTTGGCTTTGTGGGCGGTTCATTGTTATTAATTATTCAGTTAATCAGTGGTAAACTTAAAGTTCATTTCAGGTTTTCATTGAGAACTGATGTGAAGTCTCATATTGTGTTTCAAAATTTTCTTTTTGTGTCTGATAACATGTGCATATGGCTTCTATTTTTGTGGAAATGGAAATTACTTCAGGCTCTATGGCCACTTCATCCTTATTAAATCAGCGGTGAATTTAAAGTTGAGTTAAAGGTTTTTATTAGGGTTATATACTATATAGTTGACAACCATATGGTTGATACGGTGATTTTCAGTAACGGTAAGGAGACTGCCTGAAAACGGCTGGGACCACCTCCACCTGACCCCGTTCAGAAAAAGGCGGGTCCACATAGTGGATGGATGGGTCGACTGCCTGAAAAAAAAAAAACCTACCTCTGGTTTCTCAGGGAAGGAGCCCCTCCATCAGTCCATGGACCCTGGAAAGAAGTTTTTGGGGTGGAAACACATGTTTAGTGCACTTTTTCATTTAATCTATTCTGTTGATTGAATCCACGCTGTACAGCACTGGCAGCAGATATCGTACGTTTTATAACAGATAAGCTGCAGACGAAAATCCTTTTTGTCTGCCTTTGTAGCAGGTCTCCACAGAGAGTGGGCATTCTGCATGCCTCTCAGCTAAACAAAGGAAACAGCTTTAAAACACCATCATTAGGAGCCGAATTAACCCCGGAAAGGCCAAATGCTAATAAACGACTGAATGAGGCGCGCTTGGGTTGCGCTGCTGCGCGCGCTCTTAATTAGGACCCTGCGTGGGTGTAAATGTGGCCGTGCCATCCGCGGCATCACGCGTCGCTTCGGCATCTGAGTGCGTGAGCGTGCCGCCGCTCAGCCATTGTTGCGCACAACAAAAGGAATCTAAAGCACAGAAAACTCCCATCATCCTCTCAGAGCGCCACGTGGAAGGAAAAACCTCCACGTAGATTAAAACGCCTTTAAACGAAGCCGTCTGCCGACTCTGCCTCTAACTCCTTCTAATCCACTGTGACCTCTGGGCCTTTCTGAAATATTTTTCCAGTAGAAAAAAGAAAATTAATTTCCTCTCCTACTATTTTAATGATCTTTGTATGCTCTTCTGATCTAATTCCTCCCTGCTCCTCATTACGCTCACTGTTTATCTTCCACATCCTTCCTCCACACTTATTTTCTGCCCTCTGCACAAACTGTCAAACTCCATTTCCCCCCCCCCGGTTTGATATCCAGGAATCACCGGGAGCTCACGGCTGAATCTTCACGTCGGAGGGCTGTAAGGTTCAGTCTTGAACATTCTCGTGCTTTGTACGTTCATGTCGTCAGGCTGGTTTCCCCGGAGTTGTTTTTTTTTTGCTTTCTCTCCATGAGCAGAGTCAGTGTTTAACACAACTTAAACGTCGGACGGACAGCTGAGGTTTGGTGCCATAGCAACAACTGCTGAGCGCGGCAACCTTGGAGGTGCTGGCAGGAGGGCCACAGTGGGAATTCTTTGGTCTTCATGTTAATATATGGCTGGTGTCGGCCAGCTACAGATCTGTGCAGCTGATTTAAATTAGTTAGTTAACTGGAATAAACTGACGTCGAAGCGTTTTGTTTTAATTAGCGGCTTGATATCGTGAAACTGGGGAAATCTTAAACTGCCCCGGCGCCTGGACCAGGGTTATAATAGTTTTAGATTTTCCATTATGTTTTAGTTTTTATTTAGTTTTTAGTTTAGTTTTTCCAAATTCAGTTTTAATTTGTTTTAAGAGCAGTTTTGCTAGTTTTTATTCGTTTTTGTTTTGAAATACTTATTTTTAGTTTAGTTTTTATTAGTTTCAGTGTTAGTTTTATTTTGTAAATTAGGGAGTGAAGCACTGAACTTTTGGAAGGCTATCGAATCACATAGTCATGTTTACATTCTGGTCTCAGTAAACATATTTATCAATGCGTCTTCCCTCTTATGGTGTTCCTGCGTATTTACTGACCAGCAGCTATCTGGTCTCCGTGGAAACAGTCCATTATAGTTGCTGTTTTCTCCCATTCCTTCCCAACGCTGACTGGCCTGCAGCTGTAGCTTCTCTTTCCAGGGGGCTAGCTTAGGCTAGCTTATCCAGCTAGTCTTAGTTAGCCTTCTTTCCAGGGAGCTAGCTTAGGCTAGCTTATCCAGGTAGTCTTGGTTAGCCTTCTTTCCAGGGGGCTAGCTTAGGCTAGCTTATCCAGGTAGTCTTGGTTAGCCTTCTTTCCAGGGGGCTAGCTTAGGCTAGCTTATCCAGCTAGTCTTGGTTAGCCTTCTTGTGTGAGCTTTTCAAATGGACTTTCAGATTTGTGGGTTTTTTCTCCTTGAGTAGTATTCCACACATTGTATCACCTGCTTCTACAACAAGGCACTTATTTTTATCGTTAACACAGTCATAGTCAAAGAAATCCCAAATAGGACTGTGCTGCTTTCTCCCAACTTTTGCCGCAGCATCACTGCTGATCACTTTTTTTTTTTTTTTTTTTTGCAGTTGTTGTTGTATGGCGGAGCGAAGTTAATAGATTTCAAATGTTTATGTGGAAAAATAATTACAAACATGAAAACGAAAGACGTTCTTGACATTATTATAGTTAATTTTAGTTCGTTTTATAAACACATAATACAGTTTCAGTTAGTTATCATTTTTTTAAAAACTCATTTTTATTGTATTTCAGTTAAAGGTGGGGTAGGTGTTCTTTTTTTGCAGCACTTTTTACAATATTGCCTGAAAACCTTTTCACATTCCCATTGCACCCACTGAAATAAAATGTTTGTAAAAAAAATCGAAATGTTTTGGTCCGGTCTAGAGGGTATAATCAGAGAAAAACCCTGACCAATCAAAATAGTGATCATCATTACTTTTATTGGCTGCCTAATACGTCCATCAAATATCAATCCACCCACCCCTCCCTCCCTCCCTCCCTGCGGTTCATATAGTCGTGAATCATGTGAAGGCGTGGTTTCAAGGGGTGGGCTGAAGAGGAGGAGGCGGAGCCTTTGTGAGGAGGGAGGGAGTGTATATTTTCAAAATCTCACTTGAGTTGGATTGCTGGAACCGTTTTTTCAAAGAACACCTACCCCACCTTTAACAAAAATGTTTTTCCAATTGTCGTTTTTGTTATTTCATTCGTTTTCGTTAATGATAATAACCTTGGCTTGGACTTCGGACTCCCGAGCGATTTTCTCTGAAAACAACTTCATCTTGTCGACTGGCAGATCTCAGAAACGAACACCGCAGCAGAAACGTTTACAGACGAGCTGATGAAACACTGGAGACGTTTCCAGCTAAAGGGTATAAAGATTACGCTCACTATTCATTTAGTACACGAATGTCTTTATATTTTTAATCTTCTCACTTCGTCATCCGCATGTAAAGCACCCAGATATGAACGGGAGGCTGTCGAGACTCTACTACCTCTTTCTTGGGGTGTGACGATCGTTCACTGGTGCGGGGCGGTGCAGAGATCCCATTATATCCCATTAGATCCCATTATAGAAAATTAGAAAAACAACAAAACTGCAAACACTTTGATGTCATGAACAACAAAGCCATCCAGGCCTTCGTGCTCGTGTGCATCTGCAGTGATGAAGCACAAAGAGAAAGCTACCTGTTTAAAAGCCTGTACATGATGACACGGTTGTTGATGCTCTGTTGTGTCTCCATGACAATGGCTACATCTGACGGACCCTGGATGGGATCTCTTACATCCTACGGTTTGACGTCCGTCGTCACACTGGTCCGGAGACCGAAGACTACCTGATATCGTTGTCTGACAGTGTCAGAAACCCGACAACTCTGTTGACTTACCAGCCAATTAAAATGCAACTTAAAATGACGCATTATTTAAATATTGTGACCATGCGTTATTCCAAAGAAATGTGAGAATCCCAAGTTGGCCTTTTCTCCCTAACTGGGACCAGAACCACATTCTGCTTCTTTAAAGCATTTAAACCTAACCTGAACCCAAAAGCTACAACAGAGCAGTTTATTTTCACGTGTTGTTTTTTCACTGTTCGCTGTGACTGATGACGTAACTCTACATCCGTCTGCATCTCTGCATCGATCAGTTCAAGAGGACTGATCATCGTCCAGCCTGACAGACCGTTCTGGACATTACAGCCAACATTGAAATGCAAATCATAGAGTGAGATGTCATAATCTGATATGATCGCAGAAATCATGCAGAGTAGAAGAGCCAAAGACAAACCACGTAGCATGCAAATCTCTTGATAGCTGGTCAAATCAGATGTACCCCTAACCCCTAAACCCTTAACCTGTAACCCCTAAATCTCAATACTTGAACCCCTAAAATCCCTAACCCCTAACCAGTAATCCCTAACTCTAATCCCTAAATATAACTCCTAACCTGTAATCCCTAACTCTAATCCCTAAATATAACCCCTAACCTGTAATCCCTAACTCTAATCCCCAAATATAACCCCTAACCTGTAATCCCTAACTCTAATCCCTAAATATAACCCCTAACCAGTAATCCCTAACTCTAATCCCTAAATATAACTCCTAACCTGTAATCCCTAAATATAACCCCTAACCTGTAATCCCTAACTCTAATCCCCAAATATAACCCCTAACCTGTAATCCCTAACTCTAATCCCTAAATATAACTCCTAACCTGTAATCCCTAACTCTAATCCCTAAATATAACCCCTAACCTGTAATCCCTAACTCTAATCCCCAAATATAACCCCTAACCTGTAATCCCTAACTCTAATCCCTAAATATAACTCCTAACCTGTAATCCCTAACTCTAATCCCTAAATATAACTCCTAACCTGTAATCCCTAACTCTAATCCCTAAATCTAACCCCTAATCTGTAACTCCTAACCCTAATCCCTAATCCCTAATCCCAAAATCTAACCCCTAACCTGTAACCCTTTATTCCAATCCCTTCATCTAACCCCTAATATGTAACTCCTAACCCTAATCCCTAAACCCTAATCCCTAAATCTAACCCCTAACCTGTCACCCCTAACCCTAATCCCTTAATCTAACCCCTAAACCCTAATCCCTACATCTAACCACTAATCTGTAACTCCTAACCTTAATCCCTAAACCCTAATCCCTAACTCTAACTGCTAACCTGTAACCCCCAATCCCTAATCCCTAAACCCTAACCTGTAACCCCTGACCTGTAACCCCTAACTCCTAATCCCTAACCCCCAACCTGTCAACCCTAATCCCTAAATTCTAACCCTAACCCCTAACCTGTAATCCCTAACCCTAACCAATAACTCCTAATCCCTAAACTCTAACCCTAAACCCTAAAACCTAACTTCTAACCCTAATCTCTAACCCTGACCTGTAACAACGTCTTGGCTGGAACAGTTAAGATGCTGTTCAGATGTGAGAAGAGTCACTTCCTGTCTATGTAGTTAGATTAGGTGATAATAACTCAAACGATTAATTGATCAATATAACATTTTACCTTGATTAGGATCAATTCGTTTTTGGGGGAGCTCTTTGTTGTAATTATGCTCAACTATTTAAACCGGGATATTTTTCTAAATAAAGATGACATAATCTTTTGGATTTTTTGGACAAACGCACACAATCGAACACTTTTAGGTAATTTATGGAATATTTCAAACAAAAGAACAGCTTGAAATGCAAACATTTTTGAAAGATAACGTTCTTGTTTTAGTTTTAATGTAAAAAGAAAGTTATGAAGCTAGAAATAAGAGACTAGCTTTGAGACATTTTCACTACATTTGAACAATGACGGTTGAATGACAGTTCCAGTTAATTAGGGATTAATTGCCCAGTCCTACTGTGATTGTAGCCTGTTTACAGGGAGCCGGGACGCTCCTCATCAGTCCCAGTCTACTGAGGAGGTGCTTGCAGGATAATCCTTCGATGAGTGGGAGTGAACTGGGATTTATTCTGGTTTTAGTCAGTACAGTACTGGTTACGTATGGAAACTGTCATAACAGGACAGGACAGTTGATATCAGTTGATGGACCAACCTGAGTGTGGGGGAGGTGAGATAATGGAGCCTTCTGAGAACATCCAGTTCACGCCACCAGCAGCATCTCTGTCACTGAGAAAAGGCAACGTCACGTCCATCCCCGGACAATTAGCCAGAAATTCTTCTTTTGCTTGTTTGAGATGTTTGTTGGCCAAATGTCCTCCTAATGTCGTCTAAGAAGGACACATTCGTGAACGTCGTCTGGTTGAGTCTTAATGGACGGGGAGACGCTGCTTTCCAGTGCAGCATTTGAAGGATGCTGCCCCTGAGCTGGGACGCGGCTCGTGTGGTGTGGTTTTTGTGTTTTGGTAGAACGGTAGAAGCGAGTGCATTCTGGATGTTTCCCTTTTCATTTCTCAGAAAGACGGCATCTGAACCAACGACATCTGCCTAACCCTAACCCTAACCATTGCTGAGCACATACTGGACTGTAATGGTACTACACAGTGTGTGGTTTTGAAAAATGCCCCTATATGTACTGGCCAAGCGACAACCGTCCCCCTTCTGGATTGAAGCTCACAGGAGGTACATTTTGTTGCAGTTCACCAATTGACCACTAGGTGCTGGTCTCCAAAACAAAGCAGGTCTCCACTGCCTCCCATGTTAAAATGACCATCTTTGCAGTTAAACATATTCACAGGCTGATACTTTACTTGAATTCTGCAGCCATGACAGCTGTACAGGGTTTGATATTATTTGTATCACATTAGATGAATTTGTATTAATTAGAGCTGGGCAAGTTAACGCGTTATCATCATTTATTTTATTGCGGTAACAGTAAATTACTTATTGAAAACAGTAAACATAAGGAAAAGCTAAAACAGACATGGAGAACGGTAAAAATCTGTGAACTTTACAGTTCAGGTAGCAAAATTAACAATTCTGTCTGAAAAAGAAAATTCTAGACTGCAACAAAACTTTCACGTCATTCCTCCATGTTCCATCAGATCTGCTCCATGTGTTCACTGTCCTGCTGTTCTGGGGGGGGGGGGGGTTTGTTAGATTAAATAACGAAAAATGTAATAAAATGTCACTTTTTTTTATTGTGATTGACAATTGAAAATGGAAAGAATGAATGATACACGGATTGGTAAAGTTACTGAACTTTAACATGGACATTTTCATTTTAAAGTTCTCCCAGACGGAGGATTCAACAGAAACAAGGTTATTTGTAACAACTGACAAGTTGAACTCCCCATTAAAAGTTTTATGTTGTTACCTCAGAAATTACCAGTTTTAATGTTCTGATTGTGCTGAGACACAATCATCATTTTGTTGGTAGATTTTTTTTTTTTTTTTATAAAAACAGGATGACATTAATGCCCTGGCAGTGGCAATAAGCTTTATTTTATTTTACATTTTTTAAGATCAGATTTACACTAAATATGTGTTACTGACAAGTGCTGATGTTAAAAGTGTTTGAACAACAAATGTTATGACACTTTAGTTCATATGGCAGCAGAACATTTAAATAAAAGTGACCTTTACACTACTTTTGAATTCATTATTTGATTTCGCGTAAAATTGCGTAAAATTGCGTAAAATCGTGTAAAATCGCGTAAAATGTGATTATTCTTGATTAATCAGGGAAATAATGCGATTAATTGCAATTAAAAATTTTAATAGTTGCCCAGGCCTAGTATTAAGCAATAAAGTTGACCACTCAGATGGCCGGATGTTATTTTGGTCAATAAAAAATGCTCTACTGTTGGTTAAGAAGGCTACCCAATGCTGTTATGATTTTAGAAACTTAGCGCTTAGTGTTATATTGACTTCTGAGCTGCGAGTAGAAACCTAACACATCATGGATCAGGCAGAACTCTGCAGGATCCTGGGGAGGGGGACCGGGTCCTGGTCCTTGGCTCAGTGACGGATCTCTCCCGAAGAGCCTCGCATCTTGCCGAGCCTCGGCCCCAGCAGCATTCGTTTCGTAGCGGTAGCGTCACTAGAAATAGAAACGGGTGGGCGGGTTCCTGCCGGTTTCTCAGCGCTGCTGGTCCCACCTCTTTGCAACATGGCGCCGAGCGAATTGAGAAAAAAAAACTTGCTTCAAATACCGTCCGTACAAACCTGCGGGTCTGTAGTTTAAACAGTTGACGGTACTACCTAACATATACTTAGATATAATTAAGAATAATTCCTACATACAGCAGCTTTAATGTGTGTCAGCGTCAGTAAGTCACTGAACCCTAACTGATCCAGTGAAGAAGACGTCCTCTGGTCCTGTTATCATTGTCATCATTTTCACATTTTGATTGGTTCCAGTGAAACATCACTGTTTCTCTCTCTAAATGATCTTAAACCGTCTGAAGGAATCAGCAGAGCTCTGGATCAGTGAAGGTCGACAGACCTGCTGCCGCTGCTGATGCTCCACTTGGCTGAAAGTGGCTTAAAACACCCTACCCTTACCTTTCTGTGATACACAACCATTTGTCTCCATGACGACCAGGGGAGAGCAGGAAGAGGATGGATGTGGGGGAGGCGATGGCAGTAGTGGTGGTGATGGTGGGCGGTAGAATGGGAGTGAAAGATATATCTGGACCGTTGCTCTTCGGTTACCTGCTCTCCGATCACTCTTCGCCACAGCGAGACTTCACAGCGCCCCCTGCTGCCCTCCTCAACCCCCGTCCTGGATCGGTTTCCACAGCGCAACGTTTCCATTGTGAATTCCTTCAGCCTGGTTTCCTCTGAACCCAGAGAGGTGTTTAACAGGACCGCACCGCTGCTGCAGCATCTGACTGGGACGCTGGACCAACTTTAGCAGCGCTGTGGATCAGTTTTTCCTTCATGGAAATCCTCAACTAAAGACCTGGAGATGTTGAGTTTATAAGCTGTGGATGTGAGAGGCCTGTTTTTGAGTTTCCCTCAAGAAATCTGCCATATCCGATTATAAACGAGTACATCTAAGCAACTACAAGGTGCATCTTTAGAGCTGCTGAATCGTTTCTGCGTTTCAGCTCAGTTTTGGTTCAGTAGGTAACAGCCACCTGGAGCACCTGTAAATTTATTTATATAAATGTCAGAGCCGCTAAGGACCAGATAAGACCATGCAGCTTCTTCTTCACTCGACTGTGTTTACAGATACATGTTTTCCTTTTTTTGTTTGTTTTTTTTTAGGGCTGGGCAAGTTAACACGTTATTATCGCGTTAATGCATTAATTTATTAACGCCGACATTTTTAATTTATCGCGCATTAACACATGTTGTTTACATGCTTTTGTTTTGAAAAGTCTGTTACTGGCTGCTGCAGAACTGGAAAACAGTAAACATAATGAAAAGCTAAAACAGACATGGACAACGGTAAAAATCAGTGAATTTTACAGTTCAGGTAGAAACTCAGGTAGCAATATTAACAATTCTGTCTTAAAATAAAATTCTGGACTGTAACAAAACTAGCTGGTTACTTCAGTGCGGCTCCATCTAGTGGCACAGATGTGTAATGACAACAGAAAGTCCAGTCCTCGATTATAAAACAAATTCAGTTCTGTGCCCGTTTTTTATTTTCGTATTTTTGATCCAAGTCTATAATGGAAATATAAAAAAAAACAGGCATTTTTTTGATTTTCTTTTTGTGTTAGATTAAAAAATGAAAACATAATAAAATGTCACTTTTTAATTTTTTTTTATTTTTGATTGACAATTGAAAATGGAAAGAATGAATGATACACGGATTGGTAAAGTTACTGAACTTTAACGTGGACATTTTCATTTTAAAGTTCTCCCAGACGGAGGATTCAACAGAAACAAGGTTATTTGTAACAACTGACAGGTTGAACTCCCCGTTAAAAGTTTCTGCTGTTACCTCAGAAATGACCTGTTTTAATGTTCTGATTGTGCTGAGACACAATCATTTTGTTGGATTTTGTTTGTAGACTTTTTTTTTTTTAAATAAAAACAGGATGACATTAATGCCCTGGCAGTGGCAATAAGCTTTATTTTATTTTACATTTTTTAAGATCAGATTTACACTAAATATGTGTTACTGACAAGTGCTGATGTTAAAAGTGTTTAAACAACAAATGTTATGGCACTTTAGTGCATATGGCAGCAGAACATTTAAATAAAAGTGACCTTTACACTACTTTTGAATTCATTATTTGATTTCACGTATACAACGCAATTAATCGTGATTAATCAGGGAAATCATGCAATTAATCGCGATTAAAATTTTTAATCGTTCCCCAGCCCTAATTTTTTGTTTTTTGTTAATATCTCACCAGTTCAGTTGGTTTTGCAACAGTCTGTTTCAGGTCGTGAAAAAGACAACTTCATCCGTCGCCGTCCCAATCCCCCCCCCCCAGTCGTCCCTCTCTGGGAGGGCTCCTGTTGGAGAGGAGCCCGTCACTGATTGGTCACATGTCATTGCATGAGCTCTGGGAGATCCTCCGAGTGAGTGGGAGACGCAGCCAGAATCCAGCATCTCCCTCCTCCATCTGCTTCTGAGGAAGCAGCTTGTTCATCTCCAAGAATCGGCTCAGTTTTACATTTATTGACACATATGTTCTTTCTACCGTAAGCTTAGGGTTAGGGTTTAGGGTTAGGGTTAGGGGTTAGGGTTAGGGGTTAGGGTTAGGGTTAGGGGTTAGGGGTTAGGGTTAGGGGTTAGGGTGAAAGCTCACAACAGAGGGGAACATGTTTCTCTCGTATGTTGAGTGCTTTCGTGCAGAAATGGCGCTCGTGTGTCTGCAGAGCTGAACCAGATATTTAATCCAGCGCTGCGTTAACAGCACAGCTCCTGCTCTTCTGTTCTTGAGTGTTTGTTCTCCAGGAAACAGTTGAGGCAGTTACATAATCCCTCTGGTTCTCCCCTTGAGATACGTGAGTGTGCATGCATGAGCGCAGCACATCAGAGGGAAAACAACCCGTCTATTTTTACCGTGATGATACCCATGGTCTTGACCCGAGGCGAACAGTGAGCGGGTGACCGTCAGGGCGCAGCACACCTGCAGAAGTGACCGCGGCCAGCGAAGCGGCGCCATCTGGGTCACTGGCTGAGCATCAACCCTTTGTATGTCGCTTTACTGCCCTCTGGTGGACCCAAAGATCACTGCGCTGCCCGCTGATCAGGATCAAGTTGTTTTTAATTGTGCAAAGTGATTTTATTCATGTCTTGTGAATGCCATTGATATTTTTTAAGGGATGTAGGACGCAAGCAGCTGCAGGTAACTTCAAACTTAGCTTGCTTTGCTGATGAATTGCGGGACACCTTGAGTTAAGATCACAGACCCAGATCCAAGAAGTTGTGACAAGGGCAACAAAAAAAAAGTAAAAACTTTTTGGAACATTTTAGAGCTAATTAGCATTAGCTCTAAAAAGAGCATCTCTCATCTCTCAGAAGTAGAGAAGGAGACACCTAAATCACAATTATGTGCACCTGTTCCTGTAACGTAATTTAAGGTGCAATTAAGCAGCACCTGTGGTGACTGAAGCAAGAGGCATGATGGGTATTAAGGTGACCACATTTTCAGCTTCAGCCCACTGACTTTAACCTCTGAGACGTGAGACGAGCAGATAGACATTAAATACAGATAGATATAGAAAGAGAATCAGAGCTGGCTCAAGTGTTCTCTGATTGGTCGAATTCCTGGAGGCTTACCGATGGACAGAGCTCACAAATGTGCTTGTGAACGTGCAAAGCTCCTGCTGCTGGTCTGGTGCACACATCAACTCATTATCGATGCTGTGTTTTTAGCATTTCCTGTTAACAACGTCGGTGCCTCAGATCCTTCCAGACACGTTCAACCCAGAACATGAAAGCCAACGTCGTGACACGTGGGCAATGGCAACAACGACGGCTGGGCTCTGCTGGACTTTTTTCTTTTCTTTTTCTTATTAGCAAAAGACAGAAAAGTAGTCATCCAACTTTCCAGAAACTGAAAACAAATTTCTTTGGGGACGTCATGAGAACAAACCCGTACGAGCAGGTGAAAAACACGCCGATCGTTACTACCAGCTGTTGAAGCTGAAGCTCACAACACCTGGAGAATCGAACTACACAAAGAACAAACCCCCCCTGAAGTGACCTCCCCCCCGGAGGCGGAGCGCTACATTTAACCTGAGCTGAGTGAAAATGAGCCGCTCCAGGTGTTCCTGCCAATCCTTGATGTCGATGGGACACGTGTTACATTCACTGGTGTAAACGAGGCCTCGTCAGGTCTGACGTGGAACAGAAAGAGATCTGGACTCACAATTTCTGAACGTCTTTTCTGTCGGTTTCACTTTAAGAAGGAACTTAAGTTTGCTTGGAGTGAAAAACACCCTGAAGCTTCTGTGTGGAGGGAAAAACAACGTGTGTCTTGTGTTCTGTGCATGAATCTTCGGCTAAAGATTTCTACAACACCATCTCTGTGCAACATTTACTGCAAATAAAAAAAATTTAAAAAACAGGAAGCAGTCGTAGGGATGGGAATTGATAAGATTTTTCCGATTCCGATTCCATTATCGATACCGTTTAACGATTCGATTCTTTATCGATTCTCTTATCGATTCTAATTTGGCCAAAAAGGAGAACATTAGCATCAATTTATTTTTACTTAGAAGTCACGACCTTACAAACTCAACAGCGAGGTCAAAAGAGGCCCAAAGCCTGGATAACGTGTCAAGGGATGGGCATTTGGTCGAGATTTATTCATCGATCGTCGGGAGAATTAATGATTAATAATCGATTAATCATCAACATTTTTATATTGAAAACTATCACAATTATTCTCGATATCGGCGTGGCGTTTGTTTTCCCCTTTGGCCTGGTTGCTATGGCCCGCGCATGCGCAGATGTGTTCAGTGGCCCGGATGTTCGTGGTCGACAATAACGTGACATTTCCTGTTTCTTTTCTATAAAAAAAAAACAACGATAATAAAACAAGAGATATCGAGGAAACTACGTAACAAGGACAATTTATATTAAGGCGCCAGTATTACAGGCTTTTTGTTTCTTAAAAAGATGCGCTTGTTGTGTGCTCGATGTGCGCTGCAGCTCTTTCTGGTCCGTGCTAACACCGAGTTGAGGCTAGGCTAGGCTAGGCTAGGCTAGGCTGATGATGAACCGCCTCCACCGTCCTTTACAAGGCTTGGATGTGCATTGTTCAAGTGATACATCATTGTCGTTGTCGATTAATTGTATTTGTAATTTGCATTGCAGTGATTGCAGTACACTTGGTCATTTTCTAAACGAAAATGGTCCCACGCCACACTTCGCCGCGACCGCTTCATGATTAGGCGATGACCTACAGAAGCTCGCATGTAACAAATGAGGCAAGCCAGGGTAGAGTGATGTTGAAATGTTGCCCCCTGTTGCCAAATTTCTCTCGGTGTCACAGCAAAATGCATCGCAGTGTTCGAGGACGTGCACTGATAACCTACATTCGGATTGTTTAAAAAAAAAAAAAAAAAAACATTCGGTTCATCGGCGAAAATGAATGTCTTCGACCTAATTCTTAATGATCAATCATCGATTAATCAATTAATTATGCCCATCCCTAGTGTCAACTGTTGTAATATGTAACAGATTTTTCCTAATAAAAATTCTTATAGAAAAAAAAAAATCTCCCTTTTAAAAGGATATATGAGCTCACTAAGCACTCAAAAATAATAATAAAGAAAGATAAATACTATGAACTACAACGGAACAGTGCATAGTACAAATCTGCAAATACTATGAAGAATTAACAATTCTTTTGCAGAACAATAATCATGTCTTCCAGCCTCTGAACCAGCCAGACTCTCTCTCTTGTCACGGTCATCTTCTAAATGTAATGCAGAAGGCATTCGTTTAATAGCATAGCGTTAATATTATAGCGTATTTTACAAAGAAGCACATAGGCAGTGGGATAGCTACTTACCAGAGTTACCAGAGGTGATCTTAGCTTGGCTACTGCTGCTGGGTTGAGATCCATCAGTCTGAAGAGTCAAAAACACGACACTCGTTTATCGTTATCGCATGTTGTGTGCGCAAATGTTTCTGCATGTTAGCCGTGTTCCCTCCCGACGCTGTTATCTCCACTTTACAATGACTGCTAGTTGCCTTGTTGCCATCTTTCTTTGGTGAAGTGAAGCCAAACTTTGGAGCGTTTGAACCTGGTGGGCGCCATTGTTGTTTACAACTGCAATGCGCGTACTAAACCGACGTAACTTAATCACGTAAGTGCTTTCTAGAATTGACTGTGCGTAACTTGTGTAAATTACGTGAGATTCATGCTGGTTGGAATCGATAAGAGAATCACTAGATAAACTGCCAAACGATTCCATGGAATTGAAACACACGGAACCAGTTCTCTACAGGAACCGGTTCTCGATTCCCAACCCTAAGCAGTCGTCTGGTAGGAAGACCATGTGGGAAAGCTCATGTGCTTGTTAGACGTATTACGTGTATTTTTTCTTCTCCTTCCACAGTCTCCCACTGTCTTCCTTATTTTTGTCCATTTGTCTTTCAGGTGGCCATTATTGCTGGGAACTTTGAGCTCGCGGAGCTCATCAAGAACCATAAAGACTCCGATATAGGTGAGTGGCACATCCATCCCCTCTCTCACCCCTGACCCCTTCCTCCACCGCGACCACGGCCTGATTCCTGAATCTCACTCAGGATACATTTCAAATCGCTTCCCGCCCTGTTGTTTGATCCTCTGGAAAGACTTCCCTGGATAATCCCCTACGGCGGATTACGGAAGCACCTGGACGATCCCTTCTGCAGATTAGATATTAGATTGGAAGAATGATCGATGCTGAATGATCGGGGGAGGGGGGGTCAAAGGGTGACAAATCATCTATTACAGGGGTGTCAGACTCATTTTCACTGAGGGCCACATCAGCATCGTGGTTGCCCTCGAAGGGCCAGATTGACAGCAATGCAATGAAAATCAAAATAAATTAAACAACACCTTATTATATTGTTAAATAACAGTTTCTGTAGTTATTATGTATTCAAGTTTCAAATATTTAAATCATGATATTAAACTCAGGGTTTGTGGTAAACATCCATTACCTTGGTTTCAGAAGCGGAAGTCTTGCAGGCTAAATTTAGCATACTTAGCTCCGTGTTTGCTGTCAAAATGCCGACGTAGATTAAACTCTTTTACGACTGACACCACCTCAAAACACAAAAGACATACTGTTATTTCACCTTGAGATACAAACTTGTAATTGTTTTCCCATCGTTCATGAAACTGCCTTCCTTGTGCTTCAATGTTTCTTTTCTTGGACATGTTGGGGTTAGTTTGTAAAGGTTTTTCTTGAGTCCATCAGTGACGAAAAGCATGATGGGAGATGTAGTTTATTGTCAATATGTGCTTTAAAGCGGCGTAAGCTTATTTTAAGTCTTAAAATATTGGTTTAAAAATTAAGCCAATAATGCACAAGCTCTCGAGGGCCACATAAAATGATGTGACGGGCCACATTTGGCCCGCGGGCCTTGTGTTTGACACATGTGATCTAAGGGGTCATTATGTGCTGGTTTGATCAATTCTGGAGATGAACTGATTTTACAAGTTGTGCACCAGAGTTAATTGAGTTTGTAACTCAAACGTGTTGGTGGATTTATTCTCTGTTGTCGTTAGCGGTGTTGGATTACTGATTATGTGCAACAAAGTACCAGTAGAGTCCTTCATTTCTAACCCTGAGAAGAACATATTCATGAGCATTATCCAGTGGAGGAAAACCTGGAGTCCCATTCAACTGAACAGACGCACATCTAGCTCGGGTTAGGGTTAGGGTTAGGTGAACATCCAGCTCGGGTTAGGGTTAGGTGAACATCCAGCTCGGGTTAGGGTTAGGGTTAGGTGAACATCCAGCTCGGGTTAGGGTTAGGGTTAGGTGAACATCCAGCTCGGCTGAGCTCGGATTACAACACACAGATATGCAGTAGGAGCGACTGTGCCGTCTGGATGGGACGTTATAACGTGAGAAAAGCTGTTTTCCCTTCTAGTCCTCAAAAAAAGACTGGAATCGAGGCAGATTGAATCTCCTTTTTTTTTTTGGTTCTTGAAGACACCTTCCACCCAGAAGGTGAACTGTGTCAGTTTGGACTGATGGGGTGAGGAGTTCTGAAGTCTTGGTGGAAATCATCCACCCTGTTAAAGTCTTCTGTCCACTGAAAGTTGTTCTCCTAGTTTTGGTTTTGGGTAGTTTCGGTCGAATTGAGGCAACATTCGTCAGGAATCGTCTGGGCGGCAGACTCAAAGCTGCATTTTAAGCATCAGATGGTTGAAACCTGAGCCGACCACGACTATTTACGTCAATTTTTTTCCATCTGACACTGACTCCTGTTTCAAATCGTCTTTGTCCTTTGTCCAAAATGTGGACACTATTGTCCACAAAAGAGGTGAGACACAGGCGGTCTGCAGCCTCTGGACCCGATGAGCTGCTCTCCTGCTAACGAGTCCACTTGTTAGTGGACTTGTTTAGTTTCAGTGATTCAAAGGTCAGTGAACGCCTCGCCATGCTGGAGATGCAACGCTGCTCTGTTTCTGTTTGTCTGTCTCTAGGGTCAGCCGGGGTTTTGTCCAATGGCGGTTTTGGGTTTGAGGTTAACCGGGACGTTGAGTTTGGAGAAGATCCCCCTGAATCTCTCAGACACTCCTGCCACATTTATGATGACGACATTTTTGTGCCTCTTTTCCCTTTTTTTTACTGTTTGTTCCTGTAATAGTCATGTCTCGTGGCAAATCAAGAAAGGATACATGGTGATGTTTTTTTGTTTTCTTTTTTACTTGTTAGGCCTGAAACAGTTATTTCAGAGGAAATTAAGGGGGATATTTAAAGGAGAAGCTGTTAAATGTCTTGGTGGTGATGGAGCAGCTCTAATGTGAGGAGCCTGCTGCAGTAGGAACCTGTGAAATGAGCACAACTTGTTAACGCCACAGTGTGTGGTGGAAGAGAAGTGTTAAAACTGTGTACCTGCACCACCGAAAACAGTCAGAATGGTGTGAAGAATCAGGGAGCCGCATCAGAAAAGAGCTCAGACTCTGAGTTGAACCTCCAGAGGTTCAGGTGACAGTGATGGGAAACATCTGTGACCAGGTTAGTGACCATGGTAAAGATTAGGGTAGCGACCAGGGTAATGACCAGGGTAGCGACCAGGGTAATGACCAGGGTAGCGACCAGGGTAATGACCAGGGTAATGACCAGGGTAGTGACCAGGGTAATTACCAGGGTAACGTCCAGGTAATGACCAGGGTAGCGACCAGGGTAATGACCAGGGTAGCCACCAGGGTAATGACTAGGGTAGCGACCAGGGTTGTGACCAGGGTAGCAACCAGGGTAATGACCAGGGTAGCAACCACGGTCATGACCAGGGTAGTGACCAGGGTAATGACCAGGGAAGCGACCAGGGTAATGACCAGGGTCATGACCAGGGTAGCGACCAGGGTAATGACCAGGGTAATGACCAAGGTAATGACCAGGGTAGCGACCAGGGTAATGACCAGGGTAATGACCAGGGTAGTGACCAGGGTAATTACCAGGGTAGCAACCAGGGTAATTACCAGGGTAACGTCTAGGGTAATGACCAGGGTAGCGACCAGGGTAATGACCAGGGTAGTGACCAGGGTAATGACCAGGGTAGCGACCAGGGTAATGACCAGGGTGTAATGGTTGAGATGCGACCCCAAATGCACGACACAGAGAAGATACAGTTTATCGGTACGAGACCGTCTTTATTAAACAATCCAACAGACTAAGAAAGTCACTGAAGGATAGGGCGGCAGCAGCACGGAACGTGCGGGGCTGGGCAACCCAGAGCTGGGGGGGGGAAACACAGAAGTCCTTTCTTCGGCCCCAGGAGAAGAGTCACTGGAAACAAACCTACAAAGTTCAATGAGACAACCCAGCAGCCCAGCCAGCACAGGAACCCACACGTTGTAAGGCAACGATAGAGATCCGGCGCCGGAACGGCGACGATGAAGTAATCCACACAGCAAAATCCACAGGAAGTAAATCCACAGAGGTAGATCCATGAGGAGTAATCCACAAGGCGTAAATCCACAAAGAACCAGCAAGACAGAGTGAGGGCGAGTACTCAAGGGGAAGACCAACGGGAAGGAAACACACAGGTAGGGACGGCAAGAACTCGCACGGAGCTCTGGAGTGATCCGGCTTATATCCTCCCTGGTGACGAGTCCCGAGCCGCAGGTGTGTGATTAGGTGATGCAGCACAGGTGTGGGCGGGAGCGGGCCGAGCCAGCTCGTGCCGCCGAGCGCGCAGCTCCCTGGCCGCGCACTGGGACGTGCTGGGCGTGTCCCCCTGCTGTTCAATCGGCGGAGTCACAACACAGGGTAGCAACCAGGGTCGTGACCAGGGTAATGACCAGGGTAATGACTAGGGTAGCGACCAGGGTAATGACCAGGGTAGCGACCAGGGTCAGGACCAGGGTAGCAACCAGGGTCATGACCAGGGTAGCGACCAGGGTAGTGACCAGGGTAATGACCATGGTAATGACCAGGGTAGTGACCAGGGTAATTACCAGGGTAGTGACCAGGGTAGCGACCAGGGTAATGACCAGGGTAGTGGCCAGAGTAGTGACCAGGGTACTGACCAGGGTAGGGACCAGGGTAGCGACCAGGGTAATGACTAGGGTAGCGACCAGGGTCGTGACCAGGGTAATGACCAGGGTAGAAACCAGGGTAGCTACCAGGGTAATGACCAGGGTAGTGGCCAGAGTAGTGACCAGGGTAGCAACTAGGATAGGGACCAGGGAAAATCCAGGGTAGCGACCAGGGTAATGACTAGGGTAGCGACCAGGGTAATGACTAGGGTAGCGACCAGGGTCGTGACCAGGGTAGCGACCAGGGTAATGACCAGGGTAGTGACCAGGGTAATGACCAGGGTAGCGACCAGGGTAATGACCAGGGTAGCAACCAGGGTCGTGACCAGGGTAGCGACCAGGGTAATGACCAAGGTAATGACCAGGGTAGCGACCACGGTAATGACCAAGGTAATGACCAGGGTAGTGACCAGGGTAATGACCAGGGTAGCGACCAGGGTAGCTTCAGAAAGATGTTCATCGGACTCGTCTTTTAGAGCTGGTCCATGCAGCTCGGTCAGCAGGTGGACAGTAGAGGCTACGGGACCGTGATAAGCAGAGTAGCAGTTGATGACAGTAAACAGGACTGAGAGGAAGAAAACACGAGCCAGAGTGAGATTCTTTGGTCATGAGTTTTTCAGGAATTAGTTTCAGTGTTGAAGTACCAACATGTGCACCTCCTTGAATGGCCACCAGGGGTCTGGCTCCAAAAGTGGGACCATCTCCATTGGCCCCACTTGCAGCCTGGTTCAAAGATATGTCTCTGGTCTCCACAGCTACATTTCTCCGTGCACGCCAGCTGTCCTCAGGGTGAGTTTATATGCACTTCATCGGGTAAAACTGTTTAATAGGGAGCACAGTTTATTTGAGTTTGAGTGACAGCTCCATTCTGGTCAGTGGTGTCACATGGCTACTGTACCTGTCATCGCTTCGCCTACTTCCAACTTTTAGTGAACTTCACTGCTGAGCGTCTGAGCTGTGAACAAAGGTCTGCTCTCATTTTGAAGGTAACATGAGGATAACATGCCATGCTGTTAATTGCAGAACTAGACTGCAGACAGTCCAGACTGACCCAGAGCCCACTGGTCCAGAGCCAAAGGTGGCTCAGATTCGGCTGGCAGAGCCCACAGCCGCCAAATGCCACTAGTTGGGAGCAGCTGGCTGGTGCCAGTAGCTAGCTGGTGCCAGTAGCTAGCTGCTCCAGAGCAGCGGTGGTCTGGCTTGTGGCCATATGGGGAGCAGGTCCAGCAGACCACCAGCAGTCCTCGTCTCAGATGACATTTCATCAGTGATGTCTGAAACCAGGATGGATTCAGTCAGAAGGAATCAGCCAGAAGGATTCAGCCAGTTCCTTCCTCCCATGTACCTGGTCTTGGTTTAACTGAGGTCCAGGTCACCTACTGCCTCCTGAGGCAACAACCAACTCAGACGACCACCTCACCACCTTCTTTCTCTTCCTCTAAACGTTTAGAGCAGGGGGATCGGATTCATTTTCACTAAGGGCCACATCAGCATCATGGTTGCCCTCGAAGGGCCAGATTGACAGCATGAATGTAACAAAATGCAATGTAAATCAAAATAAATTAAACTACAGTACTTATTATACTGTTAAATAAGTGTTTCTGTATTTATTATGTATTTAAGTTTCAAATATTTAAATCATGATATTAAACTCGGGGTTTGTGGTTGTAACCCTGCTCTCGGGTGATGTTTACCTCATTTAGAGTATCTATTACCTTGGTTTCAGTGGAAACGATTCTTTGTTTTTCTTGTAGGCTAAATTTAGCATACTTAGCTCCGTGCTGGCTGTCAAAATGCTGACGTAGATTAAACTCTTGCACGACTGACATGTCTCATAACACAAAGGACATACTGTTTTTTCATCTTGAGATACAAACTTGTATTTGTTTTCCCGTCGTTCATGAAACTGCCTTCCTTGTGCATCAATTTTTCTTTTCTTGGACATGTTGGGGTTAGTTTGTAAAGGTTTTTCTCAAGTCCAGCAGTTCTTAAAATCATCTTGATGTCTTGCTCATGGTGAGATACTGTTATCGTTGTGGGTAACGATGAAATGCATTATGGGAGATGCAGTTTATTGTCAAAATGCGCTTTAAAGTGGCGTAAGCTTTTTTTAAGTCGTAAAATACTGGTTTAAAATTTAAGCCAATAATGCACAAGATCTCGAGGGCCACATACAATGACATCGGGCCTTGCGTTTGACACATGTGGTTTAGAGGTTTGTGCTGGTTTTCACCTTCACGTCAGTCCGTGAATCCACCGGTAGGGTTGCGTGTCCATGGCCACAGAGTCTCTAAGGGACTCTCCGTTGTCCCTGTTTCTGCGGTTCCAGCACGTTACGCCGTATCCGCTGCATAATCTGTCGCCCCGAATGTTCCTGAGAGGGAAGCCGACACGTGAGAGTGGAGCGGCCTGAAAACCTGAAAAACTTCTCTAGAGCTCAGACTTTTCACCAAGCAGGACTCAGAGACACGTGGAAATGGAGGACAGTCTGTCCTTTGTCTCACGATGCGTCTGACGAAGGTGGGAGACTTGTAGGTGGGTTTTCGGGACGCTCCTTTTGTCTTTTATGGATTCATCTGAATTTTTCAGTGGTTATGCTGGAGACCAGGTTTTGGCTGACTCCTGTGTCCCTGACTAGATAGAAATGTTATATAATGGATATGTTGATCATAGATGGATAGATGAACATGTGGAGAATTGTGAGGATGCTGTCTTTCATGTAGAAGATTTGGAGCGCGTCGTTATCGATCCTCCGTGTCCTGAAGTCAATCACTGCTGGGTATCATGTTATCAGTTTTTCTGCAGGGATGTACGATTGTTCCACTCTGCATCTGCACGTGTCTTTATGAAGGAGGTGTGAAGACAAATACCTGATATGAACTTACAAAAAGAACAAAATTCATGTGTATTTTACCTTTTTTTACCCATCCTGCTATTTATTTCCTGTGCTGCTTGTTTGCTATGGAGCCCCGTTTGGGTCATAATTATGAGTTTATTATGCATTATGAGTCAAAATAAATGAGTTTATTATTATGAAATACAGGCGTTTATTATTATGAAATACATATCCATTATTATGAAATGTTTCCCATTATTATGAGAAAAATGTAATTATTATGAAATATATTTTTATTATTATTTAATCTTAGTTTAATGCATAAAAGTTTATTTCAGAATGGCTTTTTTTATTTAAGAATGAGTTTTTACATAATTGCTTCCTTTTTCATAAGAATGAGCTTTTACATAATAATGACATTTTGCCAGTGGTCGCGACCAGTGGTTGACCTGCATGCTCATTGGCTGATCCTTCTCCATTCTACACTCTGACATCAACTAGTTGGTGGAGGACTCGCATCGAGCCTGTTAGCTACCTCTCGGAGTAAGTCAGAAAAGGATCTTTCTCCTGTCGCCATGCCATCAAAATCAAGTTTTCCCTACATTTTGCGCTACGTTTCTTAGTCGATGTCAACTTTTAACCGTAAACTGAGGTGCATTCTGCCACCTACTGGCCTGGAGTATATACACACCTTTCGCCCACTATCGATATTCACTGTTCTGTTGCTTATGCCTGAATGAAAGAGCAGCCAATCACATAAATGGCTCCACCCTCTCTGCTGTGATTGACACACAAATCATTCTTATGAAAAATGAAACCATTATCATAATAATGGGAAATATTTCATAATAATAAACGCCTGTATTTCATGATAATAGACTCATTTATTCATTGAATTATGACCCAAACGGGGCTCCATAGTTTGCAGCTCCTGAAGTTTTGGCGACGCCGACAGACTCTGCTCCAGTTTAACACCTTATAAAGTGACATTTTCTGTTCACAAGCCCCCCAAAAAAAAAAAAAAGCACAAATCATTTAGGGTTTCAAAATCCTTTTGAGGCCGGCCACTGAGATGACCACTAAGCATCACCGGCTGGGCTTTATGGAGCGCAGAGGCCGCTCAGGGATTATGGAGCCTTACGGAAAATGAGAAAAGATAAACAAATAAATAAAAAAAAGTACACAACCGAGGGCAGAAACAAGATGAGGTAGAGGGAGAGAAGAATGAAGAGGAAGGGAGGGAGGGAGAAATCTAATCTGAAGATGTAATCCTGCGATTGTTTACCTCGTCTCATGGACGCCTCCCATCAGCCGGTGGCCTGAACACCGTCACCATGCAGGATTACCCCCCCAGAAGCCTCAGTGCCGACCACATCTGTTCCCCCCCCAGCCTCCCTCCCCCTGGCGTTCACACCGCCTCCGTCGCAGCAACTAGCGATCACAGGTCGGGGGATTAGCCGGAGGGGCTCGGTGTCGACCGTCGGCCGTCGTCCCTTCTCTTCAGGGCTGCTTCTGGCCATTCTTCAGGATGGGACATCTTTACTTCTGGATTCTTGATCAGCCACCATGGGTGTAACCTGCTGCAAAGGTGGGTCCCCCCCACCCCATCCCGCCCTCCATTTCCTCACAACCTCCATCCCCACCCGAGTTCCTCGACTCATGGCCCCTCCGCGAACACGCGCCGGATGAAAAGCGCGGCCCAGCGTGGCCCGTTAAGCCTCTCTATATGCGGCTTTATTGCATTTGAATGTTGATCACAGTGACTTATCGTTGTGTGTTCGTGTGTTTCTAATCGCTATAAGCCTCTGGATCTCACGGTTACTCTTGCACAGCGCTGCGCGGGTGATGCAGCGGTTCAGCCTCACAAATCTGCCGTTTCCTGAGGACGCTGGTTTCGTTTTTTGGCCGCGTTGTTAAGTCCCACCCGGGTGGGGCGGAGGGGGCCCAGCCCCTGACCCAGCACGCCGGTTTGTTCCTGCGTCTGTGACCCTCGCAGGAAAATCACCAACTGAAAATAAAATGAAAGGCGACAAAGACGTTTAGATGCCTCTTTTTGATCTCGCGGAACAAATCCACTTCCAGGTTGTGAAGTGTGACCATCCTGACATCACAGGCAGCTGTTCAAAGATCACAAATCCAACAGATCACAGTCTGTACGTGAATGAAGACTGCATTCATGCAGCGGTTCTATACGTTCAGCTCACGTGTTCACTGGCCCCCTGCTGCAAGCTGCTGCGAGCTTCAGCGACTGTTGCGGCTGCTGCGACGGCTGCGACTGTTGCGGCTGCTGCGAGGTGGTGTGAGCTGCTGCAGCTGCTGCGAGCTGCAGGCCTAAACGCCACCATGATATGAGAAAGAAAAAAGCTTGTACTGGACCAGACAGTGTTTTAGTTGAAATGAGAATTCTCAACCAACAACCTCTACAGCTGCTCTGGTAAACAGCACATCAACAAACCAAGCTGTCCAGCAGTGTTGTATCCTCATGAGTTTTTCCGTGTTTCACAATAACCCCATAGTTAGAACTGAATGAGTCTCTGCAACAAAGCGGCTACTAAAGTCAGCCCTCAGAGCAAACTACCTGTGTCTTCATAAATGGATATTTGAACCCTCTGACCAACTGGAAAATGTCATTTCACTCTCATTCCAGGTCATTTTAACTTTGTATCGGTGCAAGAAATGAACAAAACGGACCTGTGTCCACAGGGTTAAGGGTTATTATTGTGAGTCCGTACCCATCAAGGAGAAGGAGGAGAGCCGGTGTCCTCTGGTTCCACAGAAGCGAATCAGTGGACTCAGATGTTCGGGACAAAAGAGGCAACGTGGGATCATGTAACGGAGGTCTTACAGCTGCTTTACTGGAGTCTGAGCGACTTGTGCACATTATCAACAAGGTGGCAGCAACTGGACGGAGGGCTGGAACACTCAGTCCGTTCTCTCAGCTTCGCTTCACATCATTTCGGTCCCAGACGACGGTTTGACTCCGTACCATCTAATACTCCAACGCCAGTTCCTAGAAAGTCGGTTTGCTGTGTAAAAACGTCATCAAAACAGAACGCAATGATTGTCAAATCTCACAAAGCCCTATTTTATTCCCGGTAGAGCACATCAGACAGAATAAGTCCCGATCTCTGTCACTGTCTCACCAAATACCGGATCCAGCCACCGGGTCAGAACCTCGTCTGAACAGCTGCAGCAGCTGTTGCGTCTCAGCTGCAGACATTTGCGGTTCAACTTAAATTCCTGTCGTAATAAAAATGCAATAAAAATGATGTCTGTCACGTCTGACAAGACAACGAAGCAAAGCGATAGACTGCAGCGTTAGTTGCGATGTTGATGCCTGATTAGTGCAGGTTTAAATGCACCACGGGGACCAGAAATGAGCATCAGTGCTGCAGGTGATTACCGTCTCAGCCTGGCACTAATGAGCTCAATCAATCAGTTAGTTCATCTGCTCGTCCTCATCTCCTCTCAGCCAAGAGACGAGTCTTATTTCAGCTGATCCCGACGTCGACAACCATCTCACACGCGTGGCCGATTTCCAGCTGGACCTCTGTTCAGAAAAAAAAAAACGGTGGAGAAGAGCTGAAGTGAAGCAGGACATGATGTGATCATTGCAGGAGAGGAGGAATATGGGTCACACACGTCTGAGGACGTGTGTGACCCATATTCTTCATCAGATAAGTCCTGTTCGTGGCAACGATTCAGTTACAGCTAACCCTAACTCTACTGCAGGTCAACTCAGACACCAGGAGAGCTTTTAACACTTTATAATGTTGCCACCCCGTCCTTTATTTGTCTGGCAGCCATATTTGAAGGTGTTGAACAGCATCACTGTCATGACTGTTGCATTTGTTGTTTCAAATATCTCCTCAGCTGTTGGTAACCAGTCAGAGCAGTCACACTTCAGCTGATAATGTTAGTGCTGTGGTTTTACATGGTGTTGTTGGAAAGGAAACAAATGATCAGTGACAAAGATGGGCCGTATATGTTGCTCTGAAGCCCCATGTGATGCTGTTTTCATCAGTGCTCGCGTTGATCGAGGAGTCATTTTACTTTGACTGTGACTCAGAAACGCTCTGGGTCTGTGAGACAGCGAAGCCTCAAGCTTCTATTTTCTGAGAGCTGCAGCAGCTACCGGGTTTGGCCTCCCCCTCCCTCTGCTCCCCGCTCACTCCTGCAGTCACTGGCTGCCTCCCTCGACCAATCAGATGAGTGACAGCTGAATCAGGCCCTTCTCTGCGCAGAGACGTCGCTCAGCCACTTCACCCACATCATGTCGGCCATGAAGGGACAGAGGCGTAGCGTCTTTGCTCTGGAGCTATGTGATGTACACTCATCGCAGCATCACGGTGGTACATCATGTTTGATTGAAATTATGTAAAATCAACGATCCGTGTCGTGTTTTGGCTCGTTGCACTCTTTACTGGAAGTGTCTGCAGAAGGGATGTAACGATATAAAAAATCTGATATCTCGATTATAGTGAACAAATTATCATGGTTAACAATATTATCGTGGTATTCTTAATTGCTGTACAAATGTCTAAAAAACACATACATTTTAATAATTTCACAAAATCTTTTGATTTTCTTGTCATGCTAAAACAAAAATAAAATAAATGAATAACAGGAACAAAGCTAATTTGTCTGGTGCAAATTTAAATAAACACTTTAACAACCATAGTAGGTCAAAATATTATCAGGAACAAAAATTATAGTGAAGTTCAAATGAAATAAACTTTGGACTTTAAGCTGAAGCTTAAATAAGTATAAATGTGTAAATAAAGAAACAGTTGTTTAGGAGCCAAATATGTTGTTCTGAATTGTAGTTCACTCTGTGTGTCTGTGGGTGTCGCTGTGTTGTTACCTGAGGGTCAGGTATAAAGGTAGCTGCCTGTTATTGGTTAGGTGTTGGACACAGAAGGGCAAAAGGTTTTTGACCGCTGTGGTGCTAACTGCCGGTGTTATGGTTGTTGGATCAGTTAATGGAATAAATTAATATTTTAACTGCATCAGAAGAACATCGTTCTGGTCATTTTTCAATGTCCTATGTGCTATCACCACTTTCCTCCATGCTAACATTACGACGCCGATGTTACAAGCTACATATTCACACGAGACACAGTCGCGAGTCCCTTGCAGACTTGAATGAGGCTGATATTACATATCCAGGTAATCGACCGCGATAAAGAGATGAAGTCAAACATAAACGGTAATCGTTATCGTGTAAAATTTTACCGCCCTTTACCGTAATACCGGTAACCGTTCCATCCCTAGTCCGCAGAAAAATCCAAAACGCAAAAAGGCATCCTGGAAGCAACTTTACAACACACAGAGTCTGCTTCAGTGCTCACCAGCGCTTGAACCGAGAAAACTTTGATTTTTTTTCCCATCAGCTGTTGGAGCTTTTCCATCGTTCGGCGAAGACAATCATACGTAGCATCCGGCTATCAGGAGCCGTGGTCACAGCAGAGACCCACGAGAAACAATGCAACAACAATAATGGGAAAAAAAATTAACAACTCGTGCACCATGTTGCCAAAAACAGCTTCTGAGAGAAGCTTACTTCGTTCTGAACTCTCAATCTAAAACGAGGCAACAGCTACACAAACACAATGTATGGTGAGGATGTTTGCAGAAGATACGCGTCGCATTTCTCCCCTCCATGCAGCCGTAAGCCTGTGTAAGGATGATTGGCAGATGGGCGTATTAGACCACCCGCTGCAGGAGTGTGATAATCCGAAAGAGTAAATGCATCACCCAAACACACAAAGCATAAAACGCTCGCACATTAAACGTGCGCATCGCAGCCACTTTCACACTCGTTTGCTCCCAGAGGGCTGCAGGCTTCATGGGAGGGGCTTCATGTCTGATTGCTCCTGTTGAGGTCTTAAAGCCGGAGTCCGTTTCCAAACTGCACTTCAACAGAAGCCTGTTTGTGCTGGAAAAGTGACTTTTAAAAGGCCGCCCCCACCCCCCCACCCCCGCACCCCACCCCCCCCCGAAAAAAAAAAAAAAAAAAAAACCTGAGCTGTCTGGTACGCTGCAGGAAAAGCCGACACCTTTGTGTCAGCTGGTGAAAAGTCATGAAGGGACTCCATGTTTATGCATCAGGGTTTATTTTCACACACGTACAGTGAGACAGACCTTGAAAAAGGCTGTAAGCAAGCAAAAAATAAAAATAAAAAAAATCCCAGTTCGTAAAAAATGAAATATTCAGAAAAGAAACGTTTTCCTTTGAGAGAGTTCAGTCGAGGCTGCAGGAGCTGTCCAGTGCTGAAATAGATATCCT
Source organism: Hirundichthys speculiger (assembly GCA_018398805.1). Lineage (NCBI taxonomy): Eukaryota > Metazoa > Chordata > Actinopteri > Beloniformes > Exocoetidae > Hirundichthys > Hirundichthys speculiger. The sequence continues at coordinate 276,340 of JAGFBZ010000775.1, read as the reverse complement.
GCCCTAAATGATCCACTTTAGACGACATTTACAATTCAGCCTGTTAAATGGTTAAACACGTCCCTGAAATGTGTTGTGACGTTAAAGATCGACATCAGAGGAAGAAGACGGAGACGTTTGTGCGATCCGCAGGGCCTTTTGTTATAATGACGGTTGCATGAATTCGTTTTTGCTTCAGTCTTTATGGAATAACCAAAGAGATGTGACGAGTTAATCTGCGAGCTTTAGAAGAACCAGTTACTGGATTTATTTCTAATAAACAAAACCAAAATTTTTTGTGGACTGCCTCTATGCCTGGGCTTGGAGAAGGTCTCGGGACCATGTTGTCCCTGCGATTGGCGCTTTAGGAGTGTAGGATCGTTTCTCAGGACCATTTTCTTCCTGTAAAACCAGTTTGAGAGCCTGGTTTGCCACCATGAGGTCAGGCTGGACTCCAGCGGGGACGCTCATGTGTTAGCCACTCTGTTCAGGATCTTTTGTTTGTTCTCAGTTAGAAAAGCGGGGACTGGAAATGAGTGCTGATTGTCTCGGGGTCTTGTTCCTGAGTGGGGACAGAACGGAGCGGCAGATCGTCAGGTGGACCAGGCCCGTTCACGCATCGCTGTGGTCTGTCGTGGAGAAAAGAGAGCTGGGTTGACAGGCGAGGCTGCCAGCTCACCACCTGAACTATCGCCCACAGGTGTGGGTGGTTCACCAGGAGACTGACGCGCCTCCGGAAGAGTTTACTCTTAGGGATGGAAGTTCAGTCGTCTGGGAGGAGCTCAGATTTACTGCATGTCCGACTTTTATGGTCTTTTTGACCCCATGACATGTTTTTATTAGGGATGCACGATAACTATCAGTCCGATAACTATGAGGACGATAACAGGAAATTATGACGTCATCCCGATAACTCCGATATCATGACGAATAGCCCCGATAACATATATATTTTTGTCAACATGGCGACGACAACAAGGCGATGGCATGGAGCCGCGTTTAAGTTTCAGAAGAAGATAGTTTGGTGGTTATTTGTGATGAATCCTCCAAGCGAATTCTACGAGGAGGGAAGCACAAGCTTTAATACGTCAAACCTGATCGGCCACCTACAACATAACAATCACTTCCATGGAGTTTCGAAATCACGCTAACGCGAGCTAATGCTAATGTGCGCAAGCCAGCAGCAGTCTCTCCTCTCCTCTCTCTCATTCCTCTCATCTAAGGCTTCCATGAGATTAAAAAATAAAAAATAAAAATATCACTGAACCTCATTTACTTTAATTAAAGGTATTAATTTAAAAGGAACCACAAGTCAAAATCCTTTAAATGTAAATCTTTTTCAGTTAGTAATTCTGATTCATGTATTTCCATCAGTTCAAGGAGCCTTTATTTTTTTTTTATATCAGTAAGTAATGAACCTTATTTAAGTTGATAGTTAAGAGATATCAAATAGGTTTGTTTGATAGCTTTATGAAAATGTTTGAGATGCTTGCCAATAGTTTTTCAATGGAAAAAAAATAAATATCTGTTCATTTAAAGAGTCCAAACTATTTTTGATTTTGTTCATAGTATTGATTTAATGATCTTAGGGATTTGTATGTGTTATCGGTATCGGCCTTTAGGAGCTGAAAGGTATCGGTTTTAAAAAACAGTTATCGTGCATCCCTAGTTTTTACAGTATAAGCCACATTCATACGTGGTGTTTCCTTACTTCAGCAACACCTGGTGAGGACGCGTCCCACTGGAGGGAACCGTTGTTAGATTATGGAAACACCTCGATGTCCTCCTGATGGAGGTGGAGGAGGTGAGTGGGGAGAGGGATGCTCAGAAGACAGATGGTGAGGACGGCGATGTCCTCCGGCTGCAAAATCTCACCCATGTTAAAATAAAGTTGTGGCGGAGTTCGGAGGAGTTCTGCAGAGAGGACATTTTGTTCAGGGACCAGAATTTATTGTAATGAGCTGCAGCCCTGCGTCCCCCCCCCCCCCGATGGACACGATGTCTCACTGTCTGTGCATGTGATTAAAAACAGCTCAGAGCTGTTGTTTAGATTTGCACTTACATCCCCCAAGGTCGTGTCCCTGCAGGTAGAACGTAATTTAGTCTTTTTCTTTGTGCTTATGTGGGATTATTAAAGCCAGGAACATGCCTTTTTTTAAAGCTCCTGTCCATGACTTTTTAATGGAATAGTTTCAGGCTGATCGGCAGAGCAGACTGACAGGCTTCCTGCAGGGATCAGCTGAAATTGTCACCATCGCCTGCAGTAATGAGCAGAAAATCAGCTAATCAGGACATCATCCGGCCGCCGCTGCACAGCCTCGTGAATTCACGCAGACGCTTCCTGTCGGGCAGCGACCCGATTGTTTGGGGAGTTTGGCTCATCTCCTCTCCACCTCCCGGACTCTCAAGCTGGCTTCGGTGGTTTTGGCAGGATTTCCTGGAGGTCCGTCGGTTATTGTTTGTGACTGGTGTGAAATAGAGGAGCAGAGTCTGTGGCCGACAGAAACTAAACTTGGGATTACTGCATCCAGGTCAGCGTGATAGAGGCACAGATGTGTACACGGCAAAGTCTTTCCTTTCATTAAAGGAGGAAGGGTTAAAAAAAATAAATTCTTTCATCGGTTGAAATGAGGATGAAAAGATTACAGTGAGGTTAGGTAGCCCTGCAGCCGGAGATTATCTGTAGCTGTGCTTGTTTCCACCAACGTAATGAAGCGAAAACTTGTTGCACCGTCGCTCAGCGGAGTTCCTGCTGTGGACAGGTCCTTAACCCCTAACCCTAACCCCTAACCCCTAACCCTAAACCTAACCCCTAACCCCTAACCCTAAACCTAACCCCCAACCCTAAACCTAACCCCTAAGCCCTAAGCCCTAACCCCTAACCCCTAACCCCCAAACCCCAACCCTAAACCTAACCCCTAAGCCCTAACCCCTAACCCATAACCCTAAACCTAACCCCTAACCCTAACCACTAACCCCTAACCCCCAACCCTAAACCTAAACCCTAAGCCCTAACCCCTAACTCCTAACCCCTAACCCTAACCCCTTACCCCAAAGCCCTAACCCTAACCCCTAACCCCTAACCCCTAACCCTAACCCCTAAGCCCTAAGCCCTAAGCCCAACCCCTAACCCTTAACCCCTAACCCCTAACCCCTAACCCTAACCCCTAACCCTAAACCTAACCCCTAAACCTAACCCCTAAGCCCTAAGCCCAACCCCTAACCCTTAACCCCTAACCCTTAACCCCTAACCCCTAACCCCGAACCCCGAACCCCTAACCCCTAACCCCTAACCCACCTTCAGCTCCTGAAGCTCCGTTGCTTTGCTTTTAACTGTCTTTTAAGAATCAGAATAAGACAATCAATAAGACTTCCTTCTTTAGTCCCACCGCTCGGAAATTACCCCTTTTTTTATAATTAAATGTGGAAATTAAATATCCTGTGACTCACTGAAGCACTGTGGTATTTCTAGGTGTGTTTCTATTATTCAGACTGCACACCAGAATAATCAATGGATTCATGACGTGGATGTCACACTCAATGCAAATCCAGAAAACACACAGTATGGATGCATCTACAGTGATCCCTTATTTTTCGCGGTTAACGGGGACCGGCACCCCCCCCGCGTAAATCAAAATCCCCAAACTGGAGCCGGAGCTCCAAAACTCCAAAAAAGTAGCGAGGTACTGCAGCGAAACAAGACAAAGGCTCAACTGTGGTCTTTCTGTTACCTTCACAGCCTCTGGTCTCTGAACCGTAGTAAAGAAACTGCTGGTATTGTGCTATTTTTGGCTCATAATTAGTGGCTAACACGCTAACAACAACTAAAGAAAAAGTCTGGTTTTCTCTGCATGGAACGAGCACTTTATTCTGGCACTGCAGGAACTTGTAACATCACACAGGTTGTATTGTTGGGCTCCTGTCAGTTAACAGAGAATGTAAATCTATACACGCTGGGCTGCTGTTGATGCTCACTACACTTTTCATCAAATCCCATTTTCATTCTGCCATCCCACAACACACACACTACATTACCCATAAGGCCACATCATTACCCATAAGGCCACCTTCTTAAAGGGGCCAGGCTGGCTCACAACATTTCTTCACTGTGAGAGAACGCGCACAACATCCTGTGATGTTTCTGCGATTTTTCTTTTTTTTTTAATTATATTATATATTTCTGAAAAATCCGTGAATAACTAAAACAGCAGAACTTAAACCGCGAATTGGTGAGGGATCACTGTATATTCAAATCTACACAGATATGACTGTGATTCAGGTGCACAGCCTGAAAAGAGTTACCCTCTGAATATACAATATAAAAGACGACAGACTATAGCTTCTATGAGGAATAAGGGGGAGGTCAGGACCGTCTCATCCATCCGACTGTCATCCGTGCGTAAACTACGTCCTCATTGGGTCCAACTCAAAGAAGAGGTCGTAGGGAGCGATTCGTCGGGTTCTGGATCCTGGTTCTGGATCCTGGTCCTCGTTCCCACCGAACTGAGGCTGCGAGACGTCCTTGACGATGGTGAGAAGGTGGAGGAGCGTCCTGGTCTCCACAGCCAGTCCTGGGGTCTCCATAGAGGTCTTCTCTATCAGCCCAGTAACAGCAGACCTCATCCCCCCCCAGAAGAAACTGGGTTTCTGCAGATCTTCCTGACGTCCTCCACCAACTTATTTTAGCAACGTTTGAAACGAGGTTATTGATCTGGTGATCAGTGATCTCTGTGTCTTCTTCAGCGCTGGTCTGAGGGGCAGAAGCTGGATCAGATCCGAACATGTTTCAGTTCAGAACTGGTCCATAATCTGGACAGAGCTGTCCACGTAGGCGGACCAGAGTCAGGGTTCGTTTGTTGCTCTTTGATTCATTAAAACCTCGTCTCAGAGCAGACTGAGATTGTATTGTTGGAGTGATTAATTACTGAGAGTCTTGTTAGAAATAAAGGCTCAATATTGATCCCAGCGTCTCACAAATTGGAACAAGCTCATTTCATTTATAATGTAACAATAAATTGGAGCCGTTCCAGATATGAACCGTCGCACAGCCTCAGAAATGATGATGGACACTTCTCATTATAAGTTTCAGAACAATTATCCAGCAGATTGAAAGCATTTTCCAGCAACCGTTGACCACGTTTCTCTTCCTAGAACTCCAGGTTCGTTGTTAAAGTTCTGTTCTTTCGATCCGATGTGGGGGCTGCTGATTCTGTCCCGCGACGTCGAGGCGTTTTATGGGACGGGAGTGGAGGAATGAATGAACGAGGGCCGGACGCAGATTTATTCATCTCCGTCGAACGTTTTCCTCCTGCAGGAGAAGCATGTCGTTTGTGCTGATTGTAACAGCGGCGCATCCAGGAAGGACGACGAACCGACACTTTCACGTCCCGTCAGCAAGGAAGGAAAACTTTATCACTGCTGATCACTCGTCAGTGTTTTCAGCTCCTGTGCTCAGAAGGATCTTAACCCTTCAGTTTTTTCAAGAAAATATACAATTTTGATATCAAGATTTCAAAAGGCTATAACTTTAAAGCAGTTTGAGATAAAGGTATACTGTCAATGAGAAAATTGTTCAGTATGACTCAAAGTCTGTGATGGGAGGGAAATCATTCATATAATTTGCATATTATGACGTCACAAGGTGGCGGCCATATTGGAAAATGTTCAATTTTGATATCAAGATTTCAAAAGGCTATAACGTTAAAGTGGTTTGAGATAAAGGCATACTGTAAATAAGAAATATCTTCAGTATGAACCAAAATTTGGAATGGAAGTAGATTTGTCATCTAATTTGATTATTGTGACATCACCTACCCAAACCTGCCCAGTAGTCCTCAGTTTCAGATTTTTCCTCAAACCCCATGAACAATGAAAGCTTTCATTTCAGGGACAATCACATCATAAAGTCATGAAATCTGGAGTTTGGTTCAATATTTCCCTTTCAAAGAACTGGTGACCATATCTGTTTGTTTGATTGGTGATGAGGCTCCAGAATTTATCATTTGGAAAAGAGATGAAATCAATGGGCTCAGAATTTGTCAGATCGTCTCCACAAAAACCAACAAGCTCATCAAAATTTAGGTTCCACTTTCGATACTCTTCCTCTTCTCTCAAGAACTCTCAGCTACCACCATCATCATCATCATCACATCATTATCATGATTTCCGGTGCGCTGTGTTTTTTTTTCCGTGATTTCTACTGCGGTGCCAGGACAACCGCGGTTGTTTTCATCTTCGCTACATTTATCCATATTTGTGGTGTTATGAGCTCCCCTGACACCGCAACCTGCTTGGTGATCAGAGAATGTTTCCACCCCGACCACGCTGAGGTGAAGCATCCGATATACGATATGCTTATTGTGGACTATGGCGTGCAAACTCGCCGTCACTACTGACGTCAGTTTCTGCTTTACTGGACAACTGCATGTCTTCCTCCTCTGAATCAGAGTTAGCCAGAACCTGGCAAAGTACTTTGTGGATGGTAAACCAGCCTCTTGACATCGTGAGTAAATGAAAAAACACTCTTTCGATCTGCTCTGCTCTCGCTACGTTCAGCATTTCTACCACTGCTGCGCCGCACGTCTCTGTGCTGAAGGATGTTTTACAAACTCATTCTATGCTAAAACTTTGAATAGCGCCACCGCCAAAAATTATTCTCAGATTACAGGCGCACATGTCCACCATCTCCTGGTAACTAGTAGAAACAAGATTTGGCTTCACATTTATAGATACAGCCTGTTATAGTCAGATATGTTGCTTGTTGCAATATTGCAATTTGGCGCTTAAAGGGTTAATACCTTAATAATATTGATGTTTTTAACATATAGTCATTAGATCCAGTTCTTTCCTTTTTAAGAGAACACCTGACGCTTTGATGAAGATTTTCCAGCACGAGACAGGAGGAAGAGCTGCAGGTGGCAGCGATGGAGGTTTTCTTTGGAAGTGGATGGATGGGATTGAAAATTAGAGCGCGTCCGAGGAGCAGCCGGAGTTGGACTGAGGTGGTTTTAGGAGACATGAAGAGGACGGACTGTGCAGGAGGACTGTGCAGGAGGAGCTACCTGGAAGAAGGAGAAGAGGAAGACCAAAGAGATTTCTGGATGTGGTGAAAGATGACATACATGGAAGATGCCGAAGGAAGAGCAACTTGTGGATGGAAAAGCTGGAAGGCAAAGGCACGATTGAGGAAGAGGAGGGTCCTGGACCGACCTGCCTGCAGTCTGGACCCGTCCCCGGGTCGACCTGAGGGTGTCGGGCAACCCTGAAACAGAAGAGGTGACAACAACGGGAAAAAAGAAAGAAGAGACTCTTCATCACGACGCCAGAACAGGGTCAGGGGTCAGGGGTCAGGGCGTCAAACGCTTCAGCATCGCGACTCTTTTTAGTAGCTGCCCCGAAATGTTTTTTAATACAATGAAACGAAGCTGATGATGAAAACCATAAAATAAAAAGACGTGGAAGTCTTCCATCTTATCTCTGCAATCAAGGATACATAAACTATGCATCCTTGCATAGTTTATGACAACATATGCTTTGCATGCAGCCATCTGCTGCATGGCGACGGAGCACGGCGGCGTCTTGGAGGGGTTCGCATCAGACGGCGTCCTCCATCATAAAGGACGCCGGGGCAGCGGAAACACGACAGCCGCGGGGGGGAGCGGCAACCTACGTTTCATCACACGACGAGCACATGCGTACGCCAGCGTGTAAGTGTAGCTTTGATGATCTACCACCGCCCCCCCATCTGTGTTGCCTAGCAACACCAGGGTTTCGTATCTCGGAGAAGAGTCCGCCGTTTGCTTGAAGTACTGTTCTCCCGCTGGAGAGCAGTTCCTGTGAAACCGTGATGGGTTCTGGGGAACCTGACGCTCTGAGGCTGGTGGTCAGATGTTCCTCCAGCACGTCGGTTCACTTCCTCTGCCGTCAGAGAAGCTGAAACGATCTCTGTCAGGGTCTGAAAACGGCCCGGATGGTTCCTCTCGGATCCAGAGTAGAGCCCAGTCCTTCTGACTCGTCTGAACAGAACACGTTCATCCACTCTGTGATCCGTCTGAGGTGCCTTCAAGGTGTTCCTACTACCTCCATGACCTCTAAGAGGAATGACAAATATGGAAACATCTTCCAGGAACGCTGCTTACAATTATCTTTTCCTGCATTTGATGACAAAATGAAGAGCTCACCTGCTGGATGGACATAGTTATCTAAAACCCCTGGTGTCGTGGGTGTAGAGCACCCGTGGGTGACCCGTGTTCCCTGCGTGTCCTCTACACTCCATTGATCCAATGTAACGCTTCTGACACTCTTTGATTGGTCTTCTCACCTCCTCTCCTCACACCTTGGCTCCTCTCACCTAGATGTAAGAAAAGAAGGCGACTCAGACTGACACACATGTACACTCACTGGCCTCTTTATCAGGTCCACCTGTCCGAACGCAGATTTCTGATCAGCCAATCACATGGCAGGAACTCAATCATTTATTCATGTAGACGTGGTCTAGACGATCTGCTGCAGCTCAAACCAGCATCAGACTGGAGAAGAAAGGTGATTTAAGTGACTCTGAACATGTCCTGGTTGTTGGTCTGAGTAGTTCAGGAATTGCTGACTGGTTGGAGCTGATAGAAAGACAACTGGAACTCAAATAACCAGTCGTTACAACCGAGGTCTGGAAGAGCATCTCTGAACCTTGAAGCAGATGTTCTCCAGCAGCAGAAGACCACAGCAGGTGTCTCTGCTGTCAGCTGAGAACAGGAAACACAGACTCACCAGAACTGGACCACAGAAGACTGGAAGAACGTTGTCTGGTCTGATGAGTCTGGATTTCTGCTGAGACATTCAGATGGTCAGAATCTGGAGGAACCAGCATGAAAGCATGGATCCATCCTGCCTGGTATCAACGGTCCAGGCTGCTGCTGCTGGTGCTGTGGAGGAGATGTTCACACCTGAGGATTGTTCCTGACCATCTCCATCCCTCCATGACCACAGTGGACCATCTTCTGATGGAGACTTCCACCATGTCATAAAGCTCCAATCATCTCAGACTGGTTTCTTGAGTCCACTGGTCTCAGATGTCTTCCACAGTCTCCAGATCTCAGTCCAGTAGAGCAGCTTTGGGACGTGGAGGAACTGGAGATTCTCATCATGGATGACAACTGGTGATGCTGTCATGAAAATATGGACCAAACTCTCTGACGAATGTTTCCAGAACCTGGTCGGATCTACGAGACCGAGGATTGAGGCAGTTCTGAAGGAGAAAGGAGGTCCAACTCGGTACCAGCAGGGTGGAGCTGATAAAGTGGCTGCTGAGTGTAGATACATGTAGAACAACACGAGGCATCTTCAGTTCAGAACTGTCATTTTAGGTTGACGTTTATAGAAATATGATACATATGATGTTGGAGCCTCCTGTGTGAGTAATAACGTCTACAGTCACGGCTCATATTTTAATCCTGTTTGGTTTTTTGTGTGTGTGAAAACAAGTCGTCTGATCGTAGTGGATCTTTGTAACCTCAGACTGAACAACAGCTTGTAATTATTTCAGTTATTTACCAAAAACGCAGCCAAAGGAGAATAAAAAGCTAATAATGTTGGCAGGACGAGCGATTCAAGATGCTCGTATGACTTTATGAGTCTCTGGAATCGTTGTGGACATTCATCCAGTTTCCACCAAGAGAGCCTAGGTGGCCTCCAGAACCTTCTGGCATCCAGAGCCAACTCCAAACCATCACCCTTCCACCGCCGTGCTTCAGAACTGGGTCCCACGTGTTCCTGCTTGTCTGGTTCTGGACATCGAGGCCAAACTGCTCCACGTTGGTCTCATCCGTCCAGAAGACTCTGGTCCAGACGTCTGCTGCTCCGCTCAGATGCTGCCGTTACATATATTCATTTCTTATGAGTGAACAGACGCTTAAATCTAGCTGTTTTACTTGATTAAAAACTCCCGACGTCTCTCAGAGAACGTAGATGTGTCTCCTGCCGGTAAAGGTGGAGTAATATTTCCTCCTCATCACGTCACCGTCTCTCAGGCTGCTTTATAAACTCTCCTGTTATAATCTGGCCTCGTAGAAACTGTCCCTTCTGTTTCTGAAGGCGGTGAGACGGAGAACCTGCCGTCTTTATTTTCATTTGTTTCTGTTGGAGCGACATTGCTGTGCGTGAGGTCTTGATGAATTTCATGTCAGAGTTATTTGAACATTTCACTCGTAATCTCTGATGTCATCCGGGCACGCAGCTCTTTCTAAATGCGTTTTTTTTTTTTCATTTTGCGTCATTTCAACTTGAAAATTTCCAGCTGAAATATTCACTAATTCATTTATTCATTTGTTCATCCATTCATAATGAGATGGCACCGTCTGGCGTACGCTAAATTAAAGCTTCAACTTATTTAGTTCATGTTAAATTAACTCCTCGTTCCATCAAATATGAGCTTTTTTAGTATTTTGTTAGAAACGTGGAGGAGTCGGGGTGGAAACGTTTATCTACTTGGAGAAGGATATGCAGGAATTTAGAGCCTCCTGTTTCTTATCCTATGTTGTTTTGTATAATTATAGATTTTTATTTAAATCATGTGAGTGTTGGGTCTCTATTAGTCAAATCCAGTGATTCCCAAAGTGTGGGCCGTCGCGGGACTGCAGGTGGGCCGTGAGAGGTCATTAAAATTAAACAAATATATGGGGTGCCGAATGTAAAAACTTGATTTCAGTTTTCAAACTGATATATTTTCAATATTTAGCTCATTTTGTTCACATTTAGCTCATTTTATGCACATTTGAGTCATAAATTATTTAAAAGTTTGGTTATATGTGAATGAAAATGAAATGTTAAATCTAAACGTTAAATGTTAAATCTAAATATTAAATCTAAATCTAAATGTTAAATCTAAAACTAAATGTTAAATCTAAATCTAAATCTTAAATCTAAATGTTAAATGTTAAATCTAAATGTTAAATCTCAATCTAAATGTCAAATGTTAAATCTAAATGCTAAATCGGAATCTAAATGATAAATGTTAAATCTAAATTTAAATGTCAAATGTTATATCTAAATGTTGAATGTTAAATCTAAATGTTAAATCTAAATCCAAATATTAAATCTAAATCTAAATGACAAATGTTAAATCTAAATGCTAAATCTGAATCTAAATGATAAATGTTAAATCTAAATGTTAAATCTAAATTTAAATGTCAAATGTTATATCTAAATGTTGAATGTTAAATCTAAATGTTAAATCTAAATCTAAATATTAAATCTAAATCTAAATCCCGTTACCGGACTGTCTGACAGCTGAAGACCAGCTGGAACTGGGTCACATGGGAGGACGGTTCAGAAGTAGAACAACAGACCCACCGATGTTGAAACAGTCCAGACCTCAGCGTGGTTAAAATGCCGAGGTTGGACCTCAATAAAGTTACGCATAAGCAAAAGCCCAAAAATGTCGAGAAGCTGAAGGAATGTTGTAAAGAAGAACAGATAAAACTCCTCCACAGTGATGTGAGAGACTGAAAAAAGAAACTACTTCCTGTTATTCCTCGGAAGTGGATTTAAAATCTATTGAATCATTGAGGTGCTTGTTATTTACTAGGTTTTTTTTTCTTTCTGTTTTCATTTTTGTTAAATAAACAATCATACAGTCATGAAAGTTAAATTCTGCTGTTTGTCTGAGGTTGAATTTTACTCATACAGTGATCCCTCGCCAATTCACGGTTTAAGTTTCGCTTTTTTAGTTATTCGCGTATTTTTCAGAAATATATTATATACTTTTCGCGGAAACATCACAGGATGTCACAGTGAAAAAATATTGTGAGCCAGCCTGGCCCCTTTAAGAAGGTGGCCTTATGGGTAATGTAGTGTGTGTGTCGTGGGACCTCAACCTTGCTGCATTGTTCCTCACACATGCTGGTTCACGGCCCGACCCAGATTCTCTCTTTGCCCACAGCAGACGGGACACGGATCTGCTGGTGTAGCTGAGCTGCACCGTGGACACGTTTGTGTCAGTAGTGACATGTTCAAACGATATCTCGCTGTTGTCTCCTTGCATTGCTGGGTCATTCTTCAACTAGGGTCAAATTTAGTCTCAAAATTTTTAGAAAATCAACACATATTTTAGGTAATATTTTGATATGTTTTGCTTATCCATTATGTGTAGAAATACATTCTGGTAGCTGTTGTGATGTAATTATATTGATAATATATATTTTATTTTTTTTTTCTTATTTTAGTTGAACATTCAGAGGAAAGCATAATTTCCATCACACCACAAACAATGTGTTTTACAAACAAAATTATTTACAGAACTCATGTTTTCAAAATAATTTCATGAAATTTCACACATAAATGATCCCAAATATATAAATATATTTATTTTCAGGATTGTAATTTTCATCACAATGAAAATCGTGATGGAAATGACTGTTGTGGAAATGACAGTGTGTCACACTTTTTCAAAAATCTCATGTTGTATTAGCATGCTAATCTCTGTTTTAAAGCTAGCATTAAATATACATAAAATACACGACATGAAATATTATTTTAATTATTATTTATAAATTTAAAGAAAATATGAGCTGTTTGGAAATGACAACCAATAAACATTTTCTTTGTTTGGGAAATATTTACCTTGATTTTTTTCAGCTTTCATATTCTTCCAGGGAGCTAGCTCTGCTCTCCTGCCATGTGCTCTCCTGTGACTGACTGTTACCATGGTTACCATGGTTGCAGGTGTTCAAAGCTTAAAAAAAACTCCCTAAAGTTACAATTTGTGGTGTGTGATGGAAATGACAGTGACCCCAAGGGACGGGTGTTCTTTTTATAAAAAATAGACATTTAAATACTACTGTATCTTTAAACACATGGTATGTTTCATTAAAATAGGTATTTATGTACCATTTGTCTGTAAAGTTAGTTTTTAAATCAAAATGTAATTCAATAGTAAGAGGGATTGAAGGTCAAAAATCTGACACAACAGCACAATCCATACATATATAACCATAGTTTATGTAGTAAAAATAACACTTGACCTTTAAATTCATTTTTGTATGTTCCTCTTGGTGTCAAGTAACTGTGCCTAAAACAAAAAATCAAGAAATGCGTTTTGTATCTATCATTCCTGCAAAGGACACAAATTCTACCGTAGTTGAAGAATGACCCTGCTACAACAATGACGTCACGGTGTCAGACTGGATTTAAAAAGTGAGACTTGATCTTCATCTGAGACACAGTCTTGCCAGGTAGGTGTGTGGTAGGACTGAGAGAGGAAGCAGCCAAAGCTGTGACTCTTCTGCTTCTTCTTCCTCCAACTTTCTCTCATGAAATCGAGGCGGGAAAGACGCTGCGGTCGCGCGTCTGTGAGCGTCGGTCCCGCCTCCTCCGGTGAAGGAGAGAAATCGGGGGGGGGGGGGGGGGGGGGGGGGGCGTTAGGGGCGGAGTCGTGTCCACGCGCGTGAGTGCGCGTACGGCTCTCTCGCGCGGCAGCAGATGAAGACGTGCGAGCGCGCGGGCATGTGCGCCGGCTCTCCGCGGAGTCGCTGTCCGTGGTGCTGAAACTCCGGACTCTTGATTTAAAAAAAAAGAAAAAGTCCGTCCTGCGATGAGCGCGAGCCTCGACGCCGAGGCGGAGTAGCAGAAGGAGTGAACATGAAGTCGATCATCAATGCCTTAAAAAAAGAAGGTAAGGAGGCCGCTCACTCTTTTCTTTCACTTTTTTTTTCTACCCGGTCGCTCGGTATCTGGACGGGCAGAGTTCGGACGTCACACAACTTGAGGTGAACGGAATGGAGCGCTTCCTTCTGGGCTCAAGCTCTCCTTAAAACAACAATTAAAAAAAAAAAGAAATTAAGATGACTGAGTTATTTCAGGAAGCTCTTAGTATATTTTTAGGCATCAGTTTTTGAAGGGAGCAGAAAAGGAGGCGGCGCCGGCAGAGGAGTAGTTTTCTGTTGTTGTTTTTTAGGTCACGGAAAGATGGAAAATAGGACGAGAAGAAAACACCCACAGACATGACTACGTGTCGTTCCCCTCACCCGAACCGAGCCCGAACAGCGCGTCCATCTGGATCCGTGTGACGTCTCCGAGCGTCCGCTGCGATTTTCTTCCCGCGGCCGCGTCGCCTTTGGAACCGACCAGGGCCCGAGAACCGGATCCCGTAGGGGCGGCTGTCCCTGGGAGGAAGCTTCCTATCACTGTCATCTTCTCAGCGGCATTTAGGGGAAATTGGTGTCGTGATCATTTCCTTTGTGCCATCTGTGCGCGCGTCCTGGTTTGGTTTTCTACGCGCCGGTTGCAAGTTAAGACGCAGGGGTCAGTAAGATGATGAGAGCCTCATATCAGTGGTTATTAAACCTCCTCCTCATCCCATCAGAGCTGAAACTTTCATTTGAACGTGTCTTTCGTTGTAACTTAAACGCTCGCGGCGCCGCAGAACTTTTGCTTCGGGCTTTCTAGACGCTTCCTGTCAGATTTGGTTTCTCTACTGGAAGCTTTTGTGGGTTTTTGAGTGTTGCAGAGATCCAGAAGAGTGACTGACAGTCTCTGTCCCGTAGCTGCGGCTGTAATCCCTTTATAGTTGGAAAATAAAAAGGGACAGATCTGAAAAGATCCCTTACTGAGTATCTGAAAACCACTCTGAGATGAGTAAAAACCTTTCGGGTACCACGGAACATCTGAATCATTCCCATCCTGCGTCACTGCTGACATGTTAGTGTCACATAACGAAGTTACCCATCTGTCATCTCAGGAGCGCGGGGCAATGCATTGTGGGACATTTGTAAAATGAAAAAAAAAAAACACTTTGGTAACTTGTTCCGCTGCTTGTTGAGCAGTTTTTTTTTTATAATAAACTTTATTTAAATGTTCCAAACAGTCAGAACACTGACCATGTACAATACAGAAAGTCTGACATCAAGAGAATACAAACATCTTATGAAACATAAAGTGAATAAAGTCATTACATAGATATCATAAACAAAATATAAGTTCAATGAATTTAAATAAAAAGAAGAAAGAAAAGGGCAGGACATGTTACATTTCTCCAAATATGTCTTCAGTTATGTTAACAGTGTGTATACATTTTTTAATATCGATTCTTTTAATAGATTCAAAGTAGTTCTTGAAGTCGATTTCAAAAACCAGAAGGAAAGGTCGACCTTTGGAAAATTTAGTTTTATGTATGTGGAATTTTGCGATGAGAATAATCAAATTAATTAAGTGTTGCCTTTTCCTGTCACTATTATTATAAGATAATAGTGTTGATGAGCGGTGATAATAAAATAGAGAACACATGACATGAGGTTTGAGGAGGAGTTTGACCCAAAGGAGCAGCGCTGAACACAGAGAAAGAAAGAAATAAGGAAGATGTAGGCGGGAGGAAACAAAAATCACACGAGAACAAAGGAAGTCAAACTTTAACGTGAAACACAAGAAATCTGACTTTCAAAATAAAAGAGGATCGTTCAAGCAAAGACAAAGAGTCCAGAAGCAAAAAGGTGAAGCAACAAGGAAACTCAACAGGAGAAGAAGAAGAAGAATCAGTTTTAGGACCAGGACACATTAAAAATTCTCAAATAAAGCAAAAGGAAATTACATAATTTGTCAGATTCAGGAGGAAATCCACTAAAGTAGCACTTTTTTAAATCTTTAGTCGAGAATAGATAATAGCTATTTTTTTTTAATTTAAAAAAAGGGATTCAGAAATGATCTGAAGTGAGTTCAAGCAACCAAAATAAATGTTAAATGGACTCAGTCACCGCAGATTGTTCCTCATTTTTCTGTTAAATCAAAGCGGCTGTTGACAGCCGGCGACAGGAGGCGAACAACGAACCCTCTCGTCAGAGTTAAACACTGCCTGTCGGACGGATGTGGAGGCACTATGACACTGTCAGATGACATCTGTGGCGCCGTCACACATTCATGGTGGAACACAAAAGAAACGTTGCACTGATTATTGTTATTATTACCAGGGTTTGGTCATCACGTGTCTTATCTTCTCGCTGGGAGGAATTCAGTCCCAGTCCCAGTCTGGTGGATGAAGGTCTCACATGTGTGTGTCATTGAGCTTTTTCCCTCCATCGGTGGTTCGTCATTTACGACATGTGATGTCACATGTCGGAGGGAGGTATCGTTTGCTCCTTTAAACTCAATTACTTCGTGTAGAAACACCAGTTAAGGAGGGTGACCCTCAGAACAAACCCGACTGGTGGTCAGGTGACCTGCTCAGGCTCCGCCCATCGTTCCTCTACAGCTCTTTTGAATGAAACTTTTGTTTTGTTCTGTTGAATGGACAGGTCATGTTCTCCTGAATCAGCAACGGTAAACAGCTCCCTCGTTCCTGTTTTTGGCGCAGATGATCTCGTGTGGAGGGCGTCTGTATGTTGTAGGCGGGTCGTATAATCGAACGTATACTTTTAGACAGATTTCATGTAATCAGGATTTATGAATACATCATTCTTTAAAGAGTTTTGGCCTGTGGTGAGATTGGATCTTAAATCCAACTTTGACTCCAGTCAGAATTGGATCTTCTTGATTTACCGTTTAAACTGTTTTAGAGAACAGAGCCGACCGCTGTGTCCTCACTGGTGTTTCTACGGTAACTGAAGCTGTTATATGGACCGTGACACAGATTCTGAGGAGGTTGCAGGAAGCCTCCAGAGACCCGTCCACCGTCCCCGTGGTCGTCCCGTCCACCGTCCCCGTGGTCGTCCCGTCCACCGTCCCCGTGGTCGTCCCGTCCACCGGTGGTTCTTCACTCTGGTGGAAACGCTCGTTCTCTGTGTCATGTTGCAAATGTCACTAATGACTATTCAGTACATCTGACTGACCGTTCAGATTCAGGCACAGCAGAGCAAGTAGAAACTTGCTCTGCTGTGTCTGAAGGTTTGAGCTCTCACTCTGATCGGAGCACAAGTTGGATCTGAGATCAGTTTTCTGTCTGATTACGGGTCATTAGAAAACAGCCTGAAGTCTGGGATCACTGGTTAACTCCATCAGCTTTAGTTTTCTCAGATGATCCGAGACTTTTTGGAGCTGTAGCTGTTACAACAGCAGGTTCATGGACTCCTTTATGCACAAACCCCCCCAACCTCCCCCAGCTGTCTTCTCAACTGGACATCCTGCTGTTGGTTCATTTATTACAGACATTTATTAGAGATTTTGAACATTTGCTCGCTGAGTGCTGTGACGTTCCCACGAATCGCCTGATGGATCAAGATTGTAGAGTAAATGGAGGTAACTCCCGTCCGACTCTCTCAGTGGGTCAGATCTTCCCACCGCTGCCCATTAAATCCCACATGTGACCTTTGACCCCCGGATAATTCCCACGGAAAAGCTTTGAAAATCCTGGGATTTTTCCAGCTCGGTCGTCAACACAGCGGAGACCAGTGGAGACGTTTGGCTCTGAAAGTCTGGCTGATCATCAGTTTCAACGTCTGATATCTTGTCTTTTTAGCGTTATAAATGAAATCTGTAGTTCAACGCTGGACTGCAGGGCCGACCGGCTGTCGTCCTGTCAGCACCCACCATCGAGGTCGGCTGACGTCCTCCAGACTCCGACTTGTGAACGAGCTATTTCAAGGACACTTCGCCATGAAGGTGTCGTGCATTTGGCTGATATCCGATGCAGCTTCAGGAGCACGGGGGGGACGGAGGGGGGTGTTACATTTATGGTGGCTCCTGAATGTGCCAGCTCGTTAGATGTTAGCACCTCATCGACACGTCCGTTGCAGGGCAAGTGTCTGAGAACGTGATAATGACTCACTGAGTCACTCGGACCGAATCAAAGAGCAGGAACTGCAGCCAGCAGGCCTCGCTGGAAACCCGCTACCGCTGCATTGATCAGCTTCTGATCAGGAGACGCTTACAGGAACGGCTGCAGGGGTAGCAGGCCTCGCTGGAAACCCGCTATCGCTGCGTTGATCAGCTCCTGATCAGGAGACGCTTACAGGAACGGCTGCAGGGGTAGCAGGCCTCGCTGGAAACCCGCTACCGCTGCGTTGATCAGCTCCTGATCAGGAGACGCTTACAGGAACGGCTGCAGGGGTAGCAGGCCTCACAGTTATGGGAGAGCAGGGAGAGGCGAGGCGGCTGCAGCCTCCATCATCTAATGGAGGTATTTGTCCAGGGGGAAATCAAGACCAGCCCCCCCATTGCTGGTTCAGTTTAACAGCCAGTGCGCGTGGGGGGGGGGGTTCTGCTCATGTAACGCTCATAATCGAGCTAATGATGGTCAGAGGGAGAGGCGGTCGGTGTGGGCCGTGCAGCCAGGGCCAATCAGCGGCCTCGGCTCCACGATCATCTGACCTGCTGCGCTGCAGTCCTGAAAGACGAGCGCTTTGGTTTTAGCTGGGGGGGGGTCATGCTCAGATATACTGAGCTTCTCAGCAGGAACGTGCATAAACATCTCAAGAAGAAAAGAAGTAAGAGTTTTACATGTCAGCTCCACGTGAAAGTTAATGGTTGTGTGGACTCTGTTCCCGCTTCCCGAAGGTTTGAACCGGCTCTAGAGCTGAAGTAAAGACGTGGAAAAGGAGCTCCCTGGAAAAAAGAGGAGATTAAAAAACCTGTCAGATGTCATCTTTACAATCAATCAACTCCGTCAACAATCGGTCGTGGATCCCACTGCAAGCACAGATGTTCAGGCAGATGTTTTCCCACCAACGAGGCTCCGCTTCGGTCTGGACGTGTTTTAATCACACCAAGCGGGTCGTTAAGCTCCCAGACCAGCCTTTCTCAACCTTTGTTCAGTTACCGCACCTTTCAAAAGTGAATAAAATCTCACGACACCCCAGAGTAAAATATAATCCAAAGCCACACTGCATCGCTCCGACTGTAAATGCATACGTCCCGTTTATTTAGTTTAAATAACCTGAACAGGATAACTGCACCAGAGTAGGCCTCAGCAGGAAAGCTTCTTTTCATCCGTGATGTGCTTGCTTCCATCCATCATCCTTGTATTGCCTCTTTTTAGCCTTATCGCTAGCAGCTAGCTTTGGTACCTATGGAGCAGATTCAGAGCTGGTGGATGAAGGCTTGATGAAGAAGTCGGCTCCTCTGTGATGTTCCGTTCCTGTGGGGCTTTTCTTTTTAGAAAACCATCCATGATGCTGCTCAAAAGTTCTCTTTGCTATCTGTGAAATAAAATTCCAGCTGTTAAATGATATTACGATGTAAGCTAACTGGGCAGTCACGTTGACCTCACGCTGACCCCGTACTGATGTTGTTAACATTGGGAAATGGGCATGTGAGACATATTTTTATTATTCATTTCATGTCCAATTATGTATCTTATTTATTTATTTATTCATTCATTTATAGGCAAAAAGTATGTATTTATGTGTGCATTCATATATTTATACAGTGGTACCTCTACTTACGAAATTAATTGGTTCTGGAAGTAGTTTTGTAACCTGAAAATTTCGTATGTAGAAACGTTCGTAAGTAGAGGTACCACTGTATATGAAATGTCAGAATAGGTCATTTTTTTGACGACACCCCTGAAGCAGCCAGACGACACCCCAGCGTGCCGCGACACCTCAGTTGAGAAAGGCTGGTCTAGAGGAGTAAAAATGAAATGTTTCTGCTCCTGGGAAGGAAGAAGAGACGGGACGACATGGACTGAAGAAAAGAATTCAACTGGAATCGAGCCGCTGACTCCGCTTAGCTTCATTTCAATAATTCTTCTGTGGGTTTGTTGCGTTTTTCTCGCTCCAGTGTGAATGTTGAACAGATCTGTTCAATAAATGCGGGAAAGCTGATCTTATTAACTTAAGTGCATTGTGTTGAAGTTAAAAAAAGACCACGGGACAAACCGTGCTGACGGTGTCGGCCTGCAGATGAGATGAGAGCCATTTTATGGCAAGTTCCTGCAGAAGATCTTTTATTTCTAACGAGCTCACGTGCTTCCTAGCCAGTATGAAGTAGTTGAGGTCATAAGGAACCTCTAGTGATGTGCTTTGGATCATTTTTCCACTTTTGGAGGAAGATGAAGCCACTCCGTCCCCTCTCATCCGCAGTGCCTCTTTCCAAATCTGTCCTACAGCTTAGTGCTACCACGCATGCATAAGCCTGGACTATAATTACAATGTTAGAGGGGGCACAGAAGCTCACGTTAACACACATTAAACTGATATCGGCAGTTCTGAAGTTCGTCTTCTGGTCGCAGACTTGTCACGGGTCGGTCCGCGGTGACTTCAGAGACTTGACGCTCTCGAGCACAGAGAAAATCTCTGTTCATTGTATGTTTCAGATCAGCATCGAGAATGTTGCCGGAGGCGCTTTTTAGGCCCTTTCAGAGCTTTAATGGTGACTGGCTCGCTGTCTTTATGAGACTTCAAATATCTGTGGTGAAATCCTCTCAGACTGCAGCGATCAGGCAGTCGGACTATGGATTCGTACGAGACATGCGTGTCCAGCTCTATTTGCATCCAAGTTGCATAAAACAGCTTTGTGTTGACTTCCAGTAGCTCTCATTTCCAGTTGAAGCCGAAGCTGCAGGAGCAAGAGAGCAGCAATGAGTCAGAAAACAGCGATTCCCTTTAGTTTGTTCTTTTTTTTAAGGATTCAGCTTCACAGATGTGAAGACAGACCGTCCAACACACAGCAGATACAGATTTACTGATGAAACTTGGTGCAAACGTGCCACAATAATCCTGCAGAAACATAAAAGTGGCCCCGAGACGACGGGACGAAGCCACAAACGTGGCGCTAAACGAAGTCACAGGACGAAAAGATCGCCGACGATGCTGACGAGTTTATCTGGAGACTCGTGTCTCAACCGGGTTCTTACTGGGACCAGTCCTGGTTGAAATCAGCCTTCTGTTGAAAAATCAATACAAAGAGCCGCCGTGTCCACAGCTGGGCGACGTCCAGACGACCACGCCTGTGGCGGTAATTCCCGGGGATTTCATCAGAATAGAATCGTGCATTCATGATGACGCAACAGCCGGCTTGTCGTGTCAGAGAAGGACGTTGTTAACTTTTCATTTGTTGTCCACGTAAAAGGATAAACTGAGGCAACGTGGGGGGGGGGTCGTCTGCCAAAACTGCTGCAGGAACGTTGCAAAGGCTCACTGCAGGGCTGTTGGTTTCTACAGCACATCAGGGTCAGACCAAGGTTATTATCGTTAACGAAAAGGAACGAAAATAATGAAAACTAGAATAGAAAAAACATTTTCATTAACTGAAATAAAATAAACACGAGAGTTTTTAAAAAAAAAAAACCATAACTAACTGAAACTATTATATAAAACAAACTAAAATTAAGTAATAATGTCAAGAACGTCCTTCGTTTTCATGTTTGTTAATTTTTTTTCCTCATAAATGTTTGAAATCTATTAACTTCGCTCCACCGTACAACAACAACCGTGAAAAAAAAAAAAACTAAAGTGATCAGCAGTGATGGCTGCGGCAAAAGTTTAAAGAAAACGATACAGTCCTATTTGGGATTTCTTTGACTATGACTGTGTTAACGATAAAAATAAGTGCCTTGTTGTAGAAGCAGGTGATACAATGTGTGGAATACTTCTCAAGGAGAAAAAAACCCACAAATCTGAAAGTCTATTTGAAAAGCTCGCACAAGAAGGCTAACCAAGACTAGCTGGATAAGCTAGCCTAAGCTAGCCCCCTGGAAAGAAGGCTAACCAAGACTAGCTGGATAAGCTAGCCTAAGCTAGCCCCCTGGAAAGAAGGCTAACCAAGACTAGCTGGATAAGCTAGCCTAAGCTAGCCCCCTGGAAAGAGAAGCTACAGCTGCAGGCCAGTCAGCGTTGGGAAGGAACAGGAGAAAACAGCAACTATAATGGACTGTTTCCATGGAGACCATGATAGCTGCTGGTCAGTAAATATGCAGGAACACCACAAGAGGGAAGACGCATTGATAAATATGTTTATTGAGACCAGAATGTAAACACGACTATGTGATTCGATAGCCTTCAAAAAGTTCAGTGCTTCACTGGAACCAAAATTACAACCCTAATTTACAAAATAAAACTAAAACTAACACTGAAACTAATAAAAACTAAACTAAAACTAAGTATTTCAAAACAAAAACGAATAAAAACTAGCAAAACTGCTCTTAAAATGATTTAAAACTAACTGAATTAGGAAAACTAAACTAAAAACTGAATAAAAAGTAAAACTAATGGAAAATCCAAAACTATTATAACCCCCACCACATTTCCATCGCAGTTGGTGCATTTTTCTTTGAACGGCGGCGAATCTCAAGAGCCAAGAAAAAACATTCAGTGACACTTCCGACTCAGCAGGTCGCCGCCTCAGTCTGACTGTCGTGGGGCCTGGTTGGCTCGTCCGCCAGGTTAAGTCCTAAAGAAAAAAACAAGCCCCGGCAGGTTTTTTTCTCTTGTGCTCTGAACGCTGCTTTACTCGGTCTCCTGCAGCTCCAGATGTTATGGTTCAGAGAGAAGCAGCTGGAGTTACCAGGAACACACGGCAGCCGTTCGATTCATGACTTCTCTTTCTTCCAGGCAGCTCCGTTTCCTTCTCTGAGACCGGCGGCATCACGCTGTCGTTGGACGCCAGTCCTGTGATCCAGCACCGCTCATGCCTTTATACCCGGCCAGGGGGGTTATTTTCTGTGGGAGCGGTTGCTAAAAAGTCCTTCCATTTATTTCTGGAAAAAAAAAAAAAGGAAAAATTCTTTATGAATACAATTTGTGTATTTTAAGCCTTTAAATGACTTTAATTGTCGCCACGTCTGAGCTGCATAAAGTGACGTAAATGAAAGGAAGCTGCGGTGCTGCAGAGAAGAGTTTCAGCGGTTCCCTTTCCTCCGCTGCCACGCCTTTGTGTCGTGTCCACAGTGCGGTTTGTTTTATTGGGATGTGGATGGACATCCTTTGAGAACCAGAGCCTGACAACGACCTGGACGATCATTTCCTCTTTTGGGCTGGATCACAGCTGGACTGGTTCCTCCCTAAAAGGAAACATCTGGAGTATTGATTCAGTATTAACTGATGGTCCAACCCAGATGCCTCCGAGCCCAAAGATGTCGATGCTGCCTCCAGACTAAGTTGACACAAAGCTTTAGGTGGCGTTTGTGAATGTAGCGCGACAAAGGTTTCCATTGTAGTCGTTTGTCCGTGTGGTTTTATCAGCTGTTGAGAACTGAATATTCTGAACCGGGCCGTCGTCTGGATGAACCGAGGTCACTGGTGTCAGACGGAGGTTTGCTCCGCATGTCCTTTAAACGTGGAAGCTTCCTCCAAGAGTCCTTGAATGTTTTAATGATGTTATAGACCAGCCTTTTCTCAACCGGGGTGTCGCGGCACGCTGGGGTGTCGTCTGGCTGCTTCAGGGGTGTCGTCAAAAAAAATGACCTATTCTGACATTTTATATACAGTGGTACCTCTACTTACAAACGTTTCTACATACGAAACTTTCAGGTTACGAAACGCCTTAAAGGGAAAATATTGCCTCTAGTTACGAAAGAAATTTCAGGATACGAAAGGCAAAAATCCAGTAGCGCTGCTACTCGCAGCTCCCAGAGTTTACTGAACGTAAACATAGCTGTCAGCTCTGTATCTTGGTTTGAAAGCGGTGCGTCCGAGCTGCTCTGCCATTGGCTATCGCTTAGCATCTTCCTGGCATCCCATTGGCTAGGAGGGCCCTTGTCTGTATGCGCGTAACCCAGCAACCAGGTAAACAAACAATTTTTACCTCCACCAAGGAGGTTATGTTTTTGCTGGCGTTTATCTGTCTGTCTGTGTTCAAGATAACTCAAAAAGTTATGGATGGATTTTGATGAAATTTTCAGGAGTTGTCAGAAATGTGAAAAGGAAGAACTGATTTCATTTTGGGTGTGATCCTGAAGAAATCCTGGATTCTGGATCACTTTCAAATTTTCGATAATTGTTGCGTTTAGTGGAAGTCTGCGCTCTCTGAGTGCTTTTCTAGTTCTAACATGTATTTCTTACAGGTTTTTATGTCATTTAATGTATTATTTATAATTTATTTTTAAAAAAGTTTGAATTTTGGGGGGCTTGGAACAGATTAGGGCATTTACATGGAAAACTCGTCTCTACTTAAAGGTGGGGTAGGTGTTCTTTTTTTGCAGCACTTTTTACAATATTGCCTGAAAACCATTTTCACATTCCCATTGCACCCTACTGAAATAAAATGTTTGCAAAAAAAACGAAACATTTTGGTCCGGTCTAGAGGATATAATCAGAGAAAAACTCTGACCAATCAAAATAGTGATCATCATTATTTTCATTGGCTGCCTAATACGTCCATCAAATATCAATGCACTCCCACCCACCCCTCCCTCCCTCCCTGCGGTTCATGTAGTGGTGAATCGTGTGAAGGCGTGGTTTCGAGGGGTGAGCTGAAGAGGAGGAGGCGGAGCCTTTGGGAGGAGGGAGGGAGTGTATATTTTCAAAATCTTACTTGAGTTGGATTGCTGGAACCGTTTTTTCAAAGAACACCTACCCCACCTTTCAGAAACTTTCAGGTTAGGAAACTACTTCCAGAACCAATTAATTTCGTAAGTAGAGGTACGACTGTATAAATATATGAATGCACACATAAATACATACTTTTTGCCTATGAATGAATGAATAAATAAATAAGATACATAATTGGACTTGAAATGAATAATAAAAATATGTCTCACATGCCCATTTCCCAATGTTAACAACGTCAGTACGGGGTCAGCGTGAGGTCAGCGTGACTGCCCAGTTAGCTTACGTCGTAATATCATTTAACCGCTGGAATTTTATTTCACAGATAGCAAAGAGAACTTTTTAGCAGCATCATGGATGGTTTTTCTAAAAAGAAAAGCCCCACAGGAACGGAACATCACAGAGGAGCCGACTTCTTCATCAAGCCTTCATCCACCAGCTCTGAATCTGCTACATAGGTACCAAAGCTAGCTGCTAGCGATAAGGCTAAAGAGAGGCAATACAAGGATGATGGATGGAAGCAAGCACATCACGGATGAAAAGAAGCTTTCCTGCTGAGGCCTACTCTGGTGCAGTTATCCTGTTCAGGTTATTTAAACAAAATAAACGGGACGTATGCATTTACAGTTGGAGCGATGCAGTGTGGCTTTGGATTATATTTTACTCTGGGGTGTCGTGAGATTTTATTCACTTTTGAAAGGTGTCGTGACTGAAAAAAGGTTGAGAAAGGCTGTTATGGACTATAAAAGGAGGAATATGCTAATGATCCCTAGCGTAGAAGTTTCTAGCTGCTTGTTTCTCTCGTGGAGCTGCTTCCATGCTGCAGTAGGAACATTTTTTCTGAGGTCTGCTTGCTCCAAGTCAACAGAAATATTAAAAAATGTCATCTGTGTGTTCTGTCATGTGACTGCTGATGGTCCGGTTCCTGCAGAGGAGCATCTGCAGTAAATGTAAATGTATCCCTGTCTCCTTCCATCGCAGTGCCTTTCCGCGAGGCTCCAGCCTACTCCAAACGCCGGCGGGGTCCGTCCTCTGGCAGCGGAAACGGCCACTCCCCCTCCTCGCTGTCGGCGCCGCGGGTCCTCCTGCGCTCCAACAGCGACAACAACCTGACGGTCAGTCAGTACCAGCAGCAGCAGCAGCACGGTTCCCCTGGCGGCCGGGCCCTCCACCTGCAGCAGGCCCACCCCCACCGGGGCCCCCAGCAGGGTCACTCGCAGCCTGGCTCCTCAGCATTGCACCGCAGCCTGTCGCCCCAGCTGGTCCAGCAGATGCCCAGTGGCAGCCCCAATGGCAACGTGGTGGTCCGGACCATGGGGAGGGGGGCGAGGAGCCGGTCGCCGTCCCTCAGCCGGCTGGGGGAGGAGGCGAGGCGGGCTCAGCCCTCGCAGCGCCAGCCCAGGTGAGTTAAAGCACACACATCAGGGAACACCTGCTCATGCAGCTCATTTAGAATCCAGAAATAATACTATAATAAAGTGGCGAGCTGCAGGTTGTTTCCTCTTTAGCGCGTTCATATGGAGCTGAGAAACATCTCAAGCATCTGCAGCTCCTTTTAGCCACCTCCTCCTTTTACAGTAAACACCTCAGCGGTTCTGAAGTTCTTCCCACCGTCTCCCTTTAAGGAGAAGGAGTTTCCTAGCACCACCTTTTTTATTTTATTTAGTTTTATTTCAGCTCCGTAAACTGTCGCTGCCACCGACAGCTCGATTCTACAGATCAGACAGTAAACGGGATCCTCGGACTCCAGTTCGGCCTGAGAAAACTGGTCTTCTCTGACGGATCAACGTCTTTCAGAAACATCTGGCCTTGAAAGGCTTTCACCACTTGAGGAACATTTTAGATAAGACTGCAAACTGCTCTCAACGGGGGAAAAAAAAGGCCCTGAAAATTACTTTAATTCTCTTCAGACTCCGTCAAACACAGCAAAACCTCGGAACAAATACAGCAACTTTTAATTTTGATATTAACTGGGTAGAATATCGCAATATATCGTGATATCACGACACCGTGATAACATCGTTTCGTGACCCTGTATCATGATACATATCGTATTGTGAGGTCGTTGCCAATACTCACCCCTAGTCTCAGCATCGGTCCAGCTGCAGCCAGTCGGAGCCGCTGGAGTCTTTTTATTATTATTTTTACATCTCCGTGGTGGGTTTCCATTGAGCACAAGGGCGACTTACGTTCTGTTGCAGCAGCTTTCGCTGCTCAGACTCTGAGTGACTGAAATAGTTTGAATGTTTTCCACTGTTTGAGGCTTTGCCTCCCTCCTCTTGCCGCCATGTGACTCGATACCAGGGTTATAATAGTTTTGGATTTTCCATTAGTTTTAGTTTTTATTTAATTTTTGTTTAGTTTTTTAAATTCAGTTAGTTTCAATTAGTTTTTAGAGCAGTTTTGCTAGTCTTTATTCATTTTTGTTTTGAAATACTTAGTTTTAGTTTAGTTTTTATTAGTTTCAGTGTTAGTTTTAGTTTTATTTTGTAAATTAGGGTTGTAATTTTGGTTGGAGTGAAGCACTGAACTTTTTAAAGGCTATCGAATCACATAGTCATGTTTACATTCCGGTCTCAATAAACATATTTATCAATGCATCTTCCCTCTTGTGGTGTTCCTGCGTATTTACTGACCAGCAGCTATCTGGTCTCCGTGGAAACAGTCCATTATAGTTGCTGTTTTTTCTCCCGTTCCTTCCCAACGCTGACTGGCCTGCAGCTGTAGCTTCTCTTTCCAGGGGGCTAGCTTAGGCTAGCTTATCCAGCTAGTCTTGGTTAGCCTTCTTGTGCGAGCTTCTCAAATTGACTTTCAGATTCGTTTTTTTTCTCCTTTAGAAGTATTCCACACATTGTATCACCTGCTTCTACAACAAGGCACTTATTTTTATCGTTAACACAGTCATAGTCAAAGAAATCCCAAATAGGACTGAGACGCTTTCTCCCAACTTTTGCCGCAGCCATCACTGCTGATCACTTTCTTTTTTTTTTTTTTTTTTGGTTGTTGTTGTACGGCGGAGCGAAGTTAAAAGATTTCAAACATTTATGAGGAAAAAAAATAACAAACATGAAAACGAAGGACGTTCTTGACATTATTATAGATAATTTTAGTTTGTTTTATTTAATACAGTTTTAGTTAGTTATCTTTTTTTTTTAAACTCTTTTTTTTTAATTCTCGTGTTTATTTTATTTCAGTTAACAAAATATGTTTTTTCAATTGTAGCTTTTGTTTTTTTGTTTGTTTTCGTTAATTTTATAACGAATAATAATAATAACGATAATAACCTTGCTTGATTCAGGATGAGCTGGTTTTGGACGATAACTGGACTAGATGTCAAAATGAGGGAAAGTGACGGATCAGACTTCCTCCATGACAGGAGTTAAAACAGGAAGGGGGGGGGGGGGTCCTCCTCTGCTCTACTGTATCTACAGTCACATCCCACCATCCCCCATGCGCGAAGCATGACGGGTTCCTCTGGGAAACATGCCATCAGAAAGACTCCAGCTTCCCAGTGTAGCTCAGGCAACTGTTGCCATGGTTGCCTGCGGACACTTTGGGAACGTGCGCGAGTTTGTATGCGCGCAGCACGTGCATGTGTGTGTGTATGTGTGTGTGTTGCTGCCTCCACCTGAGCACATTCATTCAGAAATGTCTTCGGCGTGTGCAGCAGCATGTGACTCACGGAGGATTAAAGTGAGCTGGGAGGTCGTCTTAAAGTGGCAAAACTGTCAATCCAGATAAAGGCACGTGTGCTCTCACCTCCTCCGCCTCCTCCTCCTCCTCCTCCTCTTCCACGTTGGCAGGTGGCCACTATCAGAGGCACCATCACCACCCACGTCCTGCATCTCAATCCTGTGTTTAGAGGAGGAAAGGACGGATACTGTACTCTCCTATACATTATGGAAGAGGTGAACGGAGAATAAGGACAGCAGGAGGGAGGAGGGGGAGGAGGCTGCTGAAGGAGGAAGAATAGAAGCAGAGAACGAGGGCTTTAGAGCGAGGGTAGAGAGAGGACGAGTGACAGAGGAGAAGAGCATCGGGGGAGGACAGTTGCCGTGGCAGCACCAGCAACATCAGCATCGTGTCTTCTGACACACTTCAGTGTGAAACTCGTGGACTTGTGGAGGGAAGGAGGGTTTGATCACATGACCGGACCTCAGTGGGTCTCAGCCGTCTGAGGAAAACACAACCTCAGCTGGACAGCAGCCACATGTTTGTGTCAACCTGCCATTTATTTATCTGTTTATCCGACGCTGCATTCCAGATTCACCAAATGGATTTTGGTTGCTGTTCCTGCCTTTAAATAAAACTCACGATCATGTCCTCTCAACCAGTTCAGGGTAGGGATGGGAATTGATAAGATTTTTCCGATTCTGATTCCATTATCGATACTGTTTAACGATTCAATTCTTTATCAATTCTCTTATCGATTCTAATTTGGGCAAAAAGGAGAACTAATAGTTTTATTAGCATCAATTCTTTTTTACTTAGAAGTCACGAGCTTACAAACTCAACAGCGAGGTCAAAAGAGGCCCAAAGCCTGGATAACGTGTTAACTGTTATAATATGTAACTGTGCAAATACACAAGAATGTGTAACATTTTACTAACAGATTTATCCTAATAGAAATAAAAAAATCTGTCTTTTAAAAGGATATATGAGCTCACTAAGCACTCAAAAATAATAATAAAGAAAGATAAATACTATCAAATACAACAGAACAGAAATAATCATGTCTTCCAGCCTCTGAACCAGCCAGACTCTCTCTCTCGTCACAGTCATCTTCTAAATGTAATGCAGAAGACATTCGTTTAATAGCATAGCGTTAATGTTATAGCGTGTTTTACAAAGTAGCACATAGGCAGCAGGATAGCTACTTACCAGAGTTACCAGAGGTGATCTTAGCTTGGCTACTGCTGCTGGGTTGAGATCCATCAGTCAGAAGCGTCAAAAACACGACACTCGTTATCGCATGTTGTGTGTTCAAATGTTTCTGCATGTTAGTCGTGTTCCCTCCCGACGCTGTTATCTCCACTTTACAATGACTGCTAGTTGCCTTGTTGCCATCTCTTCTTTGGTGAAGTGAAGCCAAACTTTGGAGCGTTTGAACCTGGTGGTCGCCATTGTTGTTTACAACTGCAATGCGCGTGCTAAACCGACGTAACTTAATCATGTAAGTGCTTTCTGGAATTGACTGTGCGTAACTTGCGTAAATGACGTGAGATTCCTGCTGGTTGGAATCGATAAGAGAATCGCTAGATAAACTGCCAAACGATTCGATGGAATTGAAACACACGGAACCGGTTCTCTGCAGGTAAAGGTCCCTTCGGGTCCTTTACTGGTAGGTCAGTTGATCCTGTGCAGACCCTAACTGGTAGGTCAGCAGATCCTGCTGGGTCCTTTACTGGTAGGTCAGCGGATCCTGCCAGGTCCTTTACTGTGGTAGTCAGATGGATCCAGGCCAGTCCTTTACTGGTAGGTCAGCGGATCCTGCCAGGTCCTTTACTGGTAGGTCAGTTGATCCTGCCAGGTCCTTTTACTGGTAGGTAGGTCATGATCCTGCCTGATCCTTTACTGTAGGTCAGTGGATCCTGCCAGATCCTTTACTGGTACTGGGTCAGTGGATCCTGCCAGGGTCCTTTACTGGTAGGTCAGTGGGATCCTGCCAGTGGAGGTCCTTTACTGGTAGGTCAGCGGATCCTGCCGGTCCTTTACTGGCAGGTCAGCGGATCCTGCCCGGTCCTTTACTGGCAGGTCAGCGGATCCTGCCCGGTTCTTTACTGGCAGGTCAGCGGATCCTGCCAGGTCCTTTACTGGTAGGTCAGCAGATCCTGCCAGGTCCTTTACTGGTAGGTCAGCGGATCCTGCCAGGTCCTTTACTGGTAGGTCAGGGGATCCTGCCAGGTCCTTTTACTGGTAGGTCAGTGGATCCTGCCAGTTCCTTTACTGGTAGGTCAGCGGATCCTGCCAGGTCCTTTACTGGTAGGTCAGTGGATCCTGCCAGGTCCTTTACTGGTAGGTCAGCAGATCCTGCCAGGTCCTTTACTGGTAGGTCAGTGGATCCTGCCCGGTCCTTTACTGGCAGGTCAGCGGATCCTGCCCGGTCCTTTACTGGTAGGTCAGTGGGTCCTGCCAGCTCTTTTACTGGTAGGTCAGTGGATCCTGCCCGGTCCTTTACTGGTAGGTCAGTGGATCCTGCCCGGTCCCTTACTGGTAGGTCAGTGGGTCCCTTCGGGTCCTTTACTGGTAGGTCAGTGGATCCTGCCGGGTCCTTTACTGGTAGGTCAGTGGGTCCCTTCGGGTCCTTTATTGGTAGGTCAGTGGATCCTGCCCGGTCCTTTACTGGTCGGTCAGTGGGTCTCTTCGGGTCCTTTACTGGTAGGTCAGTGGGTCCCTTCGGGTCCTTTATTGGTAGGTCAGTGGATCCTGCCCGGTCCCTTACTGGTAGGTCAGTGGGTCTCTTCGGGTCCTTTACTGGTAGGTCAGTGGATCCTGCCGGGTCCTTTACTGGTAGGTCAGTGGATCCTGCCGGGTCCTTTACTGGTAGGTCAGCGGATCCTGCAGGGTCCTTTACTGGTGGGTCAGCGGATCCTTTGCTGGATATAGTAACAAACCCCTGAAAGGACCAAGGAGGTTGCAGTCCTGGCCTCTTGGTCTTAGTCCAGACTCCTGCCAATGGAAGCCGGCCTAATTCTTTTAAATCTTCTTTTACCTTAGATGTCACTGCGTCCATGTGTTCAGTCCTCTCTC
The DNA here is from genome assembly GCA_018398805.1 of Hirundichthys speculiger. Classification (NCBI taxonomy): domain Eukaryota; kingdom Metazoa; phylum Chordata; class Actinopteri; order Beloniformes; family Exocoetidae; genus Hirundichthys; species Hirundichthys speculiger. The sequence goes on along the minus strand of JAGFBZ010000775.1, from coordinate 245,210 downwards.
GGGTTCACTTTTGTCAAGCTCCAGCGCCGTTTCCCTGGCGGCCGACATGCAGATTCTCCTCTAGATGGATGAAACATTATAGTCTCAAGAAATGAATAAAAGTCTTCTTGATTCTCAGGAGACTGAGCTGATTTGAATACCTTGATTTGGGCTCTGGAACCTTCCCACTTTCTTTCTTTCTTTCTTTCTTTAGTTTTTTTTTCTCAGGCTTCTCATTAGTTACTTGAAGATTGTGGGGTTTTACAGCCACAATATTCAGCGTGCACCATCAGGGAGCTGCTCCTCCTGTGAAAGATGTGGCTGCTTTGTTGGCACATTTTGCGGCGTCGGCGCAGGAGGTAATAATGACTCCTTCGTTCCTCTGAGTGCCGTAAAAACACTCATAAAGATGTTCCTCTGACTGACAGATCCATCAAGCCTGATCCACCTGATTCATTCTCAAATCAAACCGCAGCCGACTTTACATCACAGCGGTATTACAGAGGCTGTTTGCTGACTGACTGATTTCTGTGGAAGCTGCTTTTCAACACTATCTGCAGAACGAACTATTTTACCCACATTAAAGCAGACCACTTTTGAATATGAGCGGCTGAATGTAAATGACATCACAGAAGTTGTGACATGATTAAGGCCAATATGGTGTACGATGGGAGTACGAAAGGCATCCTGTAAATATCGAGAACGTCTGTACAAATGAGTGAATAAACGGTCGCCCAGATCGGTGCCGTAGTCACCGAATATCTGCTGCAGCAGGGCAGATTATTCTTATCCCTCAGAAAATGACCTAGTACGTCGCACTTATGCAACAGAAAATTATGACAAATGTAGGTCTGTAACCTGATGGCTCCCCGTCTATAAGGGTCAGGTATCGGGGGGATTCAAAGCCCCGGCTCTGCACAGTCCCTGCTGGCCCACTTACAGAAACCAGGCAATTAGCGGCAACGTTCGGCATGCGCTGGCATTTTCAGACGCATATTTTTGTAATTTGAACTGGTTTTCTGAGCAACAGTTCTCATTAAAAACCTAAGTGTTCTTTTGTTCGTTGGAGCTTCATTCTTCTCTTAAAACTGGGAGAATCACTTCCGCGAGCTGCACAGCTTTACGCTCCGTTTGTCGAAGGAACGTAGGGAAGGAAGCAAGTTGACGCAGTGTTGAGGTCCCAATCAAATGTCTGGAGACGATTAGTTTGAAATATCACGGAGATAACGTACAACCAGGGCTGTAGCGATACGATATATTTGGCTCACGATACGATATATATCGATATTTATCTTACAATACATTTACATCATTTTCCGAAAGATTTTAACGGGACAAAGTCATTTTGGTGACTCGTGAGTGTTCCAGTGACTTTGTTTAAATTCATTGAACTGAAAGCATCAATTACACATTATATGGCTGACAGGTAGCTTGCAAATGCTGGACAAAATGAATAAAAGACAATAGGATAGCGGGGCTCCATCGCGTTCACCATGCGTCTAAAGCCGGCGTTTTCCACCACTGAATACAGTCTCAAATCCTGACGAATAAAGTAGGCAATGGACTCCGTAATTTTCTGCGACCTAGGTGAAGTAGATGGAAACTGGTAGCAACAACCGCCGTCACTGTCCAGCGTGGTTTGTTTCGGATCACGCCGCAACTTCTTGGGCTAGCTCTCAGTTAGCATTAGCTTGTCCGGGTGGTGGCGTTTCAGGTGGGCTCGCAGGTTGCCGGTATTTCTAGAGTACTTCACGTTTGTGTGACAGAGCTTGCACTTTTGTCTAAATCTTAGCTTTCCTTTTTCTTTTTAAACCCGAACTGCTTCCACACATCTGCTTTTAAGCACGCAGGCGCTGGATTTATACTCGCCGCCATTCTCCTGACTGGCTCAGCTCTAGCTGGAAGAGAAAGAAGCTCTGGATAACCTGTTAGAAATGCTCTACAGCGACACTAGTGGCTGGAGGACTTAATGGCTCTTCCTGCACTTTGCAGGAAGAACACCTGCGCAGGACACGGGGGTTTTGAAGGGAGCTTAGAATCTCGATACCCGCGGCTGAAAAATCGATACTCTCTGGGGAAATAAAATATCGATATGTATCACAGAATCGATAAAATCGCCCAGCGCTACGTACAACAGCTCCCCTTGGAACCACGTCTTTACAGTTCTGTTCATAGCAGCTGGTTTCAGGGTGTTGAACAGATGTGAAGCAGCTGCATACGTAGAAGGTCGTTCAGGATGTGTGCTCGATCGTCATTGATGGAGTTCAGACCAGCATCAGAGTAGAGAAGAAAGGGGAGCGATGTTGAACGTGCTCTGGTTGCTGATCTACTGGGATCTTCTCCTCAACTATCTCCAGGGTTTCCAGAGGATGGTCCCAGGAAGAGAAGATATCCAGATGTTGATTGTCAGAGGTCAGAGGAGGATGGTCAGGTCTGCAGAACACCATCTCTGAACCTTGAAGCAGATGTTCTCCAGCAGCAGGAGTCACTGCTGTCAGCTGAGAACAGGATTGGGTTTTTGAATGGCGTGTGGGTAAAGCCGTCCTGACCAGGAGATGATGGCAGCCGAGGCGGTGACTGGGTCAGCCCAGGGCTGAGCCAAGCCTGTTATCTTTAGACTCTGAGCGCTTTAATCCTCAGAGATAGCCTGGTCTTGAACTTTTTGAGATCAGATCAGGACATGTTGCTGTGGGAGATCTTGTGGGAGTTCTTCAGTGTTGTCAGGCAGGTTCTGCTGAAGTGATTTCTGTATTCCTGCAGGTTCGGCGGTACCCGGGTCAGCATCAAACTCCACCACTTTCTCGCACCTGTTCCTGCCATCACTCAGTTCATCCTCACATCCCGCCCGCCAACCTTCCCTCACCCGCCTCCGCCCACATGCACACAATGGCGAGGTTGGCAGCTGTCAGTCACCAGTTCCCCAGCTTGATCTGAAACCCACGAATCTGAAGTCCATTTGAAAAGCTCACACAAGAAGGCTAACCAAGACTACCTGGATAAGCTAGCCTAAGCTAGCCCCCTGGAAAGAAGGCTAACCAAGACTACCTGGATAAGCTAGCCTAAGCTAGCCCCCTGGAAAGAAGGCTAACCAAGACTAGCTGGATAAGCTAGCCTAAGCTAGCCCCCTGGAAAGAAGGCTAACCAAGACTACCTGGATAAGCTAGCCTAAGCTAGCCCCCTGGAAAGAAGGCTAACCAAGACTAGCTGGATAAGCTAGCCTAAGCTAGCCCCCTGGAAAGAAGCTAACCAAGACTACCTGGATAAGACTAGCTAAGCTAGCTAGCTAGCCCCCTGGAAAGAAGGCTAACCAAGACTACCTGGATAAGCTAGCCTAAGCTAGCCCCCTGGAAAGAAGGCTAACCAAGACTAGCTGGATAAGCTAGCCTAAGCTAGCCCCCTAGAAAGAGAAGCTACAGCTGCAGGCCAGTCAGCGTTGGGAAGGAACGGGAGAAAACTGCAACTATAATGGACTGTTTCCATGGAGACCAGATAGCTGCTGGTCAGTAAATATGCAGGAACACCACAAGAGGGAAGACGCATTGATAAATATGTTTATTGAGACCAGAATGTAAACACGACTATGTGATTCGATAGCCTTCAAAAAGTTCAGTGCTTCACTCCAACCAAAATTACAACCCTAATTTACAAAATAAAACTAACACTAAAACCAATAAAAACTAAACTAAAACTAAGAATTTCAAAACAAAAATTTACTAAATAAAACTAACACTAAAACTAATAAAAACTAAACTAAAACTAAGAATTTCAAAACAAAAATGAATAAAAACTAGCAAAACTGCTCTAAAAATGAATTAAAACTAACTGAATTTGAAAAACTAAACTAAAAACTAAAACTAATGGAAAATTAACTATTATACTATTATTAACTATTATAACCCTGGCACTGTGACGGGAGCTGCAGAGCTCCTCCTGCAGCTCATCAGGTTTTTATTGATAATCGCTGATCTCGCTGCCGGCTGATTAAAACACACTTTTTTCGTTTCGATACTGAATCTCATTAAGTTTAGGGGGCAACATTGCGAATCGAACGAAATTACGCTGCGGAGGAGGTTTCTTCTGTGGGTCTGGCGGCGAGATGAAATTCCCCTGATTTGGTTTGAGGTGGTTGTGAAGTCGCGTGAGCGCTTGTAAATGTGCAGACCCATCTTTGTGAACTAGAAAAACACAAGTGATGGTGTGACAGTCCTGACTACCAGGACACCCTGCTGCCAAAAACAGAAACACTTACTGTAAAAATATTCATGAAATGGACAAGGTTGCTGGTTCTGGAGCTTGGAGCCAAAGAAGATGGAGATCCTGCTCCTAATCAGCTGCTGCAGCGTCCTGCCTTCCTGAGGTGTTCTGCAGGGCGCTGAACTGGGCCTCCTGACTTTCTGTAGGACAAGAACGGGATCACTGAAATGTATATAATAACAGGTACTGAGGGGGTAGCTGCCCAGACCTTCCTCTACCAGGCCACCTCCTCTGGCTCCTCTACCTCCTCCAGCTCCTCCACTTCCTCCAGCTCATCCACTTCCTCCGGCTCCTCCAGCTCCCCCACTCCCTCCAGCTCCTCCAGATCCTCCACCTCCTCCAGCTTCCTCCCAGCCTCCACCTCCTCCACCTCCTCCACCTCCTCCACCTCCTCCACCTCCTCCCTTCCTCCAGCTCCTCCCCTCCCTCTCCTCCCCCACCTTCTCCATTTCTCCACCTCCTCCATCTCCTTCACTCCCCCCATTCCTCCACCTCCTCCCAGCTCTCCTTCCACCTCCTCCACCTCCACCATCTCCTTCACCTCCTCCAGTTCCTCTACATCCTCCACCTCCTACAGCTCCTCCACCTCCTCCAATTCCTCCACATCCTCCACCTCCTACAGCTCCTCCACCTCCTCTAGCTTCCCATCTCCTCCACCTCCTCCACTTCCTCTATCTCCTCCAGCTCCTCCACCTCCTCCATCTCCTCCTCCTCCATCTCCTCCAACTCCTCCAGTTCCTCCACCTCCTCCATTTCCTCCACCTCCTCCAGCTCCTTCACCTCCCCCAGTTCCTCCACCTCCTCCAGCTCCTTCACCTCCTCCATTTCCTCCACCTCCTCCAGCTCCTCCATCTCCTCCAACTCCTCCAGTTCCTCCACCTCCTCCATTCCTCCACCTCCTCCAGCTCCTTCACCTCCTCCAGCTCCTTCACCTCCTCCAGCTTCCCATCTCCTCCACCTCCTCCATCTCCTCCAGCTCCCCCACTCCCTCCAGCTCCTCCACGTCCTCCAGTTCCTCCACCTCTTCCAGCTCCTTCACCTCCCCCAGTATCTCCACCTCCTCCAGCTCCTTCACGTCCTCCACCTCCACCATCTCCTTCACCTCCTCCAGTTCCTCCACATCCTCCACCTCCTACAGCTCCTCCACCTCCTCTAGCTTCCCATCTCCTCCACGTCCTCCACGTCCTCCACTTCCTCTATCTCCTCCAGCTCCTCCACCTCCTTCACCACCTCCAGTTCCTCCATTTCCTCCAACTTCTCCAGTTCCTCCACCTCCTTCATTTCCTCCACCTCCTCCAGCTCTTTCACCTCCTCCAGTTCCTCCACCTCCTCCAGCTCCTCCATCTCCTCCAGCTCCTTCACCTTCTCCAGTTTCTTAACCTCCTCCAGCTCCTTCACCCCCTTCAGTTCCTCCACCTCCTCCAGCTCCTCCATCTCCTCCATCTGCTCCAGCTCCTCTACATCCTCCACCTCCTCCACCTCCTGCAGCTCCTCCATCTCCTCTATTTCCTCCACCTCCTCCAGCTCCTCCAATTCTTCCAGTTCCTCCACCTCCTCCATCTCCTCCACCTCCTCCAGCTCCTCAACCTCCTCCATTTCCTCCAGTTCCTTCACCTCCTCCAGTTCCTCCACCTCCTCTATCTCCTCCACCTCCTCCAGCTCCTCCACCTCCTCCATTTCCTCCAGTTCCTTCACTTCCTCCAGTTCTTCCACCTCCTCCAGCTCCTCCACCTCCTCCAGCTTCCCATCTCCTCCAGCTCCTCCAGCTCCTCCACTTCCTACAGCTCCTCCCCATCCTCCATCTCTTACATCTCCTCCATCTCCCCAACCTCCTCCATCTCCTCTACCTCCTCCATCTCCTCCAGCTCCTCCACTTCCTCCAGCTTCTCCACATCCTCCAGCTCCTCCACCTCCGCCCGTTCCTCCACACCCTCCACCTCCTCCACTTCCTCCAGCTCCTCCAGCTCCTCCACGTCCGCCAGCTCCTTTACCTCCTCCAGCTCCTCCATTTCCTCCACCTCCTTCACATCCTCCAGCTCCTCCACTTCCTCCACCTCCTCCACTTCCTCCAGCTCCTCTAGCCTCCTCCACTTCCTCCAGCTTCTTCTCCACTTTCTCCAGCTCCTCCACCTCCTCCAGTTCCTTCACCTCCTCCAGCTCCTCCACTTCCTCCAGCTCCTCCACTTCCTCCAGCTCCTCCTCCTCCTCCACCTCCCCCAGCTCCTCCACCTCCTCTATTTCCTCCAGTTCCTTCACCTCCTCCAGTTCTTCCACCTCCTCCAGCTCCTCCACCTCCTCCAGCTTCCCATCTCCTCCAGCTCTTCCAGCTCCTCCACTTTCTACACTTCCTCCAGCTCCTCCCCATCCTCCATCTCTTACATCTCCTCCATCTCCCCAACCTCCTCCATCTCCTCTACCTCCTCCATCTCCTCCAGCTCCTCCACTTCCTCCAGCTCCTCCACATCCTCCAGCTCCTCCACCTCCGCCCGTTCCTCCACATCCTCCACCTCCTCCACTTCCTCCAGCTCCTCCAGCTCCTCCACGTCCGCCAGCTCCTTTACCTCCTCCAGCTCCTCCATTTCCTCCTTCACATCCTCCAGCTCCTCCACTTCCTCCACCTCCTCCACTTCCTACAGCTCCTCTAGCTCCTCCACTTCCTCCAGCTTCTCCACTTTCTCCAGCTCCTCCACCTCCTCCACCTCCTCCATCTCCAGCTCCTCCAGCTCCTCCAGCTCCTCCAGCTCCTCCAGCTCCTCACTCCTCTTCCACTTCACTTTCCAGCTCCTCCACCTCCTCCATTTCCTGCACTTCCTCCAGCTCCTCCACTTTCTCCACCTCCTTCAGCTCCTCCAGCTCCTCCACTCTCTGCAGCTCCTCCAGCTCCTCTAGCTCCTCCACATCCTCCAGCTCCTCCACTTCCTCTACTTCCTCCAGCTCCTCCACATCCTCCAGCTCCTCCACTTCCTCCAGCTCCTCCAGCTCCTCCACTTCCTCTACTTCCTCCAGCTCCTCCACCTCCTCCTGCTCCCCCACCTCCTCCAGCTCCTCCTCCTCCTTCTCCTCCAGCTCCTCCACTTCCTCCAGCTTCTCCACTTTCTCCAGCTCCTCCACCTCCTCCAGTTCCATCACCTCCTCCAGCTCCTCCACTTCCTCCAGCTCCTCCACTTCCTCCAGCTCCTCCTCCTCCTCCACCTCCCCCAGCTCCTCCACCTCCTCCATTTCCTCCAGTTCCTTCACCTCCTCCACTTCCTCTACTTCCTCCAGCTCCTCCACTTCCTCCAGCTCCTCCACTTCCTCTACTTCCTCCAGCTCCTCCACATCCTCCAGCTCCTCCACTTCCTCCAGCTCCTCCAGCTCCTCCACTTACTCCAGCTCCTCCACTTCCTCTACTTCCTCCAGCTCCTCCACATCCTCCAGCTCCTCCACTTCCTCCAGCTCCTCCATCTCTTCCAGCTCCTCCACTTCCTCCAGCTCCTCTACCTCCTCCACCTCCTCCTGCTCCTCCAGCTCCTCCACTTCCTCCACCTCCTCCAGCTCCTCCAGGAGGATGCTGAGCCCAGCTGACAGAGATAATTTCCCAGCATGCCTCTGGGCCTTCTCCCAGTCAGACATCCCTATAAACACCTGAGGGGGGCGTCCAGGAGTCCTTACCTGACGCCTGGACCACTACTCCGAGTCCCGCCTGACCTCAGGTGAGGGAAGGAGGATGGACCCGCCAAGTCAACAGGAAGCCTCACATCTCTCCTTTCCTCCACATTCTGACTTCACTTTTTATTTGTTTTCTAAATTAACTGCGACTCAGTGTCATGTATGACGTGACGTCAGTCACGTGAAGTTGCTTCTAGCTTTTTTAAGACCTGGTCAGGACCAGATTATTTATTTATTTAATTAATTCTAGCTTTAATTAAGCCAGGCTGCTCAAACCGCGCTCGTTACCGTTTATAGTGTCGCACCGTTCATTGTTTGAACCAGATCAGCTCGGATCTGCAACGACGCGTTCCTCCTGACCCAGTTAGCGTCTGGCTACATTTATTCATGATGCTCTTCATCCTACAGCTCACGTCTCTCCACGCATCGCTTGTCTCTGCTCTCAGGAGATTAGCTAATAATAGCACAAATTATAGACACATGGTGTTAATCAACACTGTCTAATTAGCACCTCAAAGACACCTTAGCAACCCCCCCCCCCCCCCCCAAAAAAAAAAAAAAAAAAAAAAGTAAAAAAAGCCTGATGGAAGTTCACAGTTGAAGGTTTCTGCATCTCCATCACCTGCTGTTGTCTTATGTTGCCGTGAAAGGAAGATTCTCATTGGGGGGGGCAGGGGTGCATGATGGCCATTTAAAGGTCATATTCTTAATTTCCTCCTGGAGTTAATACGTCAGAATAAAGCCATGAACTAAAAACAGTTACGATCGTAAAAAAGCTCCAGTGACGGGAGCTGAAGTTTCTCCGCGCTGCTAGAAACCTGCAGCTGTGCAGATGTTTCACTGAGGGGTTTTTTTCTGCTTGGTGAGGAAGGATTTCCAGCCTCTGACTGTAAAAAAAAACAACAAAACAAAAATATATCTAAGAAAATGCCACAGAAAGTAAAATGCCATGGATGACATGCCTTGTTGCTTTCAATTTGACAAAGCGTCAAACAAACTAGGCTACCGTTCTCTTATTTTTAGCTCTTTGTGTCTCGAGTTAATTGAACTACCTGACTGTTGACAAGCTGTTTTTTTTTTTTTGTCTAACAGCAAAGCGACAAAACAAAAACTGGAGGCGAGCTGAGGCGCACAGATCAATAATTATGGGATTTTTGACTCCTGAGGTGCGTTGAACGCGGCGTCATCTTCCTGTTGTGACAGATGTTGGGAGGGAAACGCGTCAGCTGTCGTTCTGGGAGCGAAAAAAGCTTCCCGAGTAAATCCGATCATCTTCTCATTAAACTACAGTGATATCAGCCATTTAAAATACCAAAAAAACAGATATTAAACAATTCCAACTCAGAGAACATTAAACAGGGTAAATAGTGACACCTACTGGACAAAAAGGAACGTACATGTGGGGTAAGTTAAAAAAAATAATCAAATTTAACAATTATAACATATCTGCAGAAGATAAAAACAAACATTCACATCTTCTTTGTTTGGCTCTCTCTCTCTCACTGCTCTCCTAAGTAAAGAAAATTAAAACATAAAGACGGGCAGCAACACACTAGCTTCCTTCACTAGCCACCTAGCCAGTTACCGAAGTAACCTTTCGGTAAGCACCGCCCCCTCCCTAGTTACTGTTGCATTCTCGCTGCTCCTCCGTTAAGGACCATGTAAGGACAATGTAAAAGGCAAGGAGGATGATGAGTTCTCTGTTAGCATTAGCTCTGGTCCATAGGTCTATCCCACACCAGAACTATGTTAACATCAGGCAGTCGCAGCATTGTATTAATATAATTAATAAAGTGACATTAACATCACTAGACTCACATTATACCTAACAAAATAAATATCTAGGGCCATATATATTTGTAGGCAACGAGGCAGGCTTATAGGTGGCTAGCGAGCTAGCCGGAATGCTAACGGAGAGATGTTTTCACTCATCACCCTCCCTGCTGCTAAATCATATTACTTTTACTAAAAGGTGGTTAAATCAATCATCTAATAAACAAAGTAAACTTACCTTGGAGTAAATGTTGGCGTGTTTTGTAACTAACACGTTCAGTTGATTGTGTGGACAGACACAACTTAACCCACAGCCTGTATTCTCCAGCGTTTGTTTTGGTTTGGGAAAGAGAATAAAAATGTCCCCTCCAAACGTTCTGGACACCTCGAGTCACTGTTGCAGGTCCCCAGCAGCAATATTTTACCACGGCGTTATTCTAGTGTAACGTAAATACGGTTGATAGGTATCGGAAAAATGGCAAAATAACGTTGTCCTTAATGGAGGACCAGCGAGAATGTCCGACCTAGCAACAGTAACTAGGGAGGGGGCGGTGCTTACCGAAAGGTCAATTATGAGTGTGAAAAAAAAAACATCAATAAAACTGTAGGGTAACAACTATAAACAACACAAAACAGCCTCGCAGTCTTCTTACTACTAAAATATAATTAATTAGCACCATGGGCGTAACCACGCATTCTTTGGGGGGGTCGTGTCCCCCCCAATACTGGGAAAATACCAATCTGTCCCCCCCAATATTATGTGTAAATATGTTAAATATTTCCTCCTTTTATGAAACCTGGCTCAACAGTCCGTCCCTTGTTATTTCCGAATATTTACCGATCAATTTATTTCCGTTTTTAAGGAACACTAAAGTGTGTGACCTCCCCCTCCCAGTTGTGCACTTGGTTGCGCCCATTTAACGGCTCTCGGTTTGAAGCGGCTCCGACAGAGGAAACAATAGAGGGTTGAATGTGAAAAGAAAGGAGAGAGCAATGTCTTTACCCCAAAAGCAGAAAAAACAGGACATACAAAGGTTTTTCAGACAGTAAGCAACTAGATAGCTAAAGAGGATGGATGTTGTCATACTGAGTGTGTTAAATTTTAAATTAATTTGAAATATTTAACTTGTTAAAAAGGGCTCAGTTTGTTAGTTGAGCTAGCTAGCTTGAAGTGAAGAGACTGTATCATATAATATGATGTGTCTTCCGTGTGTGCTGCTGTTTTCTCTCTCCGTGTGTCGTGTGTATGTGTGTGTGTAACGCTAGTAATACAAGCAAAATATTCAATGTATCAAATTAAAAAGATCCTCAGGGTCAGTTATTGTTCTTCTGGTCCAATAATAATATCTGGTCATAATGCAGGCAGCACAGAGAGACAGGGAGAGGGATGCTGTAAGGACAGGACAGACAGGGACAGTCTCTGAAAACATGGATGATCAGGTGAGACACTGGAATACAAGACTCAACAGCTTGATGACATTTGTTTTAACCTAAGCCTACGTGTCAGCAGTAAATAAAACTAGTAAGAAAAGCAGAATATTCTAAATAAAATTTTCCTCAGGGTCAGTTATTCTTCTGGTACAATAATAATATCTGGTCATAATGCAGGCAGCACAGAGAGACAGGGAGAGGGATTGTGTAAGGACAGGCCACACTATTTTTTTTTAATGTCAAATGAATAAATCTGTATATAAATTCAATTAACATCAATATTTTACATTTAATTCTTTGTACAAATCTATGATTTCATTCACATTAAACGTTTCAGTGTAAATGTGCAGACATTCATTTTGAGACAAATCAACAAAATACAAATTAACTTGGAATTAAAAGGCCATCGTGTGCTATGGACTTTTTGTTGTTCCAATCACAATATTTACATCAACATGCTTTAGGCATGTAATTTTTCCCAGCTGGAAGCTATCCTATTCGCTACTATCTCAGAGAAATTGCAGACTATTCTTTAAATGTGATTTCAGATGGTCAATAAATAAAAATCACAGAACTGTGGGAAATGCACCTTTAAAAAAAACATTCTGGGGGAGGGCTCTCATTTGGACCCCCCCAATGTCTATACCATGGTTACGCCCTTGATTAGCACCAACAGATGGCTCAATAGATCGTGTTTCTACCAAAAACAAAAATTATAAATCAGAGCAGAATCTAGCAACGCGACTTTTACCCTCATCAGTGTCATACGATACTGTGAGGAGTTGACGAGCTGCAGTACGGAAGCTCAGGAGGTACATGAGGAAGTGAGAGCCAAACGCAAATAAAAATATTAATGAAATAAAATAACACATTAAGATAAAATTCACAGTCATACACCAAAATAAATAAATTAATAAACAAAATACCCACATATACTCTGAGCATAGAATTGAACAAGTTACATTTTTCCAACTCAGTTACAGTTGCGTAACACGGCGAGGACGTCCATCACACTGAGCAGCCGTCAGAACATCGTAAACTGCTGCGTTTGATCGTTGCAGTCTGTTGGTGCACATGCAGCGTTTCTAGCTGCAGGTTCGTCCGTGGCTTTGCCTCGACGTGCAAGCGGTCTCAGTAGGACCTGAATGAGGTTAGCTCTCCGAAGGCCTGTGAAGGTTTGAGGAGGAGCGCAGTCTGCAGGACAAGGTGACCCACTTACTTGGGGAAGAAAAAGAAAGGCCTTATTTCCTTCCTCTCCCTCAATCCCTCTCTCCTGCACTCCATCTTCCTCTTTTCATCTCCTAGTTTTTCCTTCACCGTCGTACACGACTTCATCGTTCCTCCTCCTGCTTCTCCCGGTGCCATAAAAGGCAAAAAAAAAAACAACCATGAAATAATCAGGAAGCCTGCAATGTTCTTGACCTCACACAGAAGGTCGTTTAGCTTTTTTTACTTTTGAAAAACATCCTCTCGAGCAGCTCCTGGTTGTCTGTTACACCTCAAACTCCTGCCCTCCTGTGGTTTCAGGTGAACACTGTCATCCCACCGCAGGTAAAAGGTTTGTTTCTAACGCTCCCATCTCCTGCTGGAAGTGTTGCTGTATAGGCTGGCCACTAGGTGGTGCTGTGTCATCATGTCCTGCAGATGCAGCGGCGCCACCGTGATGAGGTGCTGCTCCAGGCCCACATCACAGATTCAGCCCGCGTCCTCAGGTTTAATTAGCAGCAGCGGACCCGTAAAGCCTCCGCAGGAGCTGAGCGGACCCGTGTGGTCCTGCCTCCCGCCTCGCTGCTGCAGCTCTGCGGGTCAGAACCGGCCTGTAATCTCAGCCACCAGTCTAGGACACATGGGACAGTTTCCTGCAAAACTGAAATCAGCACGATGTTAATGTTTTCAATAATAAACCATCAGTCTCAATTGTATTTAAAGGAACATTTGATTATTTTTCAGAGGCTCAGGGTCTCCTGAGACCACCCGAGATAATTCTGGACTCGCGTCCATCCTCGTCCCGGTCACCTCTGGTGGCAGCCGTGCATCTCGGCGCCGCGTCCCACGTCGACAACAATGAAACTGGGTCACAGAGCTGCAGTGGACCGAGAGGCCCGAGGAAGTAACGAGGGGGGAGAAACTGAGAGACTTAACCTTCGCGCCTGTAGGGGGACCCAGTGAGCTAAAAACCGATAAAGTTCCTCTGTTCCACTTTAAAACTGTTGGCTGAAACCTTTTATTTATTTATTTATTTATTTTTTGCCTCTGAAGAGGATAAAACATTTGGGAGGCTTGATCTTCTGCTTCATTGACCTTTTCCATATTTTTAACTTCATGTTTTAAAGAACTATAAAAGTCTGAGCGTCTCAAACGTGTTGATGTGAAAAATATAACCACACACCTGTCGAATCAGGTGTGAACAGGTCCGTCACTGGCTCCTTACGTCCTTTACTAACCGTTTCAACGGTTTAGACCAACAGCTTTACATCAGAGTCCTCGTGAGCGCGTGAAGGTTGAAGCTTTACTCTTCGACCTCCTTACGGTTGACGATCTGCAGAAAGTGGAGGATGAACCCAGGTGGCTCGTTCTGGTTTCAGCCGGCTGGTGAAGCCAAAGAGCCCCCCCCCCTGTCCTGGCTCCAAGGTGGGGCCCTGGTGTCCTCCAGTCCAGCTGAGGGACATTAAAGTGTTTTTTTTTATTTTTCCATCAAGTCCCTCAGTCTGGCCCCAGGGTTACGGTTACCTGTGGCACCTGTGCTCCTCCAGGTGCTGCAGACATCTCCACCTCAGTATTTTCCCAGAAGAGCTGGAGGAGACGTCCGGTGGGACGGAGGCCTGCGTCCGTCTTCTCAGGCTGCTGCCACCACCATCCAGACTCTGGTAAACCGAGGTTGATGGATGGATTTGATCCATATTTAATCTGAAACAGGCAACTGTCTCGAGCTTGAAACGAGACAAAAAAATCAAACGTCCATAAACCTCATTAACCGTCTCTAGCAGCGCTGCATCTGGAACCAGACCTGCACGATGTTCCCGGTTCGAGCATCTGCAGTCGTTTCTGGTCCAGGCTCTTTTCCTGTCACACTTTGTCGCATTATTATTTGATTTTTTTTTTTCTTCTACTTTTGTCCCTTGGACTGTAAACCCAGCAGACAGGGACCATCGACTGTGCAGAAATGCTTCAGACGAACTCTTCAGGACGTAGATGATGATCAGCGGACCGGGCAGCTGCAGACGTTAGACAGAACCTGTTTCAGCCTGCAGGATTTTATTTCCCCTTAAAAATGACAATAATTTATAAGGTTTTTCACTAAAGCACCAGCAGTTTATGACTTAACGCTACTGCTGATCGTTGCTCCTTCAGGTTCTGCTCTGACCTCCGGTCCTGACCTTTCTCCTTTTCTTTTATCTTTTTTTTTTTTAATTGCATCAGTCCCGGCAGCCGCGGCGAGCCGCTGGGCACCAGGAGGAAGCTGTACAGCGCCGTTCCAGGGAGGCATTTCGTGGTGGTTCGTCCGTACACCGGCCAGGCCGAGGGAGAGATCAACCTCTACAAGGGAGACAGGGTCAAAGGTGAGACCCGGACCGTCTATTTAATCCAGTTTAATCATCTTATCGGTGAATTTGCAACACATTCATACCTGGATCTGCTGCAGCGTTTGTAACCCTCAGCTCCATTTTTTACTTTTGTTTTTAATTTAAACTTTCTATTAAATGGATTTTCTATCAGATGTTTTCATTGTGTGTCTCGGCTGTGCAGCATTTACACACCAGCATCATCAGGAACAGACTGATGTGTCCTCTTGATAGTACGTCTTGGATTTAGACTAGGGCTGGGCAACGATTAAAATTTTTAATCGCGATTAATCGCATTATTTCCCTGATTAATCACGATTAATCGCACTGTATACGCAGAATCAAATAATGAAATCAAAAGTAGTGTAAAATGCACTTTTATTTAAATGTTCTGCTGCCATATGAACTAAAGTGCCATAACATTTGTTGTGCAAACACTTTTAACATCAGCACTTGTCAGTAACACATATTTAGTGTAAATCTCATCTTAAAAAATGTCAAATAAAATAAAGCTTATGGCCACTGCCAGGGCATTAATGTCATCCTGTTTTTATAAAAAATAAAAAACGTTTACAAGCAAAATCCAACAAAATGATTGTGTCTCAGCACAATCAGAACATTAAAACAGGTAATTTCTGAGGTAACAGCAGAAACTTTTAACGGGGAGTTCAACTTGTCAGTTGTTACAAATAACCTTGTTTCTGTTGAATCCTCCGTCTGGGAGAACTTTGAAATAAAAATGTCCATGTTAAAGTTCAGTAACTTTACCAATCTATGTATCATTCATTCTTTACATTTTCAACTGTCAATAAAAAATCCAATAAAAAAAAAAGTGACATTTAATTACGTTTTTCGTTTTTTAATCTAACATTAAGAAAAAAATGAAAAAATGCCTGTTTTTTTTTCTTTTTTGTATTTCAATTTTAGACTTGGATCAAAAACACAAAATTAAAAAACGGGCTACAGAACTGAATTTGTTTTATAATTGAGGACTGGACTTTCTGTTGCCATTACACATCTGTGCCACTAGATGGAGCCGCACTGCAGTAACCAGCTAGAGAACAGCAGGACAGTGAACACATGGAGCAGATCTGATGGAACATGGAGGAATGACGCTAAAGTTTTGTTGCAGTCCAGATTTTTCTTTTTCAGACAGAATTGTTAATATTGCTACCTGAGTTGCTACCTGAACTGTAAAGTTCGCGGATTTTTACCGTTCTACATGTCTGTTTTAGCTTTTCCATGTTTACCTGTGAATTATCTTCCGGTTCCGCAGCAGCCAGTAACAGACTTTTCAAAACAAAAGCATGTGAGCAACATGTGTTAACGCGCGATAAAATAAATGTCAGCGTTGATAAATGAATGCGTTAACGCAATAATAACGCGTTAACTTGCCCAGCCCTAGTTTAGACGTGAACCCAGGACGTCGATGGGGAGCTTTGACCACTGCGCGTCGTCGGATGTGTCGAGTCTTCTCAACTCATCCAAGCAGCATAAATGTGGTTTTGAATGTAACATGTATGTCAGCGGCGCCACTAGAAGTTTACAGATTTTCAGGAGGACGTCTCAAACGTGAGACGACGGAGACTGAAGGGCTCGGGTTAATTCCTGGAAACAGTCCCGGCCCTGCAGGTTCTGGGTAACTTCAGATGTGGTACCAGCTCGTGCTGAACTATCTGGACTGCTTATGCAGCGAATGCAGCATCAGCTCAGCGTTGTCTTGCTGAAAGATGCAAGACTTTCCCTGAACGATGGGTCCCAGCTCCTCTGAGGTGTTTTATCACCATCAAATTCAAAATGAGATAATATATTTCACTAAATGGTGAAGTGTCTCTCTCAGCATTTGATGTGTTTTCTATGATCTGTAGTGAATAAAATACGGATTTATGAGATCATTCACTTTAGACAGGATGCTCATTTTTGGAGCTGGGATTGTAAAATATAAATTATCCAATAAAAATATCATGGCGTCTATGAAAAACCAAAAAACTGTGTTACAAAATAAGACTAGAGAAGTCACAGTTGCTGCAGCATAAATGTGCACGATCACCGTCGTTAATATGGATGCTAACGTATAAATACCTGGTTATTTTTAACTAGTTTGCACACTGCTGCTGAGGTCCACATCCATGCAATTAAACGGAACCAGATCAGTTGGTTTTAAAACGTCTGGAAACGAGGGAATCGAGCGGAGGGAAACGGTCGCCGGGCTGCTTGTGATGCTGAACAGAAAAGCGATTTACGTCTGTGGTTTCTGGATCTGTGTGATTAATGAGCCACATTCAGCTCCTGACAGCAGCAGCACCGCTGGACGGTTTCTGGCTCCGCTGATCGACCGCAGCCAGTCCAGATCTATTAACATTTCAGTTCACCCTTTGATTTCATTGAATGTACGTCACAAACCTGCCTGGGCTCAGTTTTAAAGGCATTCAAGTCCTGAATTTAAATATTTAACTCTCTTTTCAGAAAGACAGCGAAAACCAAAGCAGTTTCTAGAGTTTTTATAAACACCTGTGCTTTTAAACACACAACAAAGGACTTTTGGTTTTGTTTTTTTTGTTTTTTTAGGGCTGGGCAAGTTAACGCGTTATTATCGCGTTAACGCATTCATTTATTAACGCTGACATTTATTTTATCGCGTGTTTACGCATGTCGCCCACGTGCTTTTGGCAGGTAAACTTGCGGAAAAGCTAAAACGGATCTGGAGAACGGTAAAAATCTGTGAACTTTACAGTTCAGGTAGCAACTCAGGTAGAAATATTAACAATTCTGTCTGAAAAAGAAAAATCTGGACTGCAACAAAACTTTAGCGTCATTCCTCCATGTTCCATCAGATCTGCTCCATGTGTTCACTGTCCTGCTGTTCTCTAGCTGGTTACTGCAGTGCAGCTCCATCTAGTGGCACAGATGTGTAATGACAACAGGAAATCTGTTCCTTGATTATGAAACAAAGCCATTTCTGGGTCACGTAAACTAGACAATAAAATATTAAAAACAAATTCAGTCCCGTGGCCTGTTTGCTAAAATTGAAATATAAAAAAACAGTTTTTTTTTTTTTGTTTGTTTCTTTGTGTTAGATTAAAAACTGGAAAAAAATAGTCACTTTTTAATTTTTTTAAGTTTTGATTGACAATTGAAAATGGAAAAAAAACAAATGATACACAGATAATTATGGATTGATAAAGTTACTGAACTTTAACATGGACATTTTCATTTTAAAGTTCTCCCAGACGGAGGATTCAACAGAAACAAGGTTATTTGTAACAACTGACAAGTTGAACTCCCCGTTAAAAGTTTCTGCTGTTACCTCAGAAATTACCTGTTTTAATGTTCTGATTGTGGCCTCTAGATTGTTAGGATTTTATTGGTAGACTTTTTTTTATTATTCATAAAAAGACAGGATGACATTAATGCCCTGGCAGTGGCAATAAGCTTTATTTTATTTTACATTTTTTAAGATGAGATTTACACTAAATATGTGTTACTGACAAGTGCTGATGTTAAAAGTGTTTGAACAACAAATGTTATGACACTTTAGTTCATATGGCAGCAGAACATTTAAATAAAAGTGACCTTTACACTACTTTTGAATTCATTATTTGATTTTCCATATACAATGCAATTAATCGTGATTAATCAGGGAAATCATGCGATTAATCGCGATTGAAAATTTTAATCGTTGCCCAGCTCCGTTTTTTTTTTTTTTTTTTTTCAAGTTACGACAGGTTTCAGTTTCATTTGAGGGAATATTTGTCTGCTTTGGTGGAGGGTCATCCAGCTGTGGGCACAAACGTCCCGACTCGTCCTGGTTCACTTTAGCAACTTAAGCTCCGCTACCTATAGGGGGAGCCAAAGCACTAAAAATGGGCAAAAGTCTTCGGTGCTGCTTTAGGAAGAAGACAGGCTACATTGTTTCATAAAGCCATGGCACAGACTGAGATTATCTTATATAAAATCTTTGTGTTTCACAGTGAAGTTCTTAAACGTGGTTATTCAGCAAAGACGTTTTATTCCTCCTGAAATATCGTGTATTGAGGCAGATGTTGTAACCACGGTCCAGCTGGTGGCTATTTTAGTCTCTGGTACCAGCATGACTCCAAAAACCTCTCGTTATTTCAGAACCACAAGGTGGCACATTTCCTCAAAACATACAGATTTGGCTCCAGTGTTTTCTGATTGGTCGAATTCCTGGAGGCTCACCGGTGGGCGGAGCTAATGGCCCGTAGGTGAGCACGCTTGTTGCCGGTCAGATGCACACTCACAGCTGGATGTCTCTGTTTGGTAAATAAAATACCCGTTAACCCGGCGTTAAATGTTTTTCTGCGTTAATGAGTGCAGATGCAGGAAATTCAGCAAAACAGCTGGAAAGCTAGAGATGGAGTCACCAAAGCTGCTAACGCTCAAAGCTGGTGCGATGGTCAGTTATCTCAGCAGCTTTGTTAGTGAGACGTACCAGCAGATCCACCAGAAAACGCACCTGATCTTTGCTCTGCAGCTGCAAACCTCTGCTTTTAGGAGGACTGAAGCCCTGGATGAACACCTGGATGAGGAGGAAAATGTGCCCTGAGTGATGTCATAGAGAGCCGGTGTCGCTATCAGCGCCACGACAGCTGGAGAAGTTCAATACACGTCTGCCTTGTGTTTTTAGGCGTCTGAGATTATCATTATATAAGCCAGAAAACATGTAAATACTTTTTTATTTTCTATTCATGAAACAACACTTTCTATGCTGCTTTTTTCACCTAAACCTAAACTGAACATCACATCCAGTGTTTCTGGAGGGCTGTTAAGTTTAATCAGAACTCCCAGAACTCGCCTCATTTATCCTCAGAGCTGAGACACTATAGCGGACCATCTATGTCACTATTTAAATGCAGCATTTACCGTATTTTCTGGACTATAAAGCGCACCTGAATATAAGCCGCACCCATTAAAATATAAACGAAATATATATTTTGTCACATACAAGCTGCACTGGACTATAAGCCGCCAGTATCCAGGCTGAGAAATAAGATATTTACATTGAAAGATTTTGTACCATAAGTGTTTATTCACATACCTGAACTGATTGTTTCTGAACAGAACCTGTAACACGGCAGTAAAAGTGCTGATCAAAGAAAACAGAAAAGTCATTGATGGTTTATTCATTTTCCTCCTGTACACTAAAACCAAGTTGCTTTATTTTTCCTCCTCCTGTGTACTGAAACCCCCCCACACAGCAAAGACATCCGGAACGGACCCGCGAAACTGACCCGTATCGGGGTCCACTTGCACTCAGGCTTTGGAGCCGGATCGTGGACCTGCTGGCTCCATGCTGCGTCCGGTCCGCATCTGTGATTAAAACCTTACCTCTGTGGCGGGTCCGCTCAGAACCCTGAAATCTGCTGCGGAACCAACAAACTAACTGGACAAACTGATAAATCCAGGTGTGTCTGAGTAGCTACAATGGTCAGACACACCTGGATTAATCAGTTTGTCCAATAATAACAGGTATTGATGCTCACAAAATGAATGTAGAGTAGCATAGCCAACATAGGCTACTGAACAAAAACAGAATAACCTTTAACTACTAGACTACTTCCTGCTAGAGCGCCCCCTGAGGGCTGAAGAAAAATTCATAGAAAAGCCGCATCTCTGTATAAACCTCATGGTTTAAAGCGTGGGACAAAAGTAGCGGCTTATAGTCCGGAAAATACGGTAGTTTTTAAACAATCCCGGTGGACGAGCGCTGTCCTCCGCTCTGCTGCTGTGAAACTGATGTTCTTTATCTCTGTCTCTCCTGTCCCCATCCGGCGTCCTTGCCTCCGCCCGACGTCCTCGCCTCTGCCCTGGTCCAGTTCTGAGTATCGGAGAGGGGGGGTTCTGGGAGGGGAGCGCCCGCGGCCAGGTGGGTTGGTTTCCGGCGGACTGCGTGGAGGAGATCCCGGCCAAGGCCACCGAGGAGAGGAGCTGTAAGTGCGACCACCGGGGGTTACGTTCCGGTTTGGCGGTGGGACACAGAGTTATGTGGGACGGTTGGGGTGGGGGCACGTGACACGTGACCAGTTTTTTTCCTCCAGCGCTCGGGCTGCATGTGTCTCCGTCCCCCTGTCTGCTCGTCCTCCTGTCTGTCTCCATCTCCCCGGGCTGCCGTTCACAAAGCTAAGCGCTACATCGCCCTGCTAACTCAGCTGTGCTCTTATTTCCTCAGGGTGTGAGCTAATGAACACATCACGCCACGCTCCATCCCCCATAAACATCCCATTTTCCCTCCTCCCATCGCTGTGCTCGTAGTTGTCTCCTCTTTTTCCATCCTCTGTTTCATTCGCTGGAAGTGTGTAATTAACGACGTTATCACGAGGCTCGTCATGAGCTCCCACCAGCTCTCAGGAAGATGTCAGTGGTGATGGAGACGGATGGAGGCGGTCGCTCCGCCCTCTGTGACTTACTTTAAAGTTTATCCTGAGGCCGTTGGCATAAGAAGCTCCTCTCGTTCTGCGCTGCGTCCAAATTGCCCCCCGGACTTCCCTGAGAAGAGACTTAAAGAAAACGGGAGCACAGTATGGCGGCCTGTAGAGAGCAACTCAGAGGCGGAGGCGCCTCCATCCATCTGCACCTGCTGCAGGTACTCAGGTGCTAGAGGCCTGCTGCTGACTGGATACATAACAAGCACAAATAAAGTAATTTAGCACTTTTATTAATCCTGCTTTTTTGGTAAAAGTCCTGCATAGGGATGGGAATTAATAAGATTTTTGCGATTCCGATTCCATTATCAATACTGTTTAACGATTCGATTCTTTATTGATTCTCTTATCGATTCTAATTTGGGGGAAAAGGAGAACAGACAGTTTTATTAGCATCAATTATTTTTTACGTAGAAGTCATGACCTTACAAACTCAACAGTGAGGTCAATAGAGGCCCAAAGCCTGGATAACGTGTTAACTGTTGTAATATGTAACTGTGGAAATACACAAGAATGTGTAACATTTTACTAAAAGATTTTTCCGAATAGAAATGAAAAAAATCTCCTTTTTAAAAGGATATATGAGCTCACTAAGCACTCAAAAATGATAATAAAGAAAGATAAATACTATCAAATACAATGGAACAGTGCATCGTACAAATCTGCAAATACTATGAAGAATTAACAATTCTTTAGCAGAAAAATAATCATGTCTTCCAGACTCTGAACCAGCCAGTCTCTCTCATCACGGTCATCTTCTAAATGTAATGCAGAAGACATTCGTTTAATAGCATAGCGTTAATGTTAGCGTGTTTTACAAAGAAGCACATAGGCAGTGGGATAGCTACTTACCAGAGTTACCAGAGGTGATCTTAGCTTGGCTACTGCTGCTGGGTTGAGATCCATCAGTCCGAAGCGTCAAAAACACGACACTCGTTATCACATGTTGTGTGTTCAAATGTTTCTACATGTTAGTCGTGTTCCCTCCCGACGCTGTTATCTCCACTTTACAATGACTGCTAGTTGCCTTGTTGCCATCTTTCTTTGGTGAAGTGAAGCCAAACTTTGGAGCGTTTGAACCTGGTGGGCGCCATTGTTGTTTACAACTCCAATGCGCGTGCTAAACCGACGTAACTTAATCACGTAAGTGCTTTCTGGAATTGACTGTGCGTAACTTGCGTAAATTACGTGAGATTCGTGCTGGTTGGAATCAATAAGAGAATCGCTGGATAAACTGCCAAACGATTCCATGGAACTGAAACACACGGGACCAGTTCTCTACAGGAACCAAATGTCCTACCGGTAAAGGGGGTCAGTCGGAGGGACCGGAGGGACCTTTACCTACCTGTAAAGGTCCCTCTGGGTCCTTTACTGGCAGGTCAGTGGATCCTGCCGGGTCCTTTACTGGTAGGTCAATGGATCATGTCGGGTCCTTTACTGGTAGGTCAGTGGATCATGCCGGGTTCTTTACTGGTAGGTCAGTGGGTCCTGCCCGGTCCTTTACTGGTAGGTCAGTGGATCCTGCCGGGTCCTTTACCGGTTCTCTACAGGAACCGGTTCCTGTAGAGAACCGGTTCTCTACAGGAACTGGTTCTCGATTCCCAACCCTAGTCCTGCAGTGAAAACATGATTGAAAGCAGCTTCGGTGGATTTCTACAGTTTTATAACTCGATTACGTCTCACACCGTAAGACTTGTGCTTTAATCTTTCTAAAGATGAAAGATGTAAAGAGTGGAGAAGAACCCAAACATGAGAAGGAACCAGTGGCAGCGTTTATCTGAGCTGGATGAAAAGACTTAAAGGAAGCAGTGAAGGACGGAAGGTCCGCTTCCCGTCGAGTCGTGGATTCCCAACACTGTCAGAAAAGTGTTGCAGGCGATCTTTGATACAGATGACGGACGGACGGATGGATCTTTGGTCCCAAGACCTTTGAGATGGTGCAACGTAGGACCTCTGATCTGGAGCTTCTCCCCACAGGAGAAGAAACATCCTGAGATCATCTATGTTTGGGTTCATCTACACGTCTGTCCAAAAGACACAGGCATGAACAGAGAACGGACCCAAAAGGATCATCTTGTCAGAAATATAAATATAAACAAAAATATCCAGCGTGTGCGAGAAACGTCGGTGATATTTAAGCACAGAACAACAAAGACAGTTGGACGAGTTTTAAAGGATCTTCAGCTCATAAAGGAGCACAGAGGTTGTTTTTTCATCCTGTTACATTAGTCGTAATTATTGATGCAAAACAAGTCTTGAAAGTTGTGGATGTTCTAGCAAGAAATCAAATCTAAATCTGGGAAGAGAAGGAGAAATGTACAAATGTGGATCAGGTGAAGAATGGATCGGTTGAGGTTGAAGACATCCAGACATCGTAAATATGGACTCGAGTGTGTTGACCAATAAAAACCTGTAACACTTTGACACCAACAGCTTGTTATTTTCGTTATTTCTGACTTAAAACCAACCAAACCAACGCAGGAATGGTGGCGGGCACAGCACCGAACTCACCGCGTCAACACCTGCCATCTGATGAGAACTTGATGATATTATGAGTCAAAAAAAAAAAGAAAAACAGGAACTTAAAGCTTTATAAAACACTTAAGCGACTAATCCAGTAACAGTTCACTCCTCGGTCTGTTCGGTGTTGTCTCCGTCTCTTCGACCCCACAGATGAGCAGAACTTAACAGAAGACCTTGAGCCTGTAATCGCTCTAATTACGTGGATGTGATGCAGGCGGATTAAGTCTTTCTTAGACGTTCATCGTCAGGGTTCAGGTTTGGACCCTTGAGGAGAAACACTGGTGATTCTGCTAAAGATGGAAGAATACGGTATGAAACCGAGCTGCTTGTGTCGTTTCTGGTGTTTTTGTTTCTTTAAACAGTTCAAGCACTAAATAGATTGTATTATGGGTTAATCCGGTTTATCTGGGGATCATGTAAAACAGGGGTGTCAGACTCATTTTCACTGAGGGCCACATCAGCATCATGGTTGCCCTCGAAGGGCCAGATTGACAGCATGAATGTAACAAAATAATAAATAACTGTTTTTATTATGTTATCAAGTTTCAAATATTTAAGTCATTGTTATATTAAACTCAGGGTTTGTGGTTGTAAGAGTATCCATTACCTTGGTTTCAGAAGCGGAAGCGGTGCTTTGTTTTTCTTGCAGGCTAAATTTAGCATACTTAGCTCCGTGTTTGCTGTTAAAATGCCGACGTAGATTAAACTCTTTCACGACTGAAACCGCCTCATAACACAAAAGATATACAGTTGTTTCACGTTGAGATACAAACTTGTAATTGTTTTCCCATCATTCATGAAACTGCCTTCCTTGTACATCAATTTTTCTTTTCTTGGACATGTTGGGGTTAGTTTGTAAAGGTTTTTCTTAAGTCCATCAGTTCTGAAAATCGTCTTGCTCATAGCTACCGTTATCATTGTGGGTAACGACGAAATGCATGATGGGAGATGTAGTTTATTGTCAATATGCTCTTTTAAGCGGTGTAAGCTTATTTTAAGTTTTAAAATATTGGTTTAAAATTTAAGCCAATAATGCCCAAGCTCTCGAGGGCCACATAAAATGATGTGATGGGCCACATTTGGCCCGCGGGCCTTGTGTTTGACACATGTGATGTAAACGGTTCTAACTGGTGAGAAGCTGCTCAGTAAAGCTTTGACCCTCCAGGGGCAGCAGAGATTACAGCAACAAACGGACGCATCGTTACTTTGATCAGTCTCATCACCATCGCCGTCCCCTTGTGTACGAGCAGAACAGAGACGTCCTCGTGTGACCGTTCGCTAAGGATGTCTTTGCCTGGACAGTTTAGTTTCACGGAGGACGATGGTCTTCGTTGCATCCACAGCAGGAGCCCAACGGCCAGAAGAGCAGCTCTGCAGATGACATCACGCTGCTCTGCCGTCAGCAGGACTCGGGACTGGCAGTTACCTGGAGGTGTTGTCTGCTCCGTTGGTTAACCGTAGCCATACGGGCAGATCCAAGAGCAGAATTTTGAATAACGCCAAAATTCACCGGCGTCCCTGCTCCGCTGCAGCCAGTTTGGTTGTCGCTCTGCAGACGTCACATGCTCTGATTGGTTGTGCGTTTATCCAGCGGCGTCCAGAGGACGTTTCCTCTGTGTCCTTTGGTACTGCCCTCTGAAAATCTCTGTACAGGGTTAGGGTTAATCTGAGATCTCCACAGATGTCAAAGCTGAAATCATTTTTATTGATTAAAAATCCTCCTACCGCCTGCTCCATCAACCAAACAGACACATTGGAAAGGGACTGAAGCCGCAAAGAGAACAAACAAAAGAGCAGGTGGGATGACAAAAGGCCGGAAAAGTGAAGGCTCTTTCAGACCGGATGATTTTAGGCTCAGACTGTCAGTTGCAGACCTCGCTGACACAAATCAGCAGTTGGTCAGGACTCGATCCTTATGTGTGAACAACTTAAGACTTGTCACCTTCAACCAATGAGCGATCGAGCGATCTGGTGAGGTCACTGTGAGGGAGGTAACCCCAGACGAGGAACTGCGAAGCACAGATGCACCACAGTGCAGCAGGCGACTGCTATCCCATTACAAAACATGTTTTTATCACCTCCAACACAGACGATCTGCTGCCCACATGAGCTAATCCGGTCCTTTACACCTGTTCTTTGTATTTTCTGTTTCATCCGTGTTCGTTCTGAACAAGTCGTATCAATAAAGACATGCAACATCAGCCCACACCCAGATAACCGACTGTGTTCAGCATCTGGCTGCACCTCATTTCCCATAAAATTAAACCTAACCCTAATCTGAACGGAACAATGACTGGCTGACTCCAAGAAACAAGAGTCTCTCTGAAGGAAAGACTGACTCACCAATCTGTGAAACAATTTCAGAGATAATGCCTCTCAATGCTAAATTGTAAAGACTTGGGTCCTTGGTCTGGTCTGTGCAGCCAGATGTGGCCCAGATGTCATGAACTGGCTGTGAGGTGGAAGTTCCAGCGTGAAAATGGACACTGAGGCCGAGTCTGGCAGAGATGTGGCTGAGAGTCAAAGCAGGAAAAAAGATCACAGTTAAAAGGTTCACATTAACAAAAAAAAGGCTTAGAAATGAACAAAAAGACCACTGGGAGGCCATTGTGTCAAAATCAATAACCTGCTTCCTTTTAACTGATAAAAACCAGATAAACTCATCTATCTAAGTAGTTTGTCTAGAATCAAAAAGCTCCGAGGTTCCCTCATGTCTTCAGACGGTCTGAGAAGCTGCATTTGAGGGCGACATGTTAACGGCTCTGAAACGTGACTCGTCTGGGTTTCCCTCGAACATCAATCCCAAAACCGACCACCAGCCAGGACAGGTGTGACACGCTCTCCTCTCCATCACCTGCCAAACGCCATGCACTTTTCTCTCCTGCGTGCCACGGCGACGAGATAAACCGAAGTCACCTGATCCGAGGGACGGAAATGCCACGTAGCAGCTGAGCGTGTCACGACGTCGGTGAGACGTTGACCCGCCTGACAGAGACGCGCTGCACGCTCAGATGCTACTGAAGGAAAGAAAGCAAGAAAATAGGTCCTGGCGGGAACCCAGATGGGACCAGATGTCCATCAGAGTCCATCACAAACGCAGCTACACTGAAAACACGCATGCGCGTGCTCGCTGCATCTCCATTGATCTGTGACCATAGAAACCAGCTGGTCGCAGTCAGACGGTTGTTGCCATGGAGCGTGACGATGCTGAGGACACGGATGCTCACCATGACTCGGTTTCCTTCATTCCCTCCTTTTATTCCGCTTTATGGAAAAAAAAGAAAGACATGGCTCTAATCCCTCCCCGATTTAATCTCCGTCAGTTGATCAACAACTTCCATCCATGTCCTCCTCCAATCTGACACCAGGGACACAGAGAGAGAGGAAAAAATGAAAAATGTTCCTGCAAAGATGACAAGATGTAAGCCGGATCAGAGGAGATGGAGTTTCTGTGAAAGTGTGACAGCTGGTGTGAGAGAATATGTGAAGGAAGGAGAGACGAGGAGAAAACAGAGGGAGGAGACGGATGGATGAGGCGGGAGGAAACCCGTGTTTGTCCAGCTCCTCTCTTTCTTTTTTTTTTTTACATCCTTGTAGTTAGAGAATACTGTAAAGCATTTAAAGTTACTGTACATCTGACGCAAGCGTGATTAGACGTGAACAAGAGGGCCCCGACTGAGAAAACATTTAGAACGGTCCAGTTGGGTTCACAGCAAAATCCATCTGAAGTCACGTTAGACAGGAAGTGGCCACGTTCAGTCCAGATAAACGAATATTCAGTCTCATTATGTTCCATCCATCCGTGAGTCTGCAGCCGAGGCAAAGAGGCCCAGACCTTCCTGTCCCTGGAGACTTCCTCTAGATCACATGTGTCAAACACAAGGCCCGCGGGCAAATGTGGCCCGCCACATCATTTTACGTGGCCCTCGAGAGCTTGTGCATTATTGGCTTAAATTTTGAACCAATATTTTAAGACTTAAAATAAGCCTACGCCGCTTTAAAGTGCTGTTAGGATTTAGGATTAACCATGTAGATTTTAACTTGTTATAACTGAAACTTGGCATGAAGGAATGCTGTGAGTTTCTCAGCTCAGGTTTACGACTTAATTACTGTAACATCCTCCCGACCCCCACCAACAGTTTGCAACCCCCGGAAAAACAGTTTGTTCATTAACCCGGACTGTGTGACTGGTGACCATCTGGATTTTGAGGACAAAGCCATAAAATTCAGAAGAACCAAGGATCCGCCTTTCTCTGGATCCTTTAAACACAGACACAATCTGACTTGCAGCGTGCATTTGTCCATGGCAGCATCTTGGTGATGTTGTGGACAAGTGTACCATCGGCCGATTAAAATATTCTGCATGGCATAATAATTCTTTGTATTCATGATTGTATTAAACTCTTTGATTGACCATTGTTTCTAGTCTTGTCATTAGGCACCAGATAAAAAGAACACAGAGAGATACTTTCAGGGCATATTGACCATAAACTACTTCTCCCATAATGCATTTCGTTACCCACAACGATAACTGTATATAAGCATGAGCCAGACATCAAGACGATTTTCAGAACTGACAAACTAGGAAAAACCTCTACAAATTAACCCCAACACGTCTAAGAAAAGAAAATTTGATGCACAAAGAAGACAGTTTCATGAACGATGAGAAAACGAATACAAGTTTGTATCTCAAGGTGAAAAAACAGCAGGCCTGTCTTTTGTGTTATAAGGCGGTGTCAGTTGTGATAGAGTATAATCTCTGTCGGCATTTTGACAGAAAACACGGAGCTAAGTATGCTAAATTTAGCCTGCAAGAAAAACAAAGAATCGCTGTGTGAGAGTAGGTTTACAACCACAAACCCTGAGTTTAATATAATAATGAGTTAAATATTTGACACTTGAATACATAATAAAAACAGAAACCGTTATTTATCATTATATTAAGGTGTAGTTTAATTTATTTTGATTTACATTGCATTTTGTTACATTCATGCTGTCAATCTGGCCCTTGGAGCGGAACCATGATGCTGATGTGGCCCTCAGTGAAAATGAGTCTGACACCCCTGGTGTAGAGCCAAACATCCCACCAGGAAACGACTCTGACAGCAGCAGCAGCAGGGTACCGGTTCAGTCTAATCCAGATTCACATGTTGCTGGTTTACTGAAAGCAGCTCA
Source organism: Hirundichthys speculiger (assembly GCA_018398805.1). NCBI lineage: Eukaryota > Metazoa > Chordata > Actinopteri > Beloniformes > Exocoetidae > Hirundichthys > Hirundichthys speculiger. The sequence goes on along the minus strand of JAGFBZ010000775.1, from coordinate 216,421 downwards.
ACTACAGAACCCGACAGAAAGCACCGGATGCTCACCGTGGTTCAGTTCCTGGCGCTGAGGAAGCACCTGGCGACAGCGGGGAGGGAAAACTCCTCGTTAACGCAATCAAAACTTTCAGTTTTCCACAGCACGAAGCAAACAAATGGTGGAAAGGAGGTAAGTTCTGATGCCACTGAGTCATGCGAGGTGGACCTGCGCGCGTTTTTCTATTCGTCTGCACCACAGATAGGGTTAGGGTTACCGTTTTACCCTACCCCTAACCCCTAACCCCTAACCCTAACCCCTAACCCCTACCCTAACCCCTAACCCCGAACCCAACCCCTAACCCTAACCCTAACCCTAACCCTAACCCCTAACCCCTAACCCCTAACCCCTAACCCGAAAAAAACCCTAAAAACAAAAAGAAAAACCCTAAACCCGAAAAACTAACCGAAACCCAAGAAAAAACCAAAAAAAAAAAAAACCCTAAACTAACCCCTAACCCCTAACCCCGAAACCCCTAAAAACCCTAACCCTAAACCCTAACCCCTAACCCTAAACCCCTAACCCTAACCCCTAACCCCTAACCCCTAACCCTAACCCTAACCCCTAACCCTAACCCGAACCCCTAACCCTAACCCTAACCCCTAACCCTAACCCTAACCCGAACCCTAAACCCTAACCCTAACCCCTAACCCCTAACCCTAACCCGAACCCTACCCTAACCCCTAACCCTACCCCTAACCCTAAACCCGAACCCCTAAAACCTAACCCTAACCCTAACCCTAAACCCCTAAACCCTACCCCTAACCTACCCCTAACCCCTAACCTAACCCTAACCCTAACCCCTAAACCCTAACCCTAACCCCTAACCCCTAACCCCTAACCCCTAACCCCTAACCCTAACTCTACCCAACCCTAACCTGGCATTGATACGTGCGTATTGATCTCAGCCTGCTGTGTCCCGGCAGATTCCCGAGCGGATCGCGCCGACAGACGGAAACTCTTCAGGCACTACACCGTGGGATCCTACGACAGCTTCGACGCCTCCAGGTGAGAAGACACTGCCTCAGATCACATGATTTCTGTCACATGAGCCGACAACAGCAACGCTCGAGCTTTTTAAACGGCTTTTCTGTGTATTTCAGGTCTGAATATTCTTCACATCTGAATGAATATTCGGCCCACGTAGTTCACTTATTTATTCTTTACATCCCAGCCGTTCGACGAAAACCTTCTGACGAAGGAAGATTAAATTTGAAACACAACCGTGTCCCTTCAGCTGCTGTAATATTAAAACTTCTCATGGTTCCTGCCGTTGTTTTTATGCCAACTAAACTCGTTCTCTTGCTCTCATCCCCCCTCCTCCGCTGTCACATCCACTTCAACACACGCTTCGTTGGAAATGAACATAGATGTATGCTAGTCTGGTTTATGGAAGAGAGAGAGAGAAACGGGGTTGAATGGAGTCTCCTGAGTGAGTAAAATCCTCTTAAAGTGAAGCAGCCTCCACCTGCAGAAACACGCATGTAAATGAACCCTGGGTTGTGTTTGATCATGGCAGGTCACCTGTCCGACGTCGTCACGGCTGCAGCCGCTCATGCTCTGTTTTCTAGCTGCTAATGGAGACTTTCTTCAGTCTGTCCCGCAGGGACGGGCGTCGTCGCTGCAGGATTGTGCAGAAGTAAAGAGAATTGAATATTCAGGGGTCTGGGATTATTAGGTTATCGCATGCCTCTGAGACATGTCGCGGAGAAAAAGAAAAGAAACCGAGCTCGAGAGCATTCATTCGGGTCTGTGAGAACACACACGACTACATCGGATGTAGTCGTGAAAATACGACCCGACTCCAAAAGAAAACAAGTTGTGCAGTCCAGCCGATCAGATCAGCGAAGCTTTGCAGTAGAGGTCTTCGAAACAACCCGACAACCCGAAAACCTAAGGTTCCGACCCGAATCGGGTCTCGGGTCCATTCAAAACACGTGACTGGTTCGGATCTGAATCGGTACAGTTAGTCTCGGGTCCGGTCGGTGCTCTCTGACAGGCTGGGTCCATGTTTACTCAAGAGAGGTAAAGATATTGGCGGTGGCAGCCAATGTCAGGGCTCGGGGCAGTTTAATTAATTATTCATTAACATGGCGTGTTTGTCATGAAACAGCCGTGTAGCCGTAGCGTGTTATTAGCGGTTTGCCCAGCAGCTGTCAAGCACAACGGATCGGCAAGATGATAACGTTGGATCAGAGAACATATTTTATGACACGTCCTGACTGTTGTAGGCTATTAGCGTTAGCAGTTGCTACCAATAGCATCTGTATCCACAAAGAAAATAACGACGTGGATTTATTGTTGTTTCCATCACTTAGCCTATGGAGCAACTGAACCGGTAGAAGAAGACAACTTTAGGTAAGAAAATCAAGTTTTATTCAACGCTAGACAACTTTAACATGAGCAACAATGAGCTGGATTATCTCGGTTCTATTCGGGTAACTCGGTTAGGTTCGTGGTCGGAAACTAAAGACTCGGGTCGGGTCGGTTCCGGGTCCAAATATTGCGGGTCCATTCGGGTTCGGGTCCATGAAAGTGGACGTGTGAAGACCTCTACTTTGCAGTCAGGGAGGAGGAAGCAGTGTCGCTTCCTCTCATCACTTTTGTCTGGGAGCATCAGATGCTAATCTGTGTTTTGTGGGATTTTTTTCTATCTTGGTGTTTCGGTCACCGACTGATTGCATTAGGCCGCCATCATGACGACTGTGATGTTGCACATCTAGTCAGAATCCAGCCGCCTCGTGATATAAATGAGAATTTTTTTTTATTTTAAGTAAAAGAAAAAAACAGCGCAAACGGCATACGACGAGAATCACTTTGAGGGCTCGAACTCTCGTCTTCCACCGTAGCCTCGCGGGTCATCCTAGAAGGTGGAGTTAAACTGTCATCTGAAAGATGGGCTCGGACCTCCCGCAGCTCCAGACTGTAAATGTTAATGTTTCCGCCACAGAAACGACGTTTAATTACGTTCCCTTGCAACAGCTTCACAAACTGAAGCCCCCTGCAGGTTCAGTCCTGCTCATGACGAACGTGAGTCACTCCTCTAAGATCGGGATAATCTATCAGCGACAGACGTTTGTGCTCAGTGTGGCTGAAGGTGGCGCTAGAGGAACCTCAGCTGGAAGCGAAGCTTCAGCCTGAATTTAGTGGCCTGTGAGGGTTTCAGCTCTTTGCTCCCTGATGGAACCAACAACGTCACTAATGTTTTTCTCTTTCACAAATATTGATATGTTGGGTTTTTTTTGTGTTTTTTTTTGTTTTTTTACCTTTTGTTTTTTTTTTATGGGAAGCTTACTTCTCAAAGGCACTCTTGTCAAGTCCTTCTGCAGTCTTTAAAAATTCAGATTTGTTTTCCAACTGCCGCTGGGCGCCCCTGAATTTTGCATGAGACAAGAGGGATTTTGCTGCTCTGTGTGTTTATGGGAGAAGGAGGCTCAGAACCAGCGGATCAGCACCACAGATGAGCACCAAGGACAGCTCCGGTTCCTGTAGCGAACCAATCCTGATAACCGCTTTAATAATCCAGACTTGATCTTTCCTGAAACGTTACCAGATGGTCTAATAATCTCTCTGAAGGAGCTCTTGAACTGGAGTCATTCATTTGTTCACCTGAGAAGGCAAACTGCTCTCTGAAATGCATTAAGTTAAAGATGAAATTAAATCATGGAATTACAAAAGGGCCTAATTCCACGATTTTTGTGAAATCCAGGTTATCTCCCTATCTTGTACATTAGGTTAAGAGCTATCAAAATGAATTGAAGCAAGGCCCAACTCCAGTTCATAAAGCTGTTAACTAAGGTGATGTTTTTTGCCTTGAGTTGAAGAACGGCCCAAGTCCTGGAGAGAAAAAATGCTCTCCTGAATAATATACCTTGGTGGAGTTGGGCCATTTTGTGACTCCGTGATTCAATTGTCTCTTTTTTAAGTTTAAGTTTAAGTTAACTTGAGTTAAGGTGGCTGTAATCCTGTTGTTCTCTGACACGTTTTGAGTGAGAGAAGAGCTCATTTATGTTGTAGAGGGCTGCCAATCTTCTCTAAAAGTCACAACTAGATGGCTCAGACTTGGGCTGGTTGAGTTAAACTTTAACTTTTGACCTCTGGTCACCAAAGAGGGGTTTATGGGGGAACAGAATTAAATCACACTGCTGCTCCACATGAAGAGGAGCCCAGTCCAGCTGGTTCAGGCATTGGTCAGCTGGGTGGAGGTCCACGGGTGGAGGTCCACAGGTGGAGGTCCACTGGTGGAGGTCCATTAGTGGAGGTCCACGGGTGGAGGTCCATTGGTGGAGGTCCACAGGTGGAGGTCCACGGGTGGAGGTCCACGGGTGGAGGTCCACGGGTGGAGGTCCACTGGTGGAGGTCCATTGGTGGAGGTCCACAGGTGGAGGTCCACAGGTGGAGGTCCACGGGTTGAGGTCAATTGGTGGAGGTCCATTGGTGGAGGTCCACAGGTGGAGGTCCACGGGTGGAGGTCCACAGGTGGAAGTCCACGGTTGGAGGTCCACAGGTGGAGGTCCACGGGTGGAGGTCCACAGGTGGAGGTCCACAGGTGGAGGTCCACGGGTTGAGGTCAATTGGTGGAGGTCCATTGGTGGAGGTCCACAGGTGGAGGTCCACGGGTGGAGGTCCACAGGTGGAAGTCCACGGTTGGAGGTCCACAGGTGGAGGTCCACGGGTGGAGGTCCACAGGTGGAGGTCCACAGGTGGAGGTCCACGGGTGGAGGTCCATTGGTGGAGGTCCACAGGTGAAGGTCCACGGGTGGAAGTCCACAGGTGGAGGTCCACAGGTGGAGGTACGGGTTGAGGTCCATTGGTGGAGGTCCATTGGTGGAGGTCCACAGGTGGAGGTCCATTGGTGGAGGTCCACAGGTGGAGGTCCACAGGTGGAGGTCCACGGGTGGAGGTCCACGGGTGGAGGTCTACGGGTGGAGGATGGATGGATGGATCGACAGATGGATGGATGGATGGATGGATGGATGGATGATGGATGGATGGATGGATGGATGGATGGATGGATGGATGGATGGATGGATGGATGATGGATGGATGGATGGATGGATGGATGGATGGATGGATGGATGATGGATGGATGTATGGATGGGTGGATGGATGGATGGATGGATGGATGGATGATGGATGATGGATGATGGATGGATGGATGGATGGATGGATGGATGGATGAATGGATCGACAGATGGATGGATGGATGATGGATGATGGATGATGCTGGTGATGATGCTGATGATGATGATGCTGATGCTGATGCTGATGCTGAAGATGCTGATGCTGATGATGCTGGTGATGATGATGATGCTGATGATGATGATGCTGATGATGATGATGATGATGATGCTGAAGATGCTGATGATGATGCTGATGCTAAAGATGCTGATGATGATGCTGATGCTGAAGATGCTGCTGATGATGATGCTGAAGATGCTGCTGATGATGATGCTGGTACCCGAGAAGCTTCTGTTCAGTTAAAGTCATGGAGGCTCCGAGACGGAGCCTGAGACTCTTGGAGGACTTGAAGTGACGTCACTGACAGGCCTCCGTCCACAGCGGCGGATCGTTTGGGCTCGTGTCCTTCCCTCCACCTGCCTTCAGTCATGACACGAAGCAGCTTGACGTCACTGGGTCGGACACCTCAAAGCCCTCCAGAACACGTCCGACGTCCACATGAGAAGATGAACATCTAACAAACTAAACGGCCCGTGTTCTGCACAGAGACTAAAAATACCCAGCAGCCTCCCACGTAGAAGCCCAGATTGAGGAATCCTACTCTCACATTTCAGCCCGTACAGCCTATGTAGCTGCACATCCCTCATCCTCTGCTCTCTGATTTACGTAGACGGAGCAGCTTCAGTCGGTCGTCCACCTCTGATGACACGGTAGATAAACTATCCGGCTCTTTTCAGCGTTGACCCACTGAAGTGGCCGCCGTGTCAGATTCTTGCGAACAAGGTGGGATTACCAGAGGCTGCAACGCTGTGAGATAACCTTCAGTGTGTCAGCAGCGCTGGCCTCCTTCCTCTCTAGACAGATTGTGTTGCTAGGGGAACTGTTGCTAGGATGGCAGTCGCAGATCTCTCTCCTTTATTCTTCCCTCTCGCTGTCTTTCCTCTCTCATCCCACACGTCTCTTCAGTATAATCCCAATACGAGCCGAACGGTGCGACCGCCTCAAGCCAGAGCAGCCAGCTCAGCCCTTCGCTCGGACCTCCCCTCGTTCACCACGCCGGGTTCGGCCGCGGGGAGCCAGAGATGTGGAGCGTTCCTGTCGTTTTTCCCCTGTTTATTCCAGAAAAAGCAGATTAGTGGGAGGGTAGTTACAGTAAACACACTCAGAGCAGAGGAGATGTCAGCTGCGACAGCTTACTGCTGAGTCAGACGTGAAG